>ML778970.1:552293-570146 GCA_009831015.1 Picea engelmannii
AATCTTTTTCTTTGCATTAATAAACTGCTCCAAGTGGCCGCGTTGGTTGGGGTCGTGGATGTTTCCCCGTAGGGGTTTTACCATGTGAAAACATCGGTGTGTTGATCTTTGATCTGGTTATGTGAGTGGTTACTGAAGGTGTTCGTCCTCTATTGAAATACCTATGTTGTCGAACACCACAGAGACAGCCTGGCAAAGCCTTACCTAGGGGGGTTGTGCCCTTTCCACTATAACGTTGGCCTTGGAAGGCCCATGACGTCACCCAGGACCTCTTATGATGTCATGCAGCGATATGGGAGTTTTGGGAGGCAGTTATGGCATGTTTGGCATGTGTGGCAGCTTTCGAAGGCCCAAGAAGGTCTAACGTTTTGCTCCAGAAGGCCACATTTTCCCTAGAAAAGGCTAACATCACCCTAAAAGGGCATGACGTCCTCATTATTTGCTTGATTAGGGTTTCATTATGACATCTTAATGTAAAACAGTATTATTATGTATTTTGGCCTTGTCGACCTTTTGGTGACCTAAATTTTATTAAGGTCATTGCTATTGTATAAATAGAGAGCTAAAACTCTCTTATTTTTCATCTTCTTTGACTCAACACTTGCTGAGGTCTGAAATTTCCGACCCTCTTAGGATTATTGGCTCAAATTATGGCGCACTTGTGGAAGGAAGGCTTATCTTAGTTGTTTTTGGCATTTTTCTTGTTGGAAGGTTTACAACTAGGGTTTGGCTAGATGATACTTGGTGAATGTAAGTGAATTTCTGTAATTCTTCTTTATTTGAATGGTTATGGTATCGTTTACTTGCATTTTAATGAAATTTGTTGGTTTGAACCCTAGGGAATAAGCACATGTTGGTGTCCTTATTTCATGTCCCCACTAGATTATGCCAATTAGCCATTTTACCTATTGAAGACTTTTTTTAGGGCCTTGCCTTTGCAACACCCTACCTATCCTCTTCAATCCTAGATATTTTATTCTTGTCATTGAGCTAAAGAAGGAGGAAAACGCACTAAGGCCTAGAGTTTCTACACCTTAGTGAGTCATTTTCCCCTAGGGTTTGATTGTTGAAGCCTTGGCTCAACAACACTACACCGTCAAACTCTCTCGTCTTTAGCCCTACCTATGCTAGTCGTTTTCTATCTTATCATTGAGCTAGAGAAGGAGGAAAACGCACTAAGGCCTAGGCTTTCTACACCTTAGTGAGTCGTTTTCCCCTAGGGTCTGATTGTTGAAGGCTTGGCTCAACAATACTTCACAATCAAACCCTCTAGTCTCTAGCCCACCATTATCTTTGTGATTCCTCAACATTTGCCGCTACCCTTTGACTCCATTTGCCCTATGCATGCACTGATCTAAGACCTTATTGCTTGAGTGCCTTGACCACAAACTTCAAACAACCAATACCTTTGAATAATTGCTAACATCTTCTAACCCTAGCCTAGACTAACCTGCTAACCCTATTGTTGCCATTATCCAATTGGTTTATAGTTATACTTTGCAGCATTTTGGCTTCTTTAAGCAAGTTGAACGATTGGCTAATGTATGATAGTCTTTGCTTCTAAATGAATGATGGTATTATTGTATTGATGATAAAACGTTCATGCTCATTGTGAAGCTTTCTTTAGCATTTATTGTGAAGTGACGCATTGTAACTGTAATGATCCCAAGCCAAATTTTTCGCTGGGAACCACTAACTACCACTGATTTGTTTGATGTGCAGCTGTCAATTGAAGTTTCCAGTTATTTAAATGATGTTTATACCAGATTCATCCAATACACGCAAGATCATAATATAATCAAGATATAGAAAACACAAGCATAGATCTGACCTTTATTATAGAAGCATGAATCAAATACAATAGAAAGAGCAGATCTGGGAGAATCCTCAAATGGCCCCAATAGATAACAAGTATGAGCTGCTACAAAATGCTCTCGTTGATACAAAACAAGCCTCCAAAGGTTGAATAAGAAATGGAGATCAATACAAACAGATCTGAATGCCAAACCCTCCAGCTAAAGAATGTCACGCCCCAATAGAAGGCTAAAACCCTCGATAAATCGATCCCACTGAAAGAAGACTCCAAATGAGTCCAAACTCGGCCAGAAGATAGATCAGGGTGATAAGATCACCCTCCTGAAATCTCAAGTTGAACATCCAAGGCAAACTCCTCCAAACTCTGAATCTCCTACTAAAGCTGCACCCTCCTGGATGCCTGGAACCCTAGGTAATTCGGCCCTAATGAGAAAAGCCTCCAAATGCCCTGAAACCCCCCAGGAATGTAGATCGGCCTATGAGAACCCTGTAGAAGAAGTTTCAGACTTAGATTCCAGGTGAAGCTCTCTAGATCTGAGATTTATTGAATCACAGGACACCCCCTTTGCCTCTAAGACGTCCCAATCTGAAGCTAAATATCTGATGGTGATAACTCTCCAGAAAAACCCTCAAAATGATGGTGGTGCCCCTGCAAATAAAACCCAAGTGTCGGAATGGCCACAGGCTCTCCTGATAAGCTGGATCGAACCCTCCTCTAGATGATGGTGCGCCCTTGCTGGAAACACAAGAACAGTACGGCCCTGTGGCTGAGAGTAGAATGGTGTGGAGGAGTCTTTCATCCCCGAGACCAAGCTGTGGAACAAGGTGAGTGGGTATTTCACCACTGAGTTGCTCACAAGGGTTTGTACAGCAAAACCCCCAAACTGAATGCTCAAGAGCAATAACAAGCAATATACCAAATCCAGAATGAATAATAGGTGCGCCCCAGCCTTTTACTTATACTTTTCCCTTTTATTCCTCTATTGAGTTAGATTAACTCCCAGAATAACTTCTATTCTCTTATTGAGTTATCTTTTATTCCTTTTAACTCTTTTTCTTCAAGTCAACTTAAGAATATAACCTTAGTCTAGTTGACTTTCCCCTTCAGTGTGAGACTATGACCTAGTGGGGATGCCCAGGCCACTGAGTCTCCTCAACACCTCTTATCAAAAGGTGGGGGACATTACAGTAACTATTGCCATTTTACATCATTGATTTGCTTCATCAATATTATCGATCAATTGTTTTATATCAGAAAGCCCTTGATTATATGAAGTACTAACCAGCAAGTGATCTTGCACACGTATAGTTTTCTTGTTGCTTTGTCTCGAGAAGGTACACTTCTGGGTATCACTTTCTTTATTGGTTGTTTAGCCGGACTTTCTGATCAGTGGTGACTTGTGAGAGGGGGGAACTTTAACTTATCCATAAGCCTTTGCCTTCTCAAAACCCCAGGTCACCGTGGACGTCTCCCCTGCGCCTACCACCCTAAATAGAAAGAGTTATCCTATCGAGGTGACAGTGGTAGGATAGTCTTAGTTTCGCCAGTTTGCCCTTCTTTCACCTTTTCTTTACTTCCAAGTACAAACTGTGCAATAACAGGGACCTAAAAATACCAGCAGTATTGTGGGCATACAGGACCAAATGCAAGAAGTTGACAGGACACACGCCATTCAGATTGGTATACGGCCAAGAAGCATGGTGCCATTAGAATTTCTGGTACCCAGTCTATGCATAGCTACGATTACGCACATGACAAAACGAGGCACAGTACAGGACAGGCTGAATCAGTTGTTGATCATGGAGGAAGATCGGATCCTAGCAGGGCTCCACCAACAAGTTCAGAAAGCAAGGGACAAAGCTTGGCATGATAGACATATCAAGAAGAAAACTTTCAAGGAAGGCGACTTAGTGTTGATGTATGACAGCAAATCCATTCAGCATCCAAGAAAACACAGAATGCATTGGTTAGGGTCGTACGAGGCAAAAACTATCACAGATGGGGGAGTTGTACAGTTGAAAGACTTAGGAGGCGCAGAACTCAAAGGGATGATCAATGGGAGCCGACTGAAGCTGTACAAGGACACTCGACCACCCATAACTTGAAAGTCACCGGGCAGTTTGAAAAAAAAAAAAACAAGCAGGATATTAAACAGTACCAACAGAGGTACAGTGCGTCGAAAGGAGAAGGAGCATGCACACTTAGGAATACAAACCCGGCGAAGACAAGGCCAACGGTCAGTTCAAAACGGAAACAAGCGGGAAAGGTAAAGACAGCAAAAGAAGTACTAAATGACGGAGGCAAGCGGAATTGAATGTCGAAAACCACTGAAGGAACGCCGCATTAATCACACCAACTGGAGATAGCGAGGGAGAGTAATGGAAAGTACGAAGGAACTAAAGGTTCATTGAATCCGTAATAAAGGTAACGTCTTCGACAAGCTTCACACGATGCCCATACAAAGCAAGGACGCGGGAGAAAAAAGCTTATTGCGAAATCGGAAGAGGCAGAGAGTGATAGAGCATACGAAGCACTGAGCGAAGTTCACAGAGATTGCAAAGGCCACTGAGCTCGGCGGACGATCGGCTTTCACCACCATGGCACCACCCAAACAAGCTGAACCGAGCCATACTGCCAAAAAATCCAGAGTGAGGACCAGAGCACAAATACAATCGCAGGAAAGCAAACAGTAGCCGCCAAAAGTCGTCAATGTAGACGAAATCCCATCACCAAATACAACACCAGTTAACCCCACACCCATTGTGGAGGAAACCCAGCAGACCGCACCAGCAGGCATGAACATGGATAAGCCAAAAGAGGGACAAGGCCGACAGAACGAGGACACAGCTAGTCAAGTGCAACCAGAAAACCCTGAAGAAGCCCCGAGAGTCAATGGGACGACTCCTAATCAAGAAGCAGCGGTCGAGCCAGACGAATCACAGACAACCGTGTCGGAACACCCACAGGAGGGAGCAGTGGAAGATGTCACAAGCTGGCAGGAACAATATGTCAAAAAGCGACCAATGGACGCAGGAACCTCGAGTCATCCACCACCACGAAAGGACAAGCACACAGTACCTAGGTCACCGTGCAAACAACCCGTCGCAGCAATTGTTTTGCCGCACATACCAGAAGGGGTACGGGTAAAAGCAGACTTGCTAGGTTATGTCGAGAAGCTAAAATACTCGGACCATGATGTAACGGACACGAACAAGTTCCCGGAGTTTGCGAAGCAAGTCTACCTACAAACAATGGGTGTAGACCCATTTGGGGAACCGATTCATCAACCACTGTAGTGGGTAGCAGGACTGGCAAAGACTGAAATTTTAGGTCTGCTAGAACTACCACACTTTGGTAGAGGACAGTATGCAAACAGTTGCGTCAAGCAATTGATGGCGGTCACACATGGCGGAGATATATGGCTGGACAAGCTCATCTCAATAGACGTAGAGCTCATTGTGCACATCACAGGGTTGCCATCACGGGGCATGGATCCCACACAATTTCTCGACGATAAAACAAAAGAGAAAGCACTCGCTGACGAGATGAAAAATAAATACGACACTAAAAGGGGGATGTGCGGAATCATTATCAAACGGATCAGTGACATCACGACAATAATTGCTGCAAAAGTCATGGCCTGCAAGCTGCTTAGAAAATGTCGCAAGGAGGAAGTCTCGGCCGGGGCTGTCGCAGTTGCAGCACAGTGTACCGAGGGCACCACAGTCAGCTGGGCCCTTTATCTTTTGAATCTGTTTCTGGATGACTACAAGGATGCGCAAGATCTGGGAACAGAATTTCATTACTCATGGTTGATCATGCTGATAGCCATTATGGGATGGAAGGAACCAAAATATGTATTTTTCGCCACCAGACCCAAACCCAATCATGGAACGAGATATTTATCGCTTGGCACCACTTCAGACACCAGGAACTGAAAGATGAACGCAGCTATATTTGAAGGATACCTTCGCGACCTACAGGAGACCATCGCCAACCTATGGAGAATAACATCGCAAGTTGTTGCATACTATCGGGACATAGCTAACTTCAAGGCCACTCAACATGCGATGTGGATCCCGGTGCGGAAGGACCCCAACAAGCAGTGGCTACAACTGCGCTATTGCATCACGGAGGGCGACATAGAAATGGCTATCAAGGCTTGGGAAGACGATTGGAAGATTCCAGTCCTCACTCGAGACATACCTGCAGGGGCAAAGGAGGAGGAAGCAAGGCAGGAACATCCACAAGATGAGGAGGCAAGGCAGGAAGAGACAGCCCTAGGAAGTCACAGTGCCCAAGAAACCAAGCACGGGCCAGACCAAGCCAAAGCAGACGAAAGGGAGGACATCTAAGACAGGAACCCAGAAGGGGAAGAAGAATAATACATAGCCACCCCAAGTACAGCAGGAACAGGTCGGGGCAACGCAGGGGACTACACCAAGTCCCAATCCACAAGAACCAGGCCCGACTAAGCGACCAGCTACTCAGAAGGGGGGTGCGCGCAAGAAGATGAAGGCGCATAGAACACCTCCAGAATATACGATCACGGAGGATGATGCAAAAATGGTAGCCCAAATGGTCTAGGATCGCACATTTGAGGATTTTGAGAATGTTGCGCGCCACAGGGACAGAATACAAGAAGATCTGGAAGACATGTGACAGCTCCTCAAGCAGATCGGGGAAGCATGGGCAGCCGGTGGCAGCATAGAAACGGGCTCGTCAGCATCACAGACAGGAGGAGGACCTGAAGCAAGCGAGTGGGACACAATCCAAACAATACGCAGCCGAGTGCAATGTTTCACGTTACACCCAGCAGGTTGCACATGGACGAGATGGTGGGGCAAACACCCCTAAAGGAATTAGCTCAATTGCAGTTGGTATTGTCGCGGATACCAAACAAGGCCCTATATAAACTGCAGGTTACTGTTACCGAGGAGGTACAGTCTCGCGCATGCACAGGCACAGCCGAATTATAGCAGGTAAAGGATAAACAGGACGAGTTGGAATTGATATATGAGCAGGCCAAGCTCGAGACCAAAGAGGAGAGGGAACGCGTGAACGGATTGGAACAAAAAGTGGTCAGAGCTTACGAGAAGATTCCAAAGACCGCGCAGAGGGCCGAACTCATAGCAACAGAGACTATTGATCAGATTGTGCAAACAATCGATCAATATCAGCAGGAGATCAAGAATCTCCGTGAGCAGCTCACACCTACCACTCCACCGAAGGTGAGGGAGCAAAGGAAGCAGGAGGCAACAGAACAGATACAGGAGATAGAACAACAGGTCCACGTAGCAGCCGACCTGTTCGACAAAGCAGCACAACTATGGATGAAGCTGGAAGAGGATCAATAGGTCCAACGGTGGGACAAGGAAGAAGAAAGGATCAACGCAGCTATCCAAGACCTCAAGCAGAGGCAGAAGACAATGTCCATCACGAAGTGCGTCAAAGGGGCGCAAGATATGAAGAAACTGCAGACAGAACTCACCACTGCACAGACGCGGAAAAAGGAGCACCAGGCTCAAATGGAACCGCTCCAAGAGCGAGTAGCAGAGATCATTGCAGAAGCAGAGGAAGCTAAGACATATATGGCACAGACCCAGGCAAAGTGTGCAAGGTTGATTAGCGACGAGATTGCAATACAGGCATTGGACGCACTAAAGGAGAAGACCGCGCAGGCTCAAACGCAAGCAACGGAGCTCAGGGAGAAGGTCCAAGCAATCACCAGAGAGATGGACGAGGTACACAAAGGTTAGGTAGCTCGGGACGAGCCACATGTCAGTGTTGGGGGCCTATTGGAAGCAGGCTAAAGCAGAAAGAAAGGTTATTTTGGGAAACAAGGCATGCACGAGGAAAGCGACAGCTGGAAGGAAGAGCAGCACGCGCGCATGCATGGAAGACCTAACGACGTTAGGGTTAGGGTTTTGCAATACATTGTAATGGTTGGTGAGCCTGAAACGTATAAATATAGATACCTAGGTCTCATAGCGGGAGACGAGAGTCGGACGGGATAAAGTGAGTCTAGAGGAGTCTTGTTTTGATAGCTAGTTGTAATATTTTGCTATACAACCTAATTTTGTAAGTTGTTGAGCTGGAGAGGAGTAAGGGGGGTGCATCTTGAGGGTTAGATCGCAGGCTGAGGATCCTTGTGTGATCTAGTCAGCCTCATAATAGATCTTGACCCGTCTGGAAGGAGTTGTAAAGCGCATGGCGCTGTAGTTTTGGAACTACTAGAATAAAAGACCTTGAGAGCCAGAGCTTTGTGGATGTAGCCCAGTAGGGGGTGAAGCACAGTAAAACCTGTGTTATGTGATTGAATGCATGTGTTTCCTTACTATTTTCAGTAGTTGTTGATATGTTAAATGAATGAGTTGATTATATTCCATGCATAATCGTGAATGACAGTTTATTGCATTAATAAGCTAAAATAGAACTCTCAGTGCACATTTCTTAGATCTCCACTCAATCCTGAGCTGCAAACACATGAGTATTGCAGCCACCCATTAAGACTATCTCGGGTGAGACTGCGCAGTGCACTCTGTGCGCTGCGTTGCCTTCTGGTTTACCAAGAGGACCGATAGTTTTAGAGGCTTTGTTGGAACCCTAGTAGACATGAACCTTGGGTCAATCAAGTTGAAGATATAAACTCAGATGTATAAATAGTAACCAACAGTCACCCTCTAAGCATTAAAATAAGATAGAAGAAGCTTAACATGCCTAATAAGTGATTTTACTTGAGTGAAGGGTACATTTTTACTATGGTCATGATAGAAGAGTTCAACAATCAATGTCACCAACATTGAGGTACATAGAGGGCTTGGTGCTCTTGATTAAATGTCAGTTCCATACCCTCATACATGATAGAATCTAGTGGAAACATTGCAATCCTGCCAATCTTGAAATCCTGAAAATTGTTAAGTCTGCTAAATTTTGAATGGGACCTCAAATTCTAGTTCCTCCATATGAAGTCCAATGAGGTTGAAACCACTCTCAAACATCCTTGAACAATTAATGGTAATGTTAAAAATTTAATTTCATCCTTTTACTTTAAGAATTTAACATTACCATTACCCTAGTGTGGGTCCAAAATCAAACCGACCGAGTAGGCATGGACTGTTAGTGTTTGTAGCTCGGACATGTATTTTCGTAAGGGTGTCTACTTATGGAAATCGTCATTAAATGTATTCTATAGTTTTCCTAGAATTCACTTTGTTAATTTATTAATAAAGTGAATGTCTTTTTATAAAGTGACTTTTAATTAATAAAGTGACTAAGTTAAAGTCACTTAATGGTTTAATTAAAAGAGAGTCGTTGATCTCACAATCTAATTTTGACCAATGAGATTAGCTATATCGCTCAAGACGAAAGACACTGAGGGTAAAGGAAAAGACACAATGAGAATTCATTTCGCAAGTCACGTGAAGTGAAGGAGAAAAATCAGAATAGATTTTTCAGCTTGGCAAGAAAGAAAAGCAGGTCGCACGTCTTTTGAGGCAACACGGATTTCGAGGTTGCACTGACTTCAAGGCAACACAGATTTCGAGGCTGCATGGATTTCGAGGTGGCACATCTCTCAAGGCATCTGTATTTATTGCAGCAAGTACAAAGTTGGCACATCTCTTAGGGCCATACAGATTTGTATTGACCAATGTTGCCAAAGCACGGAGCGAAGCGGGAGCGTTTTTAGGTAGCGAAGCGTCGGGAGCGTCATTTTCAAAAAATCCTCGAGAGTGAAGCATCCTGAAAGCATCTATATATATATATATATATATATATATATATATATATATATATTGCGTTTATATTAAAAAAATATGCAAAAAGACAAATTAGCTGCAGAATGTATGAAAACATGCATATTTGTACATTGCAACATTAAAATGGCATCCATAGTAGTAAGTAGTAGTATATCAATGATTAATCATTCGAGCATCAACCATCTAGAATCTAACAATTACAAACTTACAAACCAACATACAAATTTTTAAGCCATATAATAGAAAGTAGACCATTAAGTTATGGAATGAAATCAGTCATCTAGCAATTGTCAACAATAACATGAGTCATGACTAAATAGTTATGATTACAAAATAGGCCATCTGCACTGAATTATGAAGATCGAAAGGTCCAAAACAATAAAGTTTAAACTGTGCTAGACTCTAGAGTCCAGTTGCTAAATGCTATGAATCTATCATCTATAGACTCACATGTAAAGTAATGAAGCGCCCCATGGAGCTTCCTATCACTAAACCATTTTGTAACTCTCCAAGTCACATTTTTTTGCAACATCTTTGAAGTACAGGGTAGGCTTCTTGGGTTAATTGTGCTAATCAATTTAAGGTAATTTGCACTTCTACTCTAATCCATAATGACTTAGCTTAATTGACTTTAGGGTTTCCCCCTAGGCTAGGGTAGTTTCCTAAGTCCTTAGTCTGAAGTCATAGAAACATAGGCAGTGTAAGATCCATAGAGAGCAACTCTATAACAGCATTTAGTACAGACTTTTAGCACAATCCACAGTGTTCAATTACCAGATTTAAGTCATAGAATCAGAGCCAAGGTAAAGTTCCACAAATGTTGTTAAAGAAATAGAAGAATAGAGCAATAGGCCAGCAAGATTCATTAGGAAGCACCCATTTTGCACCCCAGAGCGAGCTTCCGAAATCCGGAAGCGGGCTTCAAGATTTCAAAAACGAGCTTCCGGAGAAGCTTCCATGGAGGATTCGCTCAGAGCGGGGTTCTGAGGGTGGAGCGGGGTGGTGGGGGAGCTTCTGGTAACACCGGTATGGACAACCTCGGTGATTGGCAGCACACAAATCGAGGCAGCACTGTGGTGACAGGTTTGCAGATTTGGTTTGTGGGTTTGTAACTTTGGCATACGATCTCTATTTGGTGCACACGATAGTTCATTGTAAAGGTCTACCCGAGAACTACACATGTTGTCGTCAGACTCTGACTTTGTTTACAGTTTGACTATGGTGGGCCCTAAAAACGTTGTTTAGGGCCTCAAAACAGCCCCGGAAGTTTGGGACTTGAAAACTAGGAACAAAACTGCCAAACTAAAACTGCCAAAATGAGCCAGTTGGAATAGGTGGGTGGTCACCGATATCCACCTGGATCAATCCTCCCTACTTAGGAAGCAATGGTCTCCATTGCGTTGAGTTCCCGGGGGAGAGGGGAAAGCGATTGTTGTAACTAATTCTTGGTGTGTTGCTTGCCTTGTTGGAGACGTCGCATTGCTTGGTTTGTGGAAGGCTGTCACAAACCTGTTGTTGGCGGGGTTGAATCTGTTCAACCAGAGATGTCTGTGTGCAAAAGGATTTTTTGCGCTTTGTTGCAGTCTTGTCGTCCCGCTTCTATTGGATAGAAGGTGCTTGGGCCGAGACTGTAGTGGTTGCAGGCTGCAGCATCCTTCTGTTCATCTTTTGAACAGATTGTGAAGAAGCTGAATTTTGCAGTATGAGATACTACCTTGCAACATTGTTTAGGTGGAACAGTAGTCGGAATTACCTCTAGTATTCTGTAGAGATGACCCCTCAGAGTAACAATGACACTACGGGGTCGAGACTCATAAATAGCATGGTGCTTCCACATATATGGTTGGCCCAAAAGAACATCACAGACATCCAGCGGGGCAACATCACATAATAACTCATCCTTGAAGGGTAGGATGTCATATGACAATCGACACTGTTGGCTGACATGAAGATCTTATCCTTGGAGAAGCCACCCGATGTTGTATGGTTGCGGGTGTGGTTTTGTCGACGATCCCAACTGTTTGATGACCTCTACTGAGATGAGGTTCTTCTGACTTCTGCTATCAACAATAAAATGTAGCGGGGTCCCCTTCACCCACATCTGTGAATGAAAAAGGCTCTCCCCCTCTTCAAGATCTATTGGTTCTTCTGGTTGAATTGTTGCGGTCACGACAATAGCAGTGGGATCCGCGTCGATCATCTATCTTCTATCAGTATTTTTTGAATCAGATTCTGAATCAGCGTTCGACTCCTTGCCTTTGATCTCGGCCACCAATGATTGTTTTGAGCGACATTCATCGGTGTTGTGCCAGGGGCTTTGGTGGAAATCGCACGATTTTTCGGTGTCCTTCGTCTTTCCGTGACCCTTTGGCTTAGACTGGTTTTCAGGAGGTTGTTTGTTAGGGTTGTCTTTATCATACTTTTGTTGTTGCGGATTTGGAAACCTGAACTCCCATTTGTTATGGTGCTTAAATTTCTGCTCGATTTTAACAGCATATCGATAAGCAGCACCAAGTGATGAGATGTCCAGAAAATCCATTTCAGTTTGGATGTATCTTTGTAGAGCCCCACAGTATTTCAGAGCCAAATGTCGCTTGGAGTCCTTAATACCCAACTTGGTGCGCAAGGTATGTAAGGTATTGGTGAATTCTGGCACTACTTGGCCCCTCTCTTGCCGCAGTGTGGTCCATCTCATGTACTAGTCCTCATAGTTTCCAACAGGGTAATATTGTTCCTTTACTGCATCCACAAAAAAATCCCAAGTGGGCTCGGCCCCATATATTCCAAACTCCTCTATGGAACTTTGCTCCTAGTAAGTTTCCCACCAATGTTTGACATGGGAGAGAGCCTTAAGGAGTGTGAAGGTGATCTTTTCCCTGTCGGAGAAATTATGAACAGAGAAATAACCTTCTAGTAGATTTAACCATTTTTCTAGGGCATCTGCATCTATCTGTCCTTCAAATATGGGAATATCAAAATTAACTTGTACCTTGAAAGGCGAGGTGCCTCCAAAGTGGTCGCTTGATGAAGACGTGCCTGTTGTTATCGGCAGGCGTTGAAGGATGTGGGAAAAATTCTCCATCATTTTGTCCCTCTGTCACGTGAGAGTTTGCTCAAGCAACAGATTGATAGAATCGTCTGCTCTGTCGTTTTTCTTTTCTTCCGCCATTGAGGGTTTCTTGGGTGTGCGAGAGCGATTGTCCTCAAGAGAGACAAGCTCGAGACCCAACTTGCTATACTTAGACCTCGTCGGGGACATGCACTGAAAAACGATCAAGAGCAACTTGCTCTGATACCACTGATCTGGATTATTTTCAGCACGAAATGAGAGCGAAGATATAATAAAGAAATGTACAAAGATGTATCGGATATCCAACAATATAACAGAAATATATCAGATATGCAACCATACACACAGAGATACAGTAATACACAATTTCTATTAATGAGCGAAAATGTACAAAGACTGTAAAAATACAGAGTGAAAGACTCGCTAAAATGGTGGTAGCTTATCTCTGAGAAGAGATTTGACGGCTACTCGCATTCGCAACAAGATGATTTACAATGAGGCTCTAAAGGCCTTTTTAACATAAAGAAAATCCAAAACCCTAACCCCGAAAGATGAAAAGCCAACAGTTTTGTGGACCCCGTTTTGGGTAGTTTGGTGTATCAACTTCCCGAGGGCGTAACTTTGCCATACGATCTTCGTTTGGAGCGCACGATAGCTCGTTGGAAAGGTCTACCCGAGGACTACACATGTTGTCGTCAGACTCAGACAAAATCTACATTCTGATTGTGGCGAGCCCTAAAAACATTGTTTAGGGCCTCAAAACAACCTCGAAAGTTTGGGACTTGAAAACTAGGAACAAAACTGCCAAACTGAAACTGCCAAAATGAGCCAGTTGGAATAGGTGGGTGGCCACCGATATCCACCTGGATCAAAGGCACAGAGGGTGATCCTTGAAGCCATCAAGGATCATCTGATCCCGCATGTTGCAGAAAAGACCAGATCTAAGGAGATGTTTGATGCCCCTGTGTCACTCTTTCTAAGTGACAATATGAGTCGAAAGATGATCCTTAAATCCAACCTCAAAGAATGCAAAATGTCCACCTCAGACAATGTAACCAACTATCTTATGAGGATCACACAAATCAGTGACCAGCTTGCAGTTGTAGGAGAAATAGTATTGGATGCAGAATTAGTGAATGTTGCTCTGAATGGGTTTTCCAAGGCTTGGGAACCATTTATCATGGGCATCTATGCCAGAGAGACACTCCCCAAGTGGGAGAGACTTTGGGATGACTGCATTCAGGAGGAGACTTGTAAAGAGTCCAAATCTGGCAAGCAAGGAGGAGGAACATCAAATGAAAACTTGGCCTTGCATAGCAAAACCAAGAAAAGCAAAGTAAAAGTTGTCAAGAAGGTTGACAGTCAGGGAGAGGGACAGAAATCTGGGCGGAAGAGAGATATGAGCAAGATCAAATGCTATATTTGCCCTAAGAATGGCCATTTCGCTTCTCAGTGTCCACAGAGGAAGAAAGGCAAGGGGAAGTCGCAAGCAGTTGCAGCGACAGCAGAGACACAATTGAGCGAACTTGCATCCAAGTTCGAGAATGATTGTGCATTCGTATCTTGTCTTTCTACCAGCACTACTCCCAGCAGTGCATGGTACTTGAACAGTGGCATATCCCACCACATGACTGAGGCTAGAGAGTTATTCAGCAGTTTATCAGAGGAGGACTCAGATCTACACATACAGCTTGGCGATAATGCCAAGTATGCAGTGTGGGGTTAGGGGACAGTGCAGTTCCAGCTTGAGTCAGGAGGATCCTTTGATGCACAGGAGGTATTGTACGTACTTGGCATGAAGAAGAACATGTTGTCCATCTCAGTCCTGGAGGAAAAAGGTTATGAGGTTAACTTCCAAAGGGCGCAGGTGTTCATTCGCCCAGAGGGAGCTAGTCTAGACATTGATGTGAGGATTGGAGTCAGGGATGAGAACCTTTATAGACTTCAGGGCTAGCCTGCACAAGCATTGTGGAATTATATAGCTTTGGAAGCTATTTTCCCTATTGTAACTAACCATGTAAATAAAGTTTCGATATAGTGTTAACTTTATGTCAAGCATCAAACACATGACGAGTGTCAACCTTATGCCAAGACAACCATATGCCATGTGTCAACCTTATGCCAAGACAACCATATGCCATGTGTCAACCTCATAGCACCTCTAAGAGGCTTGCTTAGGGAGGTTGTAGTGGCTAGCTTAGGGAGGTTGCTTAAGAGGGTTGCTTAGGATGGTTGGAGTGGCCATCTTAGGGGGGTTGCTTAGGGTGGTGGTATGACAGTTGTATAACAGCTGTCATACAATCCTAAGACAACATTTTAGGGCAACCTCTAGAAGAGACAAAGGAAGTGACCTTTGGGAGCATTAGGAGGTGGCTCTTGGGAACTTTAGGAGGTGACTCTTGGCAACCAAAGGAGGGCAGGTATGACAGTTGTTATACAGCTGTCATACATTCTTAGGGGGTTTCTTAGGGGAGCCAAACCAACTTATAAAAAGGGGCATTCACTTACCATTTACATACCTTTGTTTTGTTGGAGTCTTCTGTTGAGGCACGGCATCTATTTGCTGAAGTATTTCTGCTGGTATATGGTTGCTAGTTGTTGGAGTCTTCTTTTGTTCCTTGTTGATATAAGGTTGCTACAATTACTATGTTAAAGCTGCCATAACTCTGCTACAGCAAGAAGGAAAGTCAGTTATCTTTTGGTGAGTTTGTCAAGTTGTTACTATAAATGTTAGTTCAGCTATTTGTGAAGCTTGTAAGTGCTGAAACAGAGGTATTGTTTCAACCCTCTGAGTCCAGCTAGTTACACTAAAGTCTTGTACTGGTATTGTACTTTGTTGAAGAATCTAAAGAGAAGTTTTGGCTGGGTTTTCTACCCCAAGAGGGTTTCCCAGGGTATACTTGTGTTCTCTCTGTGATTGTCTCACTTTCAGTGATCCTGATATATGCAAGATGTATTGGTATGTTGGTTGTATGCTGTAAATTTTTAAATTTACCTACATGCATCAGTTTTTCAACAGGCATTGTTGCACACCAATGAGAGCTTGTGCGATCTGTGGCACGAGAGGATGGGTTATCTCCATCACAAAGCTCTACCATTACTAAGGCATATGGTCACTGGGCTTCCAGAATTCAGTATGGACCAACAGGGGATTTGCAAAGGTTGTGCACTTGGAAAGAATGTCAAGGCATCCTTTCCTAGCAGCAAGACTCGATCCAAGGGCATCTTGGATCTGATCCATTCAGACATTAGCGGGCATATATCAGTAGCTTCGGTGAAGGGCGCATCCTACTATGTGACCTTCATTAATGACTTTTCCAGGAAGACCTAGATCTACTTCATGAAGAGCAAGGATGAGGTCTTCAGCCACTTCTGAGCATTTAAAGCTCGGGTGGAGAACATGACACGAAGGAAGATCAAGGTGTTGAGGACAAATAACGGGGGTGAGTTCACCTCTACAAAGTTCATTGATTTCTACAAGGAGGCAGGTATCAAGAGGGAGAAAACAGTGGCCTACAACCCGCAGCAGAATGGGGTTGTAGAGAGGAAGAACTGGTCTATCATCAGTGATGTGAAGGCCATGATGCATGACCAAAGTTTGCCTATGTTTTTGTGGGAAGAGGCTTGCAATAGAAATTTGTATTTCCAGAACAGGAGCCCATGCGGGATACTGGAGGGTAAAACACCGAAGGAAGCATTCACAACAACAGACTTGAGATAGGACATCTCAGGATTTTTGGTTGTCCAATCTTCATCCATATTCCTATGGAGAAGAGGACAAAGTTGCAGCCCTCAGGGGAGAGGGGCATTTTGGTGGGGTACAGTGAGGATTCGAAGGCCTACAAAATGTTCTTGCTAGATCAGCACAAGATAGTGGTGAGCTGAGATGTTAAGTTTGAGGAGAACTTGGCATCTAGGAAATATCAGGACCTACCAGCAGTTGCAGAGGGGCCACTGTTAATATTATGGTAGCTGTGGGAGGTATTTACCTCCACGTGTGAACCTGACGAGAATAGAAGACTCCGGAAAGCAAGAGTAAACCCTAATGAGTTGGCTAATAACCCTAGAAGTCTTGTCGGCTCAAGAAGATAATTTATATTAGGTTATTAGCCTCCAAGAGAAGAAGTCGGCCAAAAATAATAATAATATACTGAACAGACACATATCCAGAAGGAGAAATCGGCCCCAACAAATCTGGCAGAACCAGTATAAATACAGGGCGCCAATTCTCATTTTGACACATCTCAGAATTGCAGTTCCCAGTTTGGTGCGCATATGTGGAGGAGGGTTGCAGCTGCAGCTGCAGCAGCAGCTAGTTTTCAGTATGAGCTTGGACTATCTCTTGGCTAGGGTTTGGACTATTTGATCAACTATTGTTGGTGCGCTATCCTTGGAGGAAGATGCGCTACACCTTGTTTGGATATCTAGCCTAGGGTTTGCTTCCAGAGTAATTCTCAGTCAAGGTTAAGCTGCTCGGAGGGTGGCTTCAGCCTATGGTTGGGTGACAAGGGTATCGTCAATGCTAAAATGAGCACACAATCTTCTATATTCTAACAGGTTATGGGCCCACACCTCCTTCATTCAGTCTAAACACTGGAAGGAAACATAGCCGCTAGGATATTGAGCTCGTTGAGGAACTACCGCTAGGGTTACTAGCAGAAGTAGCTCCCAAGCAGGAGCAGTTGCAGAAACCCTAAACCTCTTGCTGAGGCACCTTAAGTGAAGAGATTGACCTAATCTCCGGACAGATCAGTGTGCCCTAGCCTAGCGCATCTCCTGATACTCTCAGCAAGCCAAGACGTGAAGTTAGAATTTCTGGTCAAAATCTAGGGTTTGACCAAGTCAAAGCAAGTCGTGATTAACTCTATGAAGTCTGAGAACAAGTTAGATGGAGCCTCTAACTTCAGAACGTGGAAGACAAGGATCAACCTCATCCTTGCCAAGAATAAAGTGCTGGATATCGTGAAAGGAAAGATCGTGAAGCCAAAGTTTGAAGAAGGAAAAGAGAAGGAACCGCAGAACATTGCAGCTATGGAGAAGTTCAAAGCTGTTGACATCAATGCTATGAGTATCATAGTGGATTCCATAAAAGACCACTTGATACCCTACATCTCCCATTTTGACTCATCAAAGAAGATGTACGATGCCCTAACAAATCTCTTCTCAGTCAGAAACATTGGACAAGTTATGAGTCTGAAGAATGAGCT
>ML778970.1:571574-593740 GCA_009831015.1 Picea engelmannii
CAACTATGATATACTCTATTGTTCAGATCTACATGAAGCCTTCACAATGTTCTAGACTAAAGTACATTTGAAATCAAGCATTACATTATCCATGATGAAGTCCAGAAAGGAGAAAATGATTCTCCAATACATATCTCCACAGAGAAGCAGATAAGCAGACATTTTGGTAAAACTTCTATCCAAGATGAAAGAGTTTGCGTACTCAAGCCAGAGCTCATGGAAACTTCCTTCCTTCTTATTGAAAAAGGAAGAAATGACTCTCCAAGTTAGGAGGGAGCACTGAAAAACATTATTGAAAACATTCATCTTTAAATTTGAAAAATAGTCCATCTTGGACAAATGTTTTCCTGTTTGGAAAGTGGATTGAGACTTCTGATGGACAGTCACTTTCCATTGTGGTTAACATGGGAAGTAGTCTAATTGTTGATGTATCATAGACAGCGACTTCCCGTTGTGGTTAACATGAGGAGAGGTCTAGGGCAGTCTCTCTTCTTGAGGGTTACTCAAGAAGACTGGCCCACCTCGCTGGACAACGATTTCTCATTGTGGTTAACATGAGGAATGGTCTGTTTTGGAGGTTGATGCAGGACAGTCTTTTCCTCTTGTGGTTAACAGAGGAAATGGTCCGGACAGTCATTCCTTAGGGTCTATACATTCTCTCCAGGGTGCACTTTGATTAGTGTAGGAGGAATGGCCCAAGGTGGGGAATGGTCCAGGCTTAGCAATCAGGGACAGACATTCCTTGGGGTTTATACATTCTCTCCAAGGTGCACTTTGATTAGTGTAGGAGGAATGGCCCAGGGTGGGGAATGGTCCAGACTCAGCATTCCTTAGGGTTATAACTTAGTATTATGGTAGCTGCGAGAGGTATTTACCTCCACGTGTGAACCTGACGAGAATAGAAGACTCCGGAAAGCAAGAGTAAACCCTAATGAGTTGGATAATAACCTTAGAAGTCTTGTCGGCTCAAGAAGATAATTTATATTAGGTTATTAGCCTCCAAGAGAAGAAGTCGACCAGAAATAATAATAATATACTGAACAGACACATATCCAGAAGGAGAAGTCGGCCCCAACAAATCTGGCAGAACCAGTATAAATACAGGGCGCCAGTTCTCATTTTGACACATCTCAGAATTGCAGTTCCCAGTTTGGTGCGCACATGTGGAGGAGGGCTGCAGGTGCAGCTGCAGCAGCAACTAGTTTTCAATATGAACTTGGCCTATCTCTTGGCTAGGGTTTGGACTATCTGATCAGCTATTGTTGGTGCGCTATCCTTGGAGGAAGATGCGCTACACCTTGTTTGGATATCTAGCCTAGGGTTTGCTTCCGAAGTAATTCTCAGTCAAGGTTATGGTGCTCGGAGGGTGGCTTCGGCCTATGGTTGGGTGACGAGGGTATCGTCAATGGTAAAACAAGCACACAATCTTCTATATTCTAACAGCCACAGGAGGTGGACCCAAAGGATGAGCCGAGAGCAGAGACTTCCGATGCAGGGAGCCAGACTCCAATGGAGGTGGAGGAGCAGTCATCCCCTTCGACTTCAGTCAGGAGACCCAGGTGGCTTGAGCAAACCTTGTGGGATGCTAGGGAGCATCTTGAGCCTCCCAAATCCACATTCACGAAGAGCAGACCTCCACGGAACTTTCTGCAGTATATGACTTTGATGACAAGCATCATAGACTCAGAGTCGTCTAGCTTTGAGGAAGCAGCTAGCTAGCAGGTGTGGAGAGATGCCATGGTGGAGGAGCACAACTCCGTCATGAGGAATGATGCCTAGGAGATTGTGCTGAGACCAGAGGGGAAGTCAATTGTGACTTCCAGGTGGCTTTACAAGGTAAAGCATGCAGCAGATGGCAATGTGGAGAAGTACAAGGCTAGATTTGTGGCTCGCGGTTTTTCTCAAATAGAGGGAGTAGACTACGAGGAGACTTTCACTCCTGTAGCCAGATACTCCTCTATTCGAGCAGTTAGCTCTATAGCTTTTGAGATGGGATGGAGCATCCATCAGATGGATGTGAAGATCGCCTTCCTCAACGACATCATTGAGGAAGAGGTCTACATTGAGCAACCACAGGGGTTTGAGGTCCATGACTGGAAGACACATGTATGCAGGCTTAAGAAAGCCTTGTATGGACTCAAACAGGCACCCAGGGCCTAATACTCCAGGATCGACAGTTATCTGCAGGGCATGAACTTCACCAAGAGTGATGAAGATCCCAACCTATACTTCTTGTTGGTTGGATCTGAGGTCCTCATCTTGGTGTTGTAAGTGGATGATCTCATTCTAACAGGTGTTGAGACTTTGATTGCAGGTTGTAAGTCAAATCTAGCGTCAAAATTTGGGATGAAGGACATCAGGTCGATGCATTATTTTCTGGGACTTGAGGTTTGGCAACAACCGAGCGAGATCTTCCTCAAACAGGGGAAGTATACTTTGGAGATACTGAAGAGATTCAGGATGCAGGATAGCAAACCGATGGCCACTCCAATGGTGACCAACCTGAAAAAGATTGATTCTTCAGTTTCATAGTTGGAAGATTCCAGAAAGTACAGGCAGTTGATTGGCTCGTTGATGTATCTGGTCAACACTCAACCATATATATGTTTTGTTGTTAACACCTTGAGCCAATTCATGGTGGAGTCGAGGGAGGTTCACTGGTTGGCAACAAAGCACGAGCTCAGATACTTGTAGGGCACAGTAAGATATGGATTGCAGTACCTTGGTGGAGATTGTGTGAGGTTGCAGGGGTTCTTTGATTCAGATTGGGCAGGTAGTGATACAGATCAAAAGAGCACTTATGGGTGTTGCTTCAGTTTGGGGTCAGTAGTCATTTCCTAGTTCACCAAGAACAAGACTTCAGTAGCACTAAGTTCAGCAGAGGCAAAGTACATGGAAACTAGTTTATCTAGTTGTGAAGCCATCTGGCTTCGCAAGCTACTCATAGGATTGTTTGGTCAGGAACTTGAGTCAACTGTGATCCACTCTGATAACCAGAGTTGCATCAAACTCTCGGAGAATCCAATGTTTCACGACAGGTCAAAGCACATTGAGATCAAATGCCACTTCATTAGAGACAGGGTGCAGAAGTGAGCAATTCAGCTCCAATATATTCCTACAGAGGAGCAGTCGATAGACATTTTCACCAAGCCCTTGGTCAAGGGCAAGTTTGTCTTCTTAAGGAACAAGCTTGGAGTGGTGGAGAATACCTTCCTCGCTAAGAGGGAGTGTTAGTGTTTGTAGCTCAGACAAGTATTTCCGTAAGGGTGTCTACTTGCGAAAATCGTCATTAAATGTATCCTATACTTTTCCTAGAATTCACTTTATGAATTTATTAATAAAGTAAATGTCTTTTTATAAAGTGACTTTTAATTAATAAAGTGACTAAGTTAAAGTCACTTAATGATTTAATTAAAAGAGAGTCGTTGATCTCACGATCTAATCTTGACCCTTAAGATTAGGTAAATCACTCAAGACAAAAGACAGAGAGGGTCAAGGAAAAGACACAATGAGAATTCATTTCGTAAGTCACGTGAGGTGAAGGAGAAAAATCAAAATTGATTTTTCAACTTGGTGAGAAAGAAAAACAGGCCACACGTCTTTTGAGGCAGCATGGATTTCGAGGAAACTACATTTATTACAACAGGTACAGATTTGTACAGGTCCATACAGATATGTGCGGAAAACCTCAGTGATTGGCAACACGCAAATCGAGGCAACATTGTGGTGACAGGTTTGCAGATTTGGTTCGTGGTTTTATTTCTCAAAGCCAGTTTCTCTGTGCAGGGAGCTCTTGTAGGTTCCGAAGTTATTTGAATGAAGAACTAATTTAGAAGAGCAGAAAAATTATTGTGTACTCTGTGATTGTTTTTCTCAATTTTTCCGCTGCATGCAAGAGTTAATTATTTCAGCAAAGTATTTAGATCTTATGTGTTTACTTAGTTAGCTTATCTAGAGTACCAAACCGGTCACCAAACCAATTTGAAGGTTGGTTTGAATCAACCAACTATCCAACCAGTCGGTTTAGCGATTTGATATCGACTCGGGCCAAGTTTAAAAACATTGTCAAGCTTGTTGAAGAACATAAGGGTAATTCTAGGGTTTGTAGTGGACTACCCTAAGGTTATTCTTATAGGTTAAAGTTCTAGGGTTTGTAGTGGACTACTCTAGGGTTTTGACCAAATCCATCTTGATCTTTTGCTAAAATCCTTTAGAAGACATAGGACAACCTCTTAAGGTTTGTAGTGGACTACCTTAAGTTTCCCTCCTAAAGGAACAATACCTAGGGCTTGTAGTGGACTACCCTAGGGTTTGTTTCTTGAGTCTCTCTCTTGCATTTTCTCTCCATAGAAGTTGCATCTTGACTCTATATGCCCAAGGAAGCTAAAACAGCAGTAGTCCTCTCTCTTGCTAAGTGACTTTAAACCCTAATCCTCCTCCTTTTACATCTTATGGCATATTTAGGTTTTATTGCATTTCATCTTCATTTCTTTTTATTTGTAGTGTTTTGAGGCATTTATTTAATTCATTTGACTTGATAGCTATTACCGATTGTCTTGAATACCTCACACACAAATCTAGAATTGCTTTACTTAACTACCTTGTGCTTACTTTGAACCTTGATCTAGTTGTTGGTCTACTTGAGTAACCAAGATAAGTGTCCTAATCTGGAACTCAACTCCTATGGTAGCCTTTGAATCCAAGCTGAACTCATTCCTTGCAAACCTTGTAAGGAGCTGTGACTTCCCAACCGCTGAATTACCAATCAGAACAATCTTAAACACATAGTCTATTTTTGAACCGTAATTTCCATATCAACCCGCCATTCTTTCTCCAAATTTTCGCCACTTTCTCTTGTGTGTTAGCCAATACTCTCATGCAGCAAATCAATCTAACTCATGTGCAAGAAACAGGTAGCATCCTCTAACAAACTGGCGACTGTACGGTGGGCATACGAACGTCGAAAACTATACAATGATGAGGATTGTTGTACAATGGCAACAATCTTTCATAAACATTGAACGATATATTATTGAACGGTACAATATTACAATGAGGATCCTCACTCTTATAAAGAGCTTGGGAGACCAAAACCCTAACCCTAAAAGAGGAAAACCCTAATATTTTAACCTAAAGTCACTAAGGTGACTTTATTACATGGGTAAGCCTTATATCTCTAATAATGCAAGCTTGAATGCCCAAATACAACCTGGAAATGTAATTTTTTGCGTTAAATATGACTGAAGAATGCAGAAAATTATACACGAAATCAAGGAGATAAATTCCAGATCTTAATATATGTGAACCTAAATTAGAACCTAGAAATGCAGTTTTCAGGCTCAAACGCAAATTGAAAATGCAAATTTCTGCAATATATTTAGTGCTGGAAATGCAGAAAATTGCATTTGATCTTGAAAACTGCATTTCTGGGTCTTAATTTAAGCTCATTTCACATTTATTACAATCTGCAATTTATCTCCTTGATTTCGTGTATAATTTTCTGCATTCTTCAATCATATTTTACGAAAAAATTTACATCTCCAGATTGCATTTGAGCATTCAAGCTTGCATTCCACACTTCACCTTTGCTCAAATTTCATATTTTCTTTGCAAATCTGAAAGTAACAATCATCGCGACATCACATAAATTCAAATTTGACACAAATATAAACACACATCTTATACTAGACTTGTAACTAGTTTGAAAATCTGAAACACGCATCATTGGACACACTTATAACCAGATTACAAACTAAAACACACATCATTGGACACACTTATAACCAAATTTCAAACCAAACTTGACTTGAATCCTTGAACATTACACTCATACCTTAAAACTTGAACTTAGCTTTACCTTAGGGAAGCCCCCCTTGTGATAGAGAAGACTTAACCTAAAGTAAGAGGAAGTGCTGCTATGGTGATAGTGGGCAGCCTTCCTAAGTTCAACTTGAGCTTGCACCTTGGTGGTTAGGACTTTTCCACCTTAGGTGCTAGTTTTTGTTGTAACATTTGGACACCATTATCAGAGATAAAGTCTCCTTCCCCGAGTTCAAAATTCTAGATTCACAAATCTTTGATGAGCACAAACCAAAACTTTAAACCATTCATGCTCAACTAGCGACTCCATTTAGGGAAGTTGTGCCCAAGAGATATCCTACACTTCATCGCAAGGTCTTCTTCACCCGAATACACACCCTGAGAGATACTTTAGAAGAAGGGTAAACAAGAAGAAGAATTCAAACAGTTTAAACCTTGACCACATAGTTGACGACCTTAGGTTTCTATTTGAAGACTTAGTTTCACTTAACATGGTTGCACCCTGGTTGGATGAAATTTACAAACCCCTTGATTTTTCACAAATAAATGGGTATCCACATGACTTGCCTAAAAAGGTACATGCTTCCATGGATTATTATTTTCAGATGATTATTAAGCCTTGAAGACTACTATGGGACCACTTTTGCTATTTTTGGAGGAGTCTTGGAGGGCACACTTTCTTGGAGATTATTTTATTGTTTCTTGGAGAGTGGTTGCAACCACCTAGACACTTTCCCCTAGGGTGCCTCTCTCATGGAGATTATTTTATTGTTTTTGTTGAGCTTCTTGGGGTGCACCCTAGATCTCTTGGTTCTCTCATGTGGAGAGATGAAAAAATATTTGATGACCAATTCAATGCATGTAATGTTATTTTATCATTTGTTCAACCTATCAAACCTGATCACTAGGATATTATTATTTTATTGTGAAGTAGATGAGCCTAGAACTCTATATATTGGATGTTCCCCTCATTTGTAATGGTTGTTGTTGTTGAGTGAGAAAATACAATGTTCCACGGGGATGCATCCCCCAGGGTGGGGGACGTTTCCCCATGTCCCCTTTTTGGGGAGACGTGGGGGGTCTTGGGGGGACACGACTCCCCAAGGTGGGGGACGAGACTCCCCAAAAGGGGGACTCCTGGACGTCCCCCGCCCAAAAGGGGGACTCCTGGAAGTCCCCCCCAAATTTTTTTTGCCCAATAAGACTTAAAAAAGAAAAAATTAAATTTAAAAAACAGATATATATAAAATTAATTTATGTTATTGTTGAGATTTATCATATTATCATTATTGTTTTTATTTTTAAAATTTTATTTTTTATATTTTTTTATATTATATATGTGACGTCCCCCCATCCCCCATTTCCCAAAAATCCCTAAAAATTGGGGGTACTTCCACACGTCCCCCTTGTGCGTCTCCCCGCATCCGCGTCCCCCCGTCCCCGAGTCTTGGTGGAACATTGAGAAAATATGACAGCATTACACCTTTTTAGAGCAAATTTTGTGGAGATCGTTTCCTTTATGTTGTGTGAGGCCATTGTGTGGGCAATATGTTGTGGATTGGAGATTTTGTTCTGCAAGCAAAGGGATTGAACCAAGGCCATCCAAGTAAGAGACAACCTCAAGTGGTGGACTTAATCTAGGTATGAACTTTCTCCCATATTTATTTTATTTTGTTTGATTTAGATATTTCTCATCTAGTTTCTTCAAATCAGTAGCAACTAGATCTACTAATATTTAGACAGGCAATACCTTGGTTTGATTTTGAAATTTGATACCTTTAGGGTCATTTCCTCACAAAATTTTAAGCTTTAGTTTTCAGCCATATAGAATTTCTGTAGCATGCTTTAAGGCAGCACTTTAATCCTTGAAAATAGATGATGTTAGGTCCTCCTCGTGAATAGTAAATGACTTCCATTAGCCCAAGGATAAGCTAGGCACTAGTCTATCTCCCTCATCCATCCCCACAAATTTAATTTAACCAAAAAAAAAAATCTAGCATTTTTTCCCTTATTTTTCTATTCTGGAAATTATATTTAAATTTCTGATTTGAGTATTTGTATTTTCTGCAACATATTTAGGTCAGAAATTTTAATTTCCAGCAACGCATATTACTCTAGGATCTTCATTTTAGACCTTAAACTAGACTAGTTTGATTTTATGCAAGCTGGAAACCATATTTTGAATTTTTTTTTAAGTTTTGTGCAATTTCATCGCTTTGCTTAGTTCAGAAATTTATTTCCGGCATAGCATTTTGGACTAGGAACCTAACTTTTGAATCTTAAGTAAGCAACTTTTAATTTTAAACATTCTGAAAATTGATTTCATTTTCTGTTTTAAGCTTATTGTGATTTCCAGTGATTAGTTTATTGCAAAACATTCAATTTCTGTATTTAATTTTGGTCTAAAAAATCATTTCCAAATCTAATTCCCCTCTGAACTATGTCCCTGATGAAGTGATATCTTATCTCTGTGTGTTTGGACCTGTCGTGCAACACTAGATTCTCTGAGAGTTTTATGCAACTCTGATTATCACAATGGATCACTTTCGGCTCCAACTCCTGACCAAATAAACCTGTGAGCATCTTGCTAAGCCAAATGACTTCACAACTCACCAGACTTTTTTCCATGTACTCTGCCTCTGCTGAACTAAGTACCACTAACGTCTGCTTCCTACTAAACCATGAAATCATTGTTGATCCCAAGCTAAAGCAGCATCTTGAGGTGCTTTTCCTGCCCACTGCACTCCCAGCCCAGTATGAGTCTGTATAGCCCTGTAATTGCACTCCACCACTCCTGACATATCCCATCCCATACTCCACTGTACCTCGTAAGTACCTGAGCAATGCTTTGCTGCAACCCAATCCACCCTCCTCAGCTCCACCATAAATTGGCTCAGGGTATTCACAGCAAAGCATATATCTGGCCTAGTGTTGACCAGATACAACAAGGAACCAACCAGCTGCCTATACAATGTAGGATCAACCAATTTTGACTCAAGCATTCAGCTTCTTCAAATTGGTTATCATGGGTGTAGAGTCTAGACATAGGCCTGCAATCCACCATCCCGAATCTCTTCAAGATATCAACTGCATATTTTCCCTGTCCCAGGAAAATCTCATATTTCTGCTGCCACACCTCCAATCCCAAAAAACAGTGCATCATGCCAATGTCCTTCATCTTGAACTCCGAAGCTAAATCTCACTTGCACATCTCAATGAGCTACTCTGACCCTGTAAGGAATAAGTCATCTAAATAAAGTACCAAGATGAGTGGATCATCACCAACAAGTGTGTAATACAAGTTGGGATCCCCCTCACTCTTGGTGAAGCCCATGCCTAGCAGATACCCATCAATCCTCGAGTACCATGCCCTTGGTGCCTGCTTGAGTCTATATAATGCCTTCTTCAATCTGCATACATGAGAATCTCTCCTATGCTCCTCAAATCCCTAAGGCTCCTCAATGTACACCTCTTCCCCTATCACTCTGTTGAGGAAGGTCGTCTTCACACCCATCTGATGTATCCTCCACCCCATCTCTGAAGCAATAGATATAATAGCCCTGATAGAAGTATACCCGGCGACTGGAGCAAATGTCTTCTCATAGTCCACTCCCTCCTTCTGGGAAAACCCTCTCGCCATGAACCTCGCCTTGTACTTTTCAATACTACCATCCGCAGTATGCTTGATCTTAAAGATCCATCTTGAGCTCACCATTGATTTCCCCTATGACCTCGGTACAATGTCCCACACATCATTCTTCATGATGGAAGCATACTCCTCCATCATGGCATCCCTCCAAACCTAGTGGCCTACTGCCTCCTCAAAATTGGTAGGATCGGAATCAATTATGACACTCATGAGCGCCATGTAACTAGGAAATTGCCTCGATAGTCTGCTCTCCCTTAAAGTACTCCTAGGAGCCTCCACATGCTCTTGAGCATCTCTCAATGTCTGCTCAAGCCATTTCGGCCTCCTCCTGACAGAAGTAGAAGGAATCTCCAGCTCCTCCTCATGATATGAAGACCGAGTCCCTGCGGTTGGTACTAGTGTCTCCTCAATCTTCGGAGCCTCTCGCTCCTTATCCTCTGTTGTTACTGGAGGAGATCCATGTGACTTCCTAAAGGCTTTGTTCTCCTCAAATCTGACATCCCTGCTCATCATGGTCTTCCCCTATGATGGAATGTACACCCGATATGCCTTTGAACTTGAAGTCTCATTGTATCCCACAAAGATGCCCTTTTGCGTTGAGGGCTCCAACTTCATCCTCTTCTCTGAAAATACATGACTATATACTGGACACCTAAAGATGTGAAAATGCCCAACCTCTGGTTTCACTCCTGTGAACGCCTCCTCATGAGTCTTGTCCTCCAAGACCTTATGAGGACTCTTGTTTTGAATATAAATTGTCGTGTTGCACACCTCTGCCTAAAGGAACATGGGTAGATCCTGATCATGGATCATTGCCTTGGCAGCTCCAACTATGGCCTTGTTCTTCCTCTTTACCACCCCATTCCGTTGTGGATTGTATGGCACTGTAAGCGCCTTCTTAATTCATGCCTCCTTGCAGAAATTCTTGAAGTCGTTGGAGGTATACTCACCCCCATTGTCTAACCTTAGAATTTTGACCTTCCTCCCTGTTTGGTTCTCCATGAGAGCCTTAAACTCCCAAACTGACTTAAGACCCCATCCTTGGTCTTCATGAAGTAGATCCGCGTTCTCTTGGAGAAATCATCAATGAAGGTTACATAGTAGATGTAACCACTCAAAAATGCCACTAACATAGGACCACATACGTTTGAATGCACCAAATCCAATATCCCCTTGGACCTGCTATCACTACTAGGAAACGTCGTCTTGGCATACTTTCCAAGTGCACATCCCTTGCACGCACCCTATTGCTCTACCCTGAACTCTGGAATGTTATTTTTACCTAACTCAGCACATAAAATTATAGCCAGTAATTTACTAAACAAAGGAATATATGCTTGCTGATATAAATTAGGAAATTAAGCTAATAACCTACAGCTGAGTTATAAAACAGCAAAATGAAAGCGGAAGCATACACAGAACCAAGCATAAAAATAAGACAACACCAGATGTTACCCTGGAAACCCCAGTGTGGGGAAAACCAGCTAAGAGGGGGCTTTATTCTGGGCGTCCAGGAAAAATTACAGTAGCAGAAAAAATGGAAATTTCTGTAAGAAATTTCCAGCAACCTTTTCTCACTCCTTCTCAGCTAAAAACGGCTCAGCAAAACTGTTGTATGGCCCAGATACAATGCACCCAGTACTGCCCAGCAAGTGTACGGCCTTAGTACAGCATGTACATCCTGTACTATTTCAGCCCAGTACGGTCTGCAGAACAACTGGTTGGTACAGCGTGTGTACGGCCTGGCTGGATGAAGTATTTGGCCCGGATTTGGCCTGCTGCTACCTGCAGAAAATGCCCAGATAACGACCTGTAGAATACTACTATCTTGGACCTGAGTTCGGCCTCCTTGGCTGCCCAGAATGGTTTTGATTTGACCTCCACTAGCTGCTCTAAACTAGCCCAGAACTCGCCCTCTGCCTCAACTTCTAGCACACGGCCTTCTCTTGTCGAAGCGCCCCTCTCACTCTCACTTGCTCAACCTCACAAACGACAATAGTGAGTGTCCTCTCACCCTCAGCCTCCTTTTATCTCCCTAGCAACCCCCATTTAGCTTGAGATGTGTGCCCAGCCTTGGGCCTCAATGGTTGAGATTTGGGGCTACCTCCTTTTGGCTGGACCCCACTCTCAACTAAGTGGTGTGCCCCCCTTTGGACAAGATCCCACACTCCACTAGCAGCCTCCTTCATGAAGTGTGCCCTCTCTCCTTGGGCCCTTTTGCCGTCCTTATACACACTTGCAGACGTGAGCTAAGTCCAGCTCACTTAGTGTGTCCTTGGAGGCACAATGCCTAGGTTCACAGCCCACGCTCTCACTTTGACCGGAACCTCTTCCGTCTAGGCTTACTCCTAGGGAAGCCAAGGGGGGTAGACCCTAGTTTCTAGATAAGATTTAGCGGTTAAGTTCTAGGAGTTGATTTTAATTTGTTAAGGTTTGGGGGGAGTCTAACCTATGATGCTAAGGCAGCAATGCAAGATGCAAGGTTAGTATGTCAAGCAAGCCCTTTCCCTAAGTCAACTAAGACTAGTGCCTAAGGTTGGGCAATGGGGTCAACTAAAGTTAGAGGGTGTTTCGTTACAATAAGATTACAAGTTACTTACAAAAGAATAAGGATACCAATACGTACAATAAAGAATGTTAGAGATACAATGATACAATACAACAAGCTAATCACGTTATATGTGTTCAGGATATGAAGAAGATCAAGGCGAGAACATCATCAACACATTAAGCCTAAGCATGCCCCAATAGCACTTACTCTATTGGACTGCTCCTCAATGGCAACATCAAGATTCACAAGTCAAAGGAAAACTTTGAAGATTTAAAAGTTGAAGCACAAGTATTTCACAATGATTATGATACTTAATTAACCACCAAGTACTACTTGTATTAAAAGATTTAAAGATTAGGTTCGCAAGTATTAAACCACAAGATATATCGATTTAAACCAATGTTATCAAATACTTAGTGATTAAGGGTTCTTAAGATTGAAATGATTTTATTACTCTTATTAAATGTTTCACCAAAGCCTCCTCCCCCGATTGCCAAATAGCTGCTGGATGTTCAAGAAGTGAAGCAACGAGGCCCACCCTAGCTGTCACAGTCAGCCCAAAGAATTGAGTGTTTACAGAAAGGACGCTCCTTCACACCGTGAGACTGTCCCCGGCCTATCACCTTTCGTTGCCCTCCTCAATCCCCATTTTAGATGGTGAAGATGGTGGTCTAAGGTACCCTATTAAGTCTATTAAGTTGATATATCAATTGGTTAGACTTTTAGGTGTATTTTAGAGTGTTTTGACAATTTTAAGATGCCTTAAAAGTGTGATTTATTGCCAAGGCCGAAACTCACTTCAACTTGTTAAGTGTGTTACTTAAGCTTATAAACGAAGAGCATTAACACATGTAAAGCATTGAAAAATAGCCGAAATAAAAATTTAGTTTACCACCATGCACTAGATATGTAGCTTGCTATGAAAATCACAAGGGCATGAACAACTTGCCAAAAGAATTAAGGGATTATCACACTTATCTTATGTTTGTTAGAAGCATCAAGTTCAAAGCATTAAGTGTGAAGAAGAAAATGAAGATTTAAGCATGTGCCTACACTATCAAATTATCCAACAAGCACTAACTTAGATGTGTTGGCAAATGGCCTTAAGATATGATAGCATGGAATGAAAACCACTCACTAAACCATCTAAGCATTAACCATTTAGTGAAAGAGATTATAACATGCAAATAGATCTAAGTGAGTTGATTATGCTCCAAGGGCTTAAGCTTAAAGATTAATATGTGAGAGATCTAGATCTAGATGATTTTAACCATTAAAGCATAAATAGATCAAAAGCACATTAAAACCCTAGCCTCACAATTTGGGGTATTCCTCTCCCAAAGTGTAGGTAATTATTAAACTTTTAGAAGATAACTTGGAAAGAAAGAGAGAAGCAAGAAAGAGAAGAAGCAAGCAAGAAGCTCACTAACCCCACATCCTAGGTTAGGAGAGAGAATTTGGAGATGAAGAACTCAAAGCTAGATCTTACCCAAGCTCATACGTGGGAGGTAGGTCATACCAATCCTTCTTCCACACTATGAGCAACTAAAAATCAGCAAGAAATGAAAGAAAGCATGCCCAAGAAGCTAGAAGAAGTGAAGAGAAAAGTTGAGAATGTTACCCACTTGAAGAGAAGGGTTTTGGAGTGTTGTGTGGCTATTTTAGGGCAACTTAACCCCCTCAACCAGATCTGAACCTGCAAAAACCAGCAAGGTATACTTGCTGGAAATGCTACACACAACAAGCAAAGATGAAGAAAAAATTATATTTTTGGTAGAAAATTTTCACATAGAAATTGTTATAGAAAAGATAGATTTAGATGACCACTTTACTATGTTAATGCTAGCTGAAATATGTATGAAAGGACAGAAAGAAAGAATGAGAAAAGAAGAGAGAGAAAAGAGGATCTTATGCGTGTTTCAAGGGAGGACTCTTCCTTGAGGCATTCCCAATGAAACCCTTGAAGCCAAACCTGCAAAAACTTGGCAAAATCTATGTATACCAAGATAAAATGGAGGAATGTGCTAATAAGATGAAATACTTGCACCCTATCTAGCAATTCACATATACAGATCTACAAGAATACTCTTTGTTAGATCTACTCAAATAAAATACTTTACCCAAGATCTAGGCTATGCATAAATCAAATCAAACCATACAAGTTTACCTCACATGTAGCAAGTATGAAAGTATGTGTTGCTCTTCCAATGATCCTCCAAAGTTTCTACTTTATATTACTCAAGAAAGGGATCATGGAGAAATACTTGCTCCAAAACCCTAAGAGCCAAAGAATAGAAGAAAGATGGAACAAGAGAGAGAGAGAGAGAGAGAGAGGAAAATCAAGTAGCATGACAATAGCTCAAGATATGGTAAAGAGGAAGTGAGGAGAGGGACCTATTTATACTTGGAGAGGCAAACTCACCCCACTTGGATCAATGCCAAGTGTCCACCACCAAGCACAAGCTAGAATCCCAAGGGTAGGGCACAACATCTAGGGTTTGAGAGGTAGATCTAGGGTGTGGATGAGTGAGGGAGTGTTGGGATCACACAAAAAGGGTAGTGGGAGGCTAGGGAATGCGTGCCAAGGGATAGCATAAGTCTCCCATTCATTTTTTTATCATTTTTTTACTTTTTGGAGACTTTCTAGAAGGAAGGCACACCACTCTAGGAAAAGTGACGTTTTTGCTTAATGGCTAGGTGAGGGGGTGATGTGAGGGTTGGAAAAGGTTAGGAAAGGTTAGGAAAAATCTCTCTCACCTTTATCCATCTTTACATCCACCTTTAACTCATTATTACAAAATTATATTTTTGCCATGTTTGGATTTAGCAATTAAAATTGTTGTTTTTTACTAACTGACAATCCAGGTGGACAAACCCATAGCAAAAGTTGTTTGACCGAGTTGAAGCTTGGTCCATGGGTGTAGTGGGTGCTATTCCATTTCTTTTGAGCATAAATACCCCTATCAAAAACCCAAAGACCTAGTTTTTACAATTTTTGCTCAAAAATAATTAATTAATTAAATAATTAAACCTCCAAACTTAGGGAAATTTAATTAAAAATTAATTAATTAAAAAAACTAATCTAGACTCAAGGGAATTCTGCGAAACTTTCTGAGATGTCTTGCATGATCATTTACATCATTTCCTAACAATAGTTACCAAGAGATAAGCCCATTAGAACGTCATTCACCACTTTGGAGGAATTATTGCAAGTGTGAGGGAAAAACTCAAGGGAGATCAATAAGGCTGAAAAGTCGAATTGATAACCTGAGGATAAAAAACCCTCGGTGAAAGGAACTCTTCCAATGAATCGATCCCAATGTAACTGGCCTAACTATGACTCATGCAGACCTATTACATTATTGACCCACGCAGGGGTGCGGAAATTTCAGTTACAAAAAGAAGTCTTGGGGCCAAAAATGCCCTGTAGAAATCTTCGACAAATGAGCATCTGATGATGCATCTCTTCATGGCACATGGAGTTGACCCCCTAGTTGGAGAGGCGGTCAACAGGCCCCACATTTCACTCAAGGTAAAATTTGTTGCAACCCTAAGTTGTACATAGGCAAAGGTAATAAGGCTGATCTGGGTTAATTTGGGTGTCCATCAACATGCCTAGGACACATAGGCCTATGTTGAGACACCTCCTAAACTAAAATTCTAACATGGAAGACCAGTGACAATCTTCCTCAATATCGATAAAGCCCTGCGGTGCAAGAGACCCATCCTCCTGTGCCATAACTCACACAAGTTGTCATTACCACCATCATGAACTAGGGCACATACAAGTCGAGCCTTCAACAAGTACAAGTTACCCTCTTTGCTTCCAATTACTTGTCCTGAACTTGGACTAGAAGTTCTCGGCCTAACAAGTACTTGTCCATCCTGGAAATAGACCTCATGTCCCTTGTCCTCCATGGCTAGAACTGCAAGAAGGTTCTTGGTTAACCTCGAAACATATAGCACATTTGTCACCTCAAAAGGAATCCCTGACTCTAGTTGAAACTAAATGGTCCCAACCCCCTCTACTGCACACCTGGCATTATTACCAAGCTCCACATGTAGCTCTGAGTCTATCTCTGAAATACTAGTGAACAAATTCGGTGATCCCGTCATATGACGAGAAGCACCCCTGTCCACAAACCAGGCACCCTTGGCTACGATGCCAAAAAGACAAGACACCAACGAGAACTCCTTGTCGAACTTGGTGGCAAGCTCACTCACCTGTGTGTTTGTTGATGCTGCAACATGTGCCTTATTCTTTCCCTTCTTGTTCGGACACTAACATGCATAATGGCCAAACTTATGACAAGCAAAGCATTTCACCTTGCTCATGTCTTTCTTCCTTCCATCCTGAGAGGTGGCCTCCCCACTAGTATTCTTCTTGGTATTCCCCTTGCCCTTCCTTGCTTGACTTGCAAGAACAAGGTTCTCATCATCACCCCCCTTTTCTTGGCCTTCATGTAGAGATTTCTCTCGAATCTCTTCTTGGATGAAATCATCCCACAATCTCTCTCAGTCAGGAAGTTTTTCTTGTGCCACAATGCCTTTGACAAAGGGAACCCATAGCTTAGTGAAGCCATTCAGAGTCGTCCTCACCAACTCTTGTTCTGACACTACCTCCCCAATTGTTGCCAACTCATCACGAACCTGTGTGATCCTAGTGAGATAAGAAGTTGTAGTATCTGATCTGGACATCTTGGTGCCCCAAAGTTTCTCTCTCAGCACCATCTTCCTATTATAGTTATCGTTCTGGTATAGTTTTGCCAGAGCCTCCCACATATCCCTAGTTGTCTTCTTTTCGTATTGATGAGGGATCACATGATCCCTTACTGCATCCAGAATAATCCTCCTGGCTTTCATGTCCTTTTTGTTATGGTCGGCCAGTTGTGTAGCATCAGTAGGATGGGTGAGTTTCTTATCTGCAAACTCCCAAATCCCATACTATATCAGCACCAATGTTATCCTCTCCTTCTAGGGACTGTAGTTGGATGCACCCTCCAACCGGTCTTCAAATCTCAGTCCAGTTGCAGCCATCCTGTCCAATCAAAATACTCAACCAAAAAATACTTTATTGTTGGAAATTGTTGCTATAAACTCGTGACAAATTGATCTCCTACTTTTTCAAGGTTTGGAGCTATGACGCCATGTTAAAACCCCAAATACCAGATCTGATTTATATTCCTAGAAATCTTTTATACCCAGAAAATTAATTAACCCTATAATTAAATTATGAAACTGTTGAACAGAAATACATTAACATTTTAACGGTAAATATGCAACGGAACAACAAGTAGAAAATTAGTCATACACAATAGAAAAATTAGTCACACATTACATAGTTGTTTACCCTGGAAACCCAACTTGGGAAAACCAGCATTCAATTGATTTTATTATTATTTGGCTCACAGAGAAATACAGAATTTGTACAACAATGGAACTTGCGACTCGGCCCCTCTGGAAAACTCGGCCCACTAGAAAATAGGCCCATTGAAACCCCAATTTGTTCAACCTCCCTTCTCTCTCACCCCTTGTACAATTGTCATACGGATCTTTGTGCAGGCCCTTCACACAAGCAGTTGGTACGGATTTCGTCCCTTTGGAATTCAACTAACTCGGCCTCCACTTGATTTCCCTTTGCCTGAATTTTCTGTTGTAACACTTTTTTCTCTTCATCCTTGAGTCTCTCACTCTTCACTCGAGAAAATCACTCTCTCAATGACTGTCAACTAAATATGTGTCTTTCTCCTCTCCTCAAGCTTTCTTTTATAACATTTCATTGACCAAAACCCTAACCCTTGATCTTCCAAAGTGATGGATGGCTAGGATTAAATCCTAAGCCTCACTTGAGATCAATTGTTAAGATTAGATCTAAGTCACTTAAATCATTTAAGTTACTTAACCTTGGAAAACCTTAGACAATAGCCAACATTAATTAATTGGTTTAATTAATGTGCTTTTCCTAAGTCTAACTTTAGGAAAGAAAAATAAAAGTCACTTAATAAATTAAGCAAGTACCTAGATAGGCTTTGGACATCTTCCACATGCTTGACACCTAGCCTATGCAGAAGCACCTATGACTTGATTTACTCCATTGCTAGTACATTCTCATGCCCTTCTCCTTGTGTCATGGAGGAAATTATGATGATGTCACGCTTAGAAAATTCTCCATATGATATACATGTGATATTTTAATATTATTTCATGCATTTTTATCTGTATAAAACGTAAAAAAGTAAACAACACATCCAAGAGATCTAAGTGGAGTCTAAAGATAATGTTATAGCATAGAGTGCAATATTGTATGTCATCAAACTTTTCATCATATCGCTCCACACATGAACTCACTTATTTATACTTGAGTGCCTAACTAATCCCCTTAAAACATGGTTGATTAAGACAAGTGTGATCATCCAAGTCGGTCCCAAATGAGTAGGCAAGCCCGTAAATTTAGGCCCTTTATGTGCTAGTCGGTTATTTGGCTTACCCTCATGGCACCCAGTCGATTGTCCAATTAGTCAGTGGACCAATGCAAATACACCTTAGTCGAGTCATCAACTGACCTCCAAAATTGGTCTAATCACAAATTCCAACACTTCTTCTAGAGGTGCAATCGGTGTCTTCTTTTGTTAGATGTTAACAATTGGATTCAGCCTTTGAGTTATTTTAGGATTTAAAAGTCTATGTTTAAAAGTAGTTGACATGTTCTTGATTAAATGCTTGATAGAGGTTGGCTTATCTATGGAACTCATGATAGGAGAATATTGTCCATGACAGTATTTGAGTTCGCTAATTTCAATTCTTATAAATGACATGAAAATTTGTTATAAATGACATGAAAATTTCAATTTGAGTTCGGAAAATTTGCCATATTTGTGCCACCCCTCGATATATGTATTTGTTCCCATGTCGGTTTCAGTGCAACTTAGCTCCTAGCGATAATGGAGGTTTTACTTATCAATGAAGATTTCATAATTGGAATTCTTAAATTTGCAAACCTGCAGCAATTTCCCTCATCAAAAAAACGAAAAGGCGACACAAGAAAGGTGTTGACCACCTATTTCAACTAGGGGTCAACTCCATGTTCCATGAAGATATGTACCTAATGGTACAACCATTTTGAAGATTTTTTCTCAACACGGCGAATTTTGCCCCCGACACGCTTTTCTATGTAATCGGAATTTTCGCCCCCCCTGCATTGGATAATATTGTAATATGCTAGCATGAGTCAATTTTTGTCTAGTTACCTAGGACTTTATCATTAGGGAAGTCCTTTCATCGAGTGTTTTTATCCTCAAGTAATTAACCTTGCTTAACTGCAATTTTAATTATCCTTGAGTTTTTCACTCACAATAATTCTCCAAAGTGGTGAAAGGTGTTCTAATGATCGAGCCCAAGGGGTGAATAAGGTCTAGGAGTGTTGTAAATGACCATGCTAGCCATTTCCTAGAGTCTTGCGGAATATCGTTAAGTTTTGATAGGATTTTTTAAATAATTAAAATTTTCGCAAACTGGGGATTTTTAATTTTTTTAATGTAAAATGTAAAAAAGTGGTCCTTGGGGATTTTGTATAGAGGTATGAGTACTCAAATCAAATGGTTCATGAACCCCTACACCCTTGGACCAAGTCTCGGCTCATTTGGATAAGTTTTGCTAGGTCATTGTCCATGAGGAGTCCAAGTCGATCAAAAATCGGCATGTAATTGGCTAAATTAAAATAGCCAAATTTTGTAGAAGTCACTAAAGTCATGAGAGAGAGTGGGAAAAGGATTCCTAATGTCTTTCCTAAGTTGGGAAAGTGATTTTCCACTTAGAAAACACCCCCTTGCTAAGCCAACAACCCAAGATGATTGTTTCCTAAGAAGACGGGCACCCCCTTGCTCATAAACTCATGAAAAATCAAAAATAATGCAAGAAGGCCCCCAAAACTTTGGGTATACCCCCCTTTGACCCTAACTACCCTTTTGATGAGTGGGAAAGGTGTTTTCCCCTTTCCCCACTCACCCCTCATCCCTCAATTCACTCACTAACCCTAAAAGTGTGCCCCCCTCGAAGAGACCCTCCCCCATTGGATGGATGACACTTGGAGCTCATCCAAGTGGGGTCTCGCCCCTTCCTCGTCTATAAAAGAGAGCCACTCCTCCTCATTTCATCATCAATTCTTGGAGCAAGTCTATTATGCCAAAATTTCACTCATTATTTCCCTCTCTCTCTCATGTTCTCATGTGTCAATCTTGCTACAAGTATTTGTAGCAACATTTTGTGGATAATAAAGGAAGCTTTGGAGAATCTATTGTGTACATTGGGAGTCTTCTTGAGGCTCTTCATGGTGTTCTTATGAAGTGATATAGTGCATTTTATTTCTTGTATTTTCTTTGCATTCACTAGTTTAACTTGGAGACCCAAGCAAAGTATTTTGCTTGGGAATAATTAGTGGTAGTATTACTATTAATTTTGTGGTAGTTTCTTTTCAAATTTGCAAAGTATTTTTCATGCTTTTTAGATGCTCTCACCTCCTTGTATCTTGTGTAGCAAGAGATATACATGTTTGCAGGTCACTAGAGGATTGGAGGAGTGATTTTTAGAGTGGAAAACTCACTCATTCAATCAACCAAAGTTTCCATTGTTTTCCTCCTTTTGTATCCACCATTCTCCCTTCTTTCATAAGCACTTATTTGCTCTATAATGGTCATTTAAACTCACTTATATTTTCAAGTTTCTTTACGTAAATTTATATTTCATTGAGCTAATAAAAGTTAACAAGATCTTGGGTGTTTGTAGCATTTTCTAGCAAAAAATACCTTGTTGATTTTTATGCAGATTTTCAACTACAAGGAGGAAGTGCTACTTGTTTTGAGCCCCCGAGGCACTCCAAAGGCATCTTAAAGTTGGGATATCAAATCCCTCTTCATCTCCCTCTTCTAAAGTGTTGTAAGCAACCCAAAAAGAGTCTCTTGGGTTTGTCTTCTCTCAACAAAGATAAAAATCTGATATTGTAATAATTTAGGAAATATTGCCCACACCTTGCAAAGAGATTGGCCTAAGACATCCTTGCAAAATCGTGAAGGCTAGAGTTAGATTTATTTTTCTTGCATTTCCTTTATTACACCCACCTTGGCCAAAACGGTAGGCTATTCCTCCACTTGTGCCATTGTTGTGGGGTTGCTCATTTATTTCCAAGTATTTTAATTTTCTTTCACTATACCCAACTTGGACAAAACAGTAGGCTAATCCTCCACTTGTGCCATTGTTGAGGTTGTTTTTGCTTTCAAGTAATTTTAATTCCTTTATTACACCCAACTTGGCCAAAATGGTAGGCTATTCCTCCACTTGTGCCATTGTTGTGGGGTTGCAATTTAAATTTCCAAGTCATTTCAATTATTGCAAAAGTAATCATATTTGTGCTCCATCTCTACCCTGTATTCTCTCCCCTTGCCACTTTGTGGATCTTGGGTGACAAGAAAGGGAAAAGGTTTGGAGTTTAGTAATTAGGCATCCAAACTTTTATTGCTTCAATCACCAAAAAGGGTGACTTGGGAGGCTACAGGGGGTGTAAGTCGGGGACGGCTTCATGGCACTAGGTGTCCTCCTTGCTTGAGCGCCCAAGCATTCCGGGTTGACTTGTGGAGCTAGGGAAGGGCCTTGTTTGCCCTCCTTATTGAGCACCCAGCAATTCCTTTTGGTTGAGGGGATAACAATTTGGGGTAGTCACATAGTCTAGGCTTGTATTTATCACACCTTAATCCCTCTAATCAAAGAGAGACTTAAAACTTATTAAAATTAACCTACACAACTTTCACAACATTGCACTTCAAGTTCTCAAAGCTATTTCAATTTCTTCAAGTTGTGCAATTTTACACTTCAAACAACTTACTTTGCATGTGATTCTAATTTCCAAGCAATTTCATGTTTTAAGTCACTTTCTCTCATTTTAGAAGTTTACATATACCAAAACACCTCTATTTTTGTTATAAGCATTCTTTATTCATTTGGAAATAATTGTATAAAGCTAGTTTTCGATTCACTATCTAATCCATTGTGTAGATATTTCACTATCCAATATATAGTTGTATAAACATTTAGTTGTTCATTTCATTGTATATATATATTTCATCTTGTATTTCAATTTGTAGATAATATTCATAT
>ML778971.1:13488-37276 GCA_009831015.1 Picea engelmannii
CAGACAAGGATGTCCTTTATCCCCCTTACTCTTTCTAATGGTGGAAGAAGGCCTTAGTCATGCCCTGACTGATGCAAAATCATGTGGGATATTTCATGGTAGTCTAATCTCTCATACATTGCTCTTAAATCATTTGTTACTCATGGATGATGTAATAATTTTCTATGATGGTCATAGGGGTGATGTTGAAACTCTCTCAAATCTCCTGACACTTTTCAGTAGTGCCACGGGTATGCAAATTAATGTAATAAAATCCACTCTTTCATTCTATAATATGAGTGGAGAATAAATCCTTTTTTATAAATATCCTCTCTCCTTTGAGGTAAATGATTTCGACTTGGGACTCGAATACCCAAGATTTCAATTAAAGATAAATTGTTACTGAAAATTAGATTGGTCGTGGCTCATCGCCAAACTGAAAAAAAAGACTGAAGGTATGGAGTTATAGATGGCTCTCTCCAGTCGATAGGTTAGTTATGGTAAAATATGTGTTGGAGGCCATCCTAGTTTACTGGATTTCATTAGCTTGGATTGCCAAAGGAATTCTGGAAAAACTTCGCAGGATATGCTTCAAATTTCTATGGGCGGGTTCACATGACAAATTTATGCTGCCTTGGGTAAGATGGGATACCCTGGTGACCCCCAAAGATTTAGGGGGATGGGGGATGAAGAATATATTTCTCTTTTCTAAAGCTCTAGCCACAAATTCCAGCTAGAGACTAATCACTACAGATAGTCTGTGAACGAGTGTGTTCAAACAAAAATACATCTTTCAAGACTCTATATTAGATTGGATCAGAAAATCAATCAAAAATCATACCAACTGCTCAATTACTTGGAAGGATACCCTAAACTCTTTTGGTGTAGTGGGATATGGGTTGCCCTGGCGTATTGGGGATGGGACCAAGTTTCATATTGGGGAAGATCCATGGACGGGAAGTGAGGGTCACCATGTTTTATCACCTAAGTTGATTCAGTTCCTAGAGGAGCAAGGTTTATTCCATCTCAATCAAGTGGTTGATCCCGCACAGACTTAAATTTGGAGCCAAGCCTCATATGATTCCAATCGGTTGGCATTGGACGATGACCTCTTGGCCCAGTGGTCGAATTATGTCCAAGATCTCAAAGAAGCCCACGTTTGAATTATGGACCGTGAAGACAAAATTATATGGAATCTCTCCCCATTTGGGTATTACACCCCAAACTTAGGATATATTCATCTAAATATCGATCACCATCTCAGCGAACCACTTTGGTGGTGGAAAATCTTGTTGACGGTTCATTTTCAACAGGAAGCCAGAATCTTCATGTGGTGCTTAATAGTCAATAAAGTACCAACCTGGGATAAGATGAAGAACAAAAACTTGGAAGGACCAGGCTAGTGCTCCTTATGTAAGTCATAAAATGAGATAGTCCTTGACCTTTTCCTCCTTTTTCCTTTTGTACACCATAACTGGGAAGATTTAATTGTGTCTTTGGGATATAACTTGATATGGGAAAGTCCTTCAATAGAAAAATCCTAGAGAGAATGGTCATCGAACAAATCAAGTAGAAGGGTAAAAACACTTTCCCTCATTGTTTCTTGGGGGGTTTGGATAGCCATAAATTCATCTATTTTCAAGGACATGACCCCTACTCCAGACATTATTGTAGCTAAGGGTCTAAGTATCCTCTCACACTTCCCTCGGGAAAAAGATGGAGGAACAATAATAGTTGATCCTTTGATGCATATTGATCACTCTATCCCCTAGGCGTACTTCGATGGGGCATCCCAAAACAACAACCAATCCTGTGGGGGAGGGGCACTTCTCTTTTTCTCAGAAAATCACTTCTTCAAACTAGAAATGGGACTTGGGAATGGAACAAACTTTGCTGAAATTATGTCTTTGAGGCTTCTTCTTATTTTTTTCAAAGAGAAGGGAGTGCACTCTATCCAAATATTTGGGGACTCTATGTTGGCCATAAACTGGGCTAAAAAATCTCAACAATGTCACAACATTCAATTTATTTCTATTCTTGAATAATTTCTTAGATTATTGGATACTTTTGATTTTATTACCTTGTGTCATGTCTACGGGGACCTCAATAGGGAAGCAAACACATTATCTAAAGTTGGCTTACAAATGGCTTATGGTAAATGGTTGATCACTTAATTCAAGGAGGGAGTCCACTATGACTATTATGACAGACCTTTCAATGAGAATCTCCCTCTCCCATCAGTAATCAACTAAAGGAGATACTATCTTATTTCAGAAGGAATTGACTAGCTTTTATGGTTTTATCTTCAGACTCTTTTCTTTATGTATAATTTGTGCTATACAATTTGTGGAGTTACAATGGATCTCTTTTGGTATATGATACAAGATTATTTTTTGTAACATTGTATGACTAGTTGTTTCTCTTAAAAGAGAAGATCACTATAGGGTTTTGTGGCTCTTGAGTACCCCTTGGTACAATCTAGACCTCTCACGTTGAAGGAAAATACATGGCAACATGTATTCTACATAATGCAATTTTTATCTCTTTGGATGAATACAATGTATTTTTTTTTATTTTTTTTCTGAGGAAAAAAAAAAGACATTCAATTCATTGACCAATCACAACATAGAAAAACAATTTTTATTTTTTTTAAAGTACAAAAATTCAACACAATAATGTTAAACATTGGAAAAAAAAAAAAACTTTTTGGTCAACAGGTTAACTAATATACAGTCAAGTCCCCTTAGTAGGGACTAATAATAATAATAATGTTTTATATAAACTATTTTTATCTCATTTTTATCACATACATCAAATTACATATTTATAGCAATAAACAATATTATATATATATATATATATATATATATGATTTATTTTCCTATGGTTGGTTCTCTTGTCTATTGAGCGAGTGCATATGTCTGCAAGCCCTCTCCCTCTCCCCGTCCCTTTTCCCGTGCCTTTTTTTGACTTCCACTCCCTTTTTTTGGTCTCCCCGTTTTTTCTTCATGCCCATTTTTTAGTTCCCCACTCCCCTTTTCCAATGACACAACTCAGACGGTAATGTGATCCGGCATTGTTTTGAAATATAAGTTAGCAACGAGCGATTGAGGGATGAATACGGATAATACTAGAGGTTGGAAGGAAGAAGATTTGTTGGACTACACGATGGACCCTTCAGCGGGAGAGGATATTTGGGTGTTGCCAGCTAGCGGTCATGCAAGTCTAATATTACCCGCATATTACTCGAGGTTTGAAAGGGTGATAGGTTTGTTTGGTGATGTCAAGTTGTCGGTAGGGGAAGGTCCTTGTTTTTCTCCAGGGCTTGTAAGGCAGTATCTTTTACAAGAAGCAGGGAGGGAAACAAATTTCCCTATTTTTTGTGTGAACTCTATGCCTTTTGAAGAAGGCTTCCCTCATTATTACACACTCTTGTCGTGGGAGGACACTCTCCCGGCAAGCAAACTGCGGAATTTGGGGCAACCAGGGAAAAGGGATGCGTCTTTTCCTCAGCATGAAAGTAGCCATGAACCCGTTCTCTTTGAGGATTATCCTTTAGTAGATGACCCCGCTCTCAGAATTCTAGAAATAATAGTTTCACATTCTTGGAGTGCTTCACACCCTTTACTAGATGATGAATTTATTGACTCACTCTTGGTTCACACTCAATCCCCTGTTCAGCTAGTCGTTGGAATGGTCTCAAGAAAATACCCTCAGACAATAGAAATTCTCCTTACCACAAGGGGTCCTTCCCAATCGACCACACAAGGAATCTCAAAAATCCCTAAAAGGAAGAAGGCCAAAATTTTGAATCCTAAGAGGAACCAGTCTAAGCTGGTTCTAGGAGAAGACATTGAAATGGCCCATGTGATGGATTTTTCAACATTGGAAGTTTTTGAGAATGCGAGGGGAAGAAGACTTTACCACCAAAACCTTGAAGGAGTGGGAATCTATGTTGTGGGAAGAGGATTTAGGCTATGTTTCAGTGGTCAAATTTCTGGCTAGGGGATGGTTTGTTTTTAAATTCATGAAAGAAAAAGATGCAAACTGGGTGCTTCGGTCTCCCTAGAGTGTGGATTCTACTCCAGTTTTCTTTAATCTTTTGACACCCCTGTTTGATGTGGGTTAGGAATGATTGGATGTAATTCCAATTTGGGTTTGGCTCTCTTGCCTTCTGTTGGAGTTTTGGTCGAAATAAATATTCACGCTCATTGGTAACACTCTCATGACTTTGTTGGAAGCGGATTGGTCATTCCTAGCCACAGATGAGGATATGGCGGCTCATATTTTGGTTCATACCATCTTAAGGGAAGGTATGGTAGAGAAAATAGAACTAGTTCCGAGAGGAAAAATGTTCAAGAAAAAACTGGATTACGAACGAGTTCCATTCAGGTGTAGGAGATGCCACAAACAAGGGCATGTGGTAAGTGAGTTCCCTCTTCCTTTCAAACCTAAGGAAAAGAATAAATTCGAAGGTGATCCACCTTCAGAGAAGATGCCTCTCACTTATAAAGGTGCTCATATTAGTTTGGCATCGAGGATCCTGAGAGAAATGTCCAGGTCTCATAAGAATCCACATAAGGAAGAAGACTACAAAAGTTCTATGGATGATCGGGGAGGGTCAAGGGCACTAGTTCAAAGGTCGACTAGTGTTTCAAACCTCTTTAATCCATTTCAATGTCATTATGATCATCCTATTTGATATGGATGGGGTTCATCTTTTCTTCCCTCTTAGCCAATTAATTTTGTATTTAACTCCATTGATTTTCTGGGAACAAACTAGGAAATATTTTTTCAGAATCATACTCCTCTTGGTCCTGATTCGGTAACTCAACCCCTCAGACTATATCTTCCCCCTATTGTGGAAGGGTCTCCCTCAATTGTTGAAATCATGGAAGTTTCAGAAGGTGGACTGCCTTCACCTCCTCTTTCCATTGAAAATGAGTTTTCCTTCCAAGAACCTACTTCTCTCCACCCCTTGTCTGGGGATTCTGAGACATCCCTAAACTATGAAGAAAGATCCATTATGTATAACCTCTAAAATAGGAATATCATCAGGTCATCCTCGGCCTCTCATCATGGGTTTGTCCTGAACCCAGGGGATTCGTGTGAAACAAAGGGAAGGGGGTGAAAATCCTTCGTTTCAAAAGCTCAGAATAAGGCAAAGGAAGATGTAGCAACTGGGAAACAACAATCCATATTTGGGGCACTTAGATCAAGGAAACCCCAGTTGGTGGTTTCCCCATGAACATCATCTCCCTAAATTGCAAAGGTGTGGCAGGACCTCATAAAAAAGTTTCCCCTAGAAATTTGGTGTCACTACATAAACTAGAAGTTCTATTTCTACTAGAAAATTTGGTGTATTTTGAAGTTGTTACAAGGAGTCTGGCGTCCCTCTTCCCCAATTGGGGGTTTACATGGATTGATACTAATGGATGATCAAGTGGAGTATCCATAGGATGTGTAACATCCCCGTCCACCCAAGTCAGGCCATGCTACACTAGAAAACGCTCTGATACCAATTTGTAACGTTTCCATACACCACCAACAGGTCGAGCAATGATACCAATTTGTAACATCCCCATCCACCACCAACGGGTCGGGAAATGATACCTAACGATTGTATCTTTCCTTCTCTGCTCTGATGCTCGAACACACACACACACACATATATATATAATGCAATTTTAACAAAACATAAACATTTTGTTCATACATAGATTAATGCGTAAGCGACAATAACACATACAAATTAACAGTTGATTTACATTCTGCTATCACACAACATAATTCAAAGATAACAGTATAAGAATACATAGGGTATTCACAGGAAAAACCCATAAATGTAACAACATATACAAGCAATACTCATCATTAAAGCATGTACAAATACACAACATGTAAATAAACAGAGGATTGGTACTTATCTTTTAATTGAATCACACCAATTGCATGCATACCTTCCATGAACCTCCCATCCTTAGACCACATTTCTCATCACTCTTAGCAGTGGGTCACCCCCGAGCTAGGACTAAACTCCATCGGGAAATGGATTCCTAGGCTAGGCAGGGACAATAGGAAGTTGTACAGTACAACAAGAAGGATTTCCTCTAAGGAACCACTTATGCCCATAACTCACAGACTCTCATTCCCCACATGCTTGGCCCACCCCAGAAGTGTACACCTTCATTGTCACATAGTCCATCGGCTTCTACACCTCCCTTCCAGTGCTTCAACAATAGGTCGGATAAGGAATTCTCAGAGCTCTGTAGCCGCTACTGGACTCCCTCCAGGAGAACTCACTTCCACAACACACTCTCTCATCTGGAGAGAGTTGCTCACAGGCCTGAAAAACCTGCTTCTTTTGTCCATGGGCCTGAAAACCATCTTCTTCACTCCTACTCCTCAACGCACAAGCATGGATGGAAACAACAACAACTGGACATGGGGAAACGGTAATGACCAAGCAATACGCAGGCAACCCGCAGGCTACAGGTTCTGTAAGGGTACCAATTCATCTTGTAGAAGAGGTTCAAGGTGGTTGAGGAATTCAAAAATGGCGGACATAATGATTTATTGTGTGCTTTCTTAGTGTATGCGTGAATGGGGAAAAACCATGGCCAGAAGAGAGAGAATGGTGAGCCTCGTCAGAATGGTGAGCATCGTCATAATGGTGAGCATCCCTCAAGACTGGTGAGAGTTATCCCATAAAAATTCATGTGGTTTGGATGACACTTGGCTCTCAAGGATCACGTTTCCCCCCCACTTGGAACTCGTTCCCCTCCCTAAAGGAACTTAGGATAAATTAATATCCTCTTTACAAATTTTAGAATAATAATTATATATTATTCTCTTGGGTTTAAACTCTTAAGATTATCCCTTTTCCTCAATCTCTTAGCCTCCTCCCTTGTCCAACCTAGTGGATCTTAGTCCCCCATACTCTTTCTTCATGGTCGGTCTACATGCATGAATGTTTTTATATTAATAATATGAATATTTACATGTACAAACGAGGCTCCTAGCCTTTAACATCTAGGTTCTCCGGCCTAATAAGAACATAAGCTTCCTTTCTTATAACACTTGGCTCACCAGCCTACAAAACATGTTACAATTCATGATTACAACCAGGGCTTGACCTTGGGATATTACAATCCCCTCCCCTTATTTATGTACTGTCCTCAGTGAATTATAGACCATGTACAATACAAAATTATTCAAAAATCTCCAAGCTTTTGTTGTTGGAACTTGTTAATCACCTAGTGTTCTTCTTTCAAGCACCAATTCTAGTAGTCATGCTACAGCTAGAAGTCATTTTCTCTACTCCATAGAGCTGCTTCAAGAAGAATTCAACTCACTATACCATTTGACACACCCTCCTTATGGAAGCTACCATGCCATAATAATTTCTGAGTTGCCTCTTCTTTGTTGAACTCACCCTTCCAGGCTTAGGTATCCTTTCACTGCTACACAATCCATCAACAATCCATCTATTACACATATACATTGCTCACTTTGATAAGTGTCACAAGTGTCGCATGTTCCTCACAACTGTCGCAAGTGTCGCAAATGTAAAGCAAAGCATACCGCCATGATGACGACACCAAAGAGACACTTAGAATACCTCAAACACATGATATGAAGAAAGAGAATGGCTGACTGAAGTCAGGTATCTCTTGCCACCTAAAAGGAGCTCTCAAACTAGAGTTTTAGAAGGGAACGCTCCCCTACATCACCCTTAGGAGCGCTGACGCTCCCCTATAAGGTGTTGGGGAGCGTTATAACACCAAATCACCCCTCTAAAGGAGCACTACAAGTCTTTGAAGCGTTGGAGCTCCCCTTCAGACTACTAGGGAGTGTTATAGTGCCCTGATGCCCCTTTTGAGGGAGCGTTGTCTAATCTGAGCAACGATTGATTTGTTGAGGAGAATAAGGGGAGGATCTTTCAAGTTTGGAAGGCAGTTGCATTCGAATTCCTGGTTCAATCATGATCTTAGGAGAAGATCCCTGATCTAAGGAGGGAATTCCTCAAACTACCCTAAATATACCTCAAGAGGTTAAGCCTCTCTTAACCTATATAAGAAGGCTCTATGATGGTGGAAAGGGGGAAGAATTGCAAGCATGAAACCTATGATCTCATAGGAAACACACGGTGAACTGGAGGAGAGTAATCAGTGAAGATATTATCATCCAGGTCGTGGATCTTTTGAGCAAGGTTTAGACAAAGAGGACTTGACGAAGCTATCGCATTCGTGTCCACGGTTGTAAGTTACTTCTGTCATCATTCTCATCAATATGATACGCTTGGCCTGTTTCTTTCTAGTTTGTGTCTGATCTTACATGAACTTATCTCTGATATATAGATCTATTTTCAAGCTAATATCAATAGAGTAGGAAGTGGTCGTACTATTGTTTGTCTACAGGGCTCATCGAGGAGCGAAAGATTGCAGCTCAACTTGGAGCGTGCAAGGACAAACGTTGGTAAAAAGGTACTTTTGTTCTCCTTCCTCCTCATGCATTAGTTTGTATAGATATGAAAGGAAGTCAGTGTCCACGTTAAGCGTCTTTTGTCTTAAGAGTTAAGAGTCTATCTCTCAAGAGGAGATCTACCTATCCATAGGGAGATTTTCCTTCAACAAAAACTGGCGACTCCACTGGGGAGCCTCGAACTGAAACCTTTTTGTTTTGATTTCTCCTCCTATACCTTGTATTACCCTTTGATTGTTTTCATACCTGGTTCACCCCTTTTCGATTGATTTCATGAGCTAATTGACTCCCTACCCCATCACACTCATCTTGATTGACGAGACTAGACTGCAATTTTTGGATTTTTTGACATTTTTAGGAGCCTTTTGAACCTGGCGCCCCTGCGGCTGTGTTAACAGAGCGCCAACACTCCTTGATTGTCTTACACAGAGCGCTATAATGCTTGGTTCCCTTTACACCAGAGAACCAACCCTCTTTTATCCAAAAACCTTTCCAGAATTGCTTGTTCAGGGTCTAATCTTTGTGCCTCACTTGCTGAGCCTCCCTGTGAGTCAATGCTTCTTCCTTTTCAACTTTGACATGCTTCCTTATGAGGAACAAACACCTTGTTGTTTAGATTTTGTAGCTTTCTTCACTATTGTTTTTGAGTTTTTCTGTTGTTGGGAGTTTGGAACCCATGAATTGTTTTTCTCTCCTTCTTGACTGAGTGAGAAAATTTGGTGAAAGACATCAGAAGCCTACGAATATTTTCATTTGGTTTTAGTTAAGGTCATTGTTCTTCGACATTTCTTTTGGTGTGAAGTTCTTGATTTTTCTTTGTTTTTTCTTTTCTTTTGCTTCTTGTTTTTTATCACGACGAGAGGGTGTATTTTTTGTACAAAACCTGCTTGTGTTTGTCTGAGTTTCCTTGATCCAAAAGAGTAATTGGTAAGAAAAGTGTTGTTTCGAATTAATCATTATTCACATACAAACAATAAAGAGACATGTTCATGATTGATTTTTCATATTATAAGGTATTTCCAAAAAGTTTTAGCACCACATCAGATTTGATTGAAGAAAATTTGTTTGAGGACATTCCTTATTAGTGCTTGTTAGTGAAAAGAACTCTCTCTCTCTCCCTTAAATATATATTCATCGAAAATAAATGACTGATTATCATCTTTCATGCATTTTTGGGGACTGAGTCATCATTCCATTCATTTCACTTCCATGCACCCCTTCTGTGTAAAGAACACCTATAAAATGAACGCTAATTAAAAACTATCTAGAAAATTTTCTTTTATAGGATCCTCCACCAACAATAGACTAGGATTAGTACTTTGGGTTAGGCTGTGAGCATAACTCTCCAAAGTTTCCAAAAAAAACATTAGCATCCTGAGCTAGGGAGAGTGAAATCCAGTTGTCGTATAAGTCTTCCTGGGATCCCTCTCTCACACGGGGGTTACGCACGAGGTCACATTCAAGAGAACTACAGAGATTATCCCTCCGTGGTTTGACTGATTGTAGTGGTCAGATCGTATTATGGGGATCGCTTAAAGGTATACCCACAATGTTGAGTGGAATCCATTCAAGTTGATTTTGGGCTATATACCCTGCCCGTATGTTCGGACTAGACTGTCGACTGTACCTGCCCAGGGGCTGACTGCGAATTGGTAACCTTAGTGGCCATAATCTTTAGGGTCTTACACAAGGTGACAGTGAAGGGAAGTCTCACTGTACCTAGAGCAGACATTGGTCAAACTCACTTGGGCTCCTTGGAGGGTAAATCCATAATTACTGTGTGGAAGCTTTCACCAGGGTGAAAGTCCGTTAAGCAAGTCGCCATTGTAACTGTTCCACCATATCCCCGCCCCTTCTTGACTTGATCACGCGACGTTGGATTTCATCACCAACTAGTACGATCATCGGGAGAAGGTCATGTTTGCTTGGTTGTGATTCTTAGATTCTATTAGTGTCTGTTGTTTCTTTTCAGTAGTTGGCCATAGATCTTTTCCGCCAACTCTTTTTCGCCAACATTGGCCCTCCACGTCATTCGTGGAGGCTACAGGGACTTCCTCCAGAAAATATGGAAGGGAACACCCCTTTACCCCCTCATTCTACGAAGGAATCTCCTCAACAGAGTGAGGTTCAAGACACTACAACCTCCCAAGAAGAAGTTCCCACTCCTTTAGAGAATTTTTGAATTGTTTCAGAGTCTCCGGAAGCTTTCCACATTCCAGAGGGATATGAGCGACGTGTTCGCCAGCTGAATTCAGTCGGTGAATTTGTCGTCGTCAATCCTTCTGACATTCTGGCTGGGTCTCATTCAAGCCCTTTAGTCGATGACCCCTTTTGGACCACAGACATTGTTTGAAGTCCACCGCGCATGGTGCAGGATCTTTATGGAGCAGGAATAGGTGCCGACGCGCCTATCACCTACACTGTACCCTTAAACCATTTTAATGGTACTACCGCTTTTTAAACCACACCATCCGTTAGTTCGAACACATCATCCATCGGCCCAAGGTCCACCTTTTCTCTCTAGATGGCCCATTCCACAATGGTCCCTCATGTTCCGACTATTCCTGTCGGTAATGTGGTGGTTAGCCAAGCTGCAATTGGCACACCAGTAACACCTAGACCTTCATCATCACTCCCTTTTGGGTACAAAGCACTGAATTTTTCCGCTACCACTACTACCCAAGTTATGTCGGGAAGTTCTATACCTATCCAACAACCTGGAGGGACTGGTCTTGGTGGTCTTAATCTGTTCAGCGGTACCGGTTAGTCATTTATGTTTGGTTCTCAAATTCTGGGAACTCTACCTTAAGCTGGGGGGCATTCTCCCACCGGAGGACAACTTCCATTTGGAGGGCACCCTCATGCTGGGGGGCAGCCTCAATCTGGAGCTTACCATCAACCATATGGACAAAATGTGTCTACCACACCTAATTCGTGGAATATCCCTTTTCCAGGAAACCCACAGTTCTCGGGGGGACACAATTCGCAAGCTCCGCAACAACCTCCTTATGGACAAACGCCAAATCCATCTTACAATCCTCAAAACCCATCTGATTATCCTCCGCTCACACATGTTTCTCAAAACACCTCAAATCCTGTGTACCTTGGTCAACACCAACCTCATACAAGAGGGCCCACTGGTTACAATTATCCGCATAAACCAGTGTATGTTCCTACTGGTATCCCTATGCCACACCAGTATTACCCCCAGGTTAACCGACAACTACCTTTCCTCACAACTCTGGACCTTCCAGACTTGTCCCGGTTAATGAATGATCCTATTTTTCATTCTCCGGTTTGGCCAGCTATTCCAGCTAAACTTCCTTCCGATATTCCAAAATTCGATGGAAAGTCCAGAGAAGACCCAAACAACCATGTGATGACTTTCCATCTGTGGTGTTCATCCAACTCCCTCATGGATGATTCTATACGTTTGCGTCTTTTCCAATGAACACTTACGGGTTCTGCAGGAAAATGGTATATTAAACTACCACGTGCCTCTTTTCATGATTTCAACTCCCTTGCCATGTCCTTCCTCACACACTTCCAACTACCCATTCAATACAAGATTGGTACTGAACTATTGACCTCCCTTCGTCAGACAACCTCCGTACATATTTTTGAGCATATTCATGAATGGAGACGACAACAAAGGCTAATCAAAGCGGTCATTCCTGACCAATTATTAGCGGAATGGTTCACTAAATCACTGTTACCCCAGATCGCTCGTGACGTTGCCATGGGTGGTGTAGTCATTGAGGAAGAGGCTATCGCTCGAGCCCAATACTTAGACTTGGTTTATTTGTAGTCTGGTACTCTGTACGATTTGATGCCAAATTCTACCCATGCCACTAATGATCCATCCAAACCATCGTCGACCTCGCACGCGGATGGAGTTATTGGCTCCGTCAAAACCCAATCTACTTCCTAGTCGACTGGAACAATCTAACAGCCCGCTTCGATGGCTACTCCCAGTCCAAATGCACCCTCTTCTACCTCCCCTCAAACTCAGGTCTCTGAGGTGAATGTAGTCCAATCAACCCCTTCACAACAACCTGGGGGCAAGAAAAAAGCAAGAAATAAACCGAAGAAAACCAACAACAATGAACAACCAAAAAATCAACCACAAACCCCTGCTGCCGGAAAACAACCACAACGAAAACTGAAATTCCCATGTCTCATTTGTGGCGACGATCACTACACTCGAGACTATCCACATCGTGATGAAGTGGCCAAAATTTTTAAGGGAAATTCACAACCCGCTGTGCTTACTCAGCCTTTTCCACAACAACAATATTTGATTGCTCAAACCCCCACTGCAGGGGGCAGTTCCAACCAATCCCATGATGAGGCCTCGACAAGTGCCCACATTTACATTTTTAATGGGATTAATCTTACCAGTCTCACTACGACTTATGACACACCAATTAAACCTGATAAGGCAAATCCCGCTAATGGTTCCTTACCGGACCCATTACCATCTGTCGTTAGTCCTCCGTTTGCTAGCCCTCCATCCAGGCCACTTCAGATTGAGAAACCTTCGTTTGAATCCATGTTACGCCCCCCTAAGAGCACTATCTGGATGTCTACCTTTAATCTTAGTTCACGGGCTGCCCAAAACTACAACATTGTTGAAGATTTGGCTCAAGAACCGTGTGCTATGTCTTCTTTGGAAGTTCTACAACACTATCCCAGCCAACGTAGAACGCTTTGATCCTGATTCATCAAATAACCTCAGGTTTAATCTGGATGATCATCAACCCCGACTCTCTCACCAACTAGCCTTTCAGATCGATGTTGTTGTTCACAATCAACAAATCCATCGAACTATCTTGGATGAGGGAGCCTCTACTTGTGTCATGTCTTTAGCTTTTTGGAAAGGCTTAAAATCACCTGCCCTTAACAAATCCCCTATGATGTTATGCGCTTTCGATGGGCGAGGTTTTCATCCTCACGGACTGTTACAATCCTTAGCCGTTCATTTATGCGCAAAAATTGTTACCGTTGATGTCAAGGTGGTTGATGCCCCCCTCGATTACAACCTACTACTTGGAAGAAGTTGGTTCTATGCTATGATTGTCGTCGCCTCGTCGGTGTTTTGATGTGTACAATTCCCCCATCAAGGAAAAATTGTCACTATCGATCAACTCGATTTTTGTACACCCGATGCTCACGCCCCTGTCACCAACAACATCCCTTTTTTGGGAGACCACCCAGTTACATATGAAATCTTTGGTGTTGGCTTATTTAAAGATTCTAGCCTCATGGGTACCTTCCCTACACCACTTCCACCCACCACGCATCATATTTTCACCGTCAATATGATCTCGACGATGCCTTATCAATCTTTGGAATCATCTGATCCTTGGATTGTACCTAGTCCTATGGAATTCAATGTGCTCGGTGACACCATGCCACTTAGCCCAGCCGAGGCCACATACGTAGCTATTCAATCTACCTCTCCCTCTTCAGACAACCCACATTTATTGGCACCTGATGCCTACTTGATGCCTTCATGGTTGGATTCCCTATCGTCTGCAATCGATTACATTTCCCAAATTTTCCCTTTTGACGAATCTATTATGGAAATGCTTAGCATTGATGACCTACCTTGGGATGATAACCATCATTGATCCTCTTTTCTTCCACCTTTGGAAGAATTTCACAAATACATACACTTTGTCTTCCCTCCTAATGTTACCAATACTCTACGATCCCCCATCCTCACACAAGATACTCTTTCTGAGGGGAATATGGGTAACATCTCTACTGCGATCGTTATCGATATTCCGATCAAAGAAGGTGTTGTGGAAAACATTAACCTTGGTGCTAATTTCACACCTGAAGAAGTGGTCTCTTACACCGCTCTGTTTAAAGAATTCCTCGATGTCTTCACTTGGAGCTACGAGAAAATGCCAGGGATCGACCCTTCGATCGTTGTGCACGAAATCAAGACTTACCCTGGTGTGAAACCTGTTTGACAGAAACTCCGCCCTGTTCATCCCAAGAAAATCATAGCTATAAAGGAAGAATTTGAGAAACTTTTAAAATCTGGCTTTATCTATCCTGTCCCTTTGACCGAATGGGTCTCCAACCTTGTTCTGGTTGCCAAAAAACAAGAAACCATCCGTGTTTGTGTTGACTATCGGGATCTCAATAATGCAAGTTTGTTCGACACCATGGAAGAATAGCAAGACCTTTAACGACACTAACTAAGAAGGATGAATTTTCATGGACTCCAGAGGCAACTAAATATTTTGAAAAACTTAAACAGGTGATGTACAAAGCTCCTATCTTGACCACTCCAGATTTCACAAAAGCCTTTATTGTGGAATGTGACGCCTCGAGAAATGGAATTGGTGCTATCCTAATGCAAGAAAGAAGGCCCCTGGTTTTTGAAGGTCGACCACTCAAGGGAAAAGACTTACACAAACCCATTTATGAGAAGGAAATGATGAAAGTACTACATGCATTGAAGAAATGGCGTACTTATCTAATAGGTAGGCACTTCAAGGTCAAAACAGATCATGATAGTCTTAAATACTTCTTGGAACAAAGACTATCTTCAGAAGAACAACAAAAATGGGTAACCAAGATATTGGGTTATGATTTTGAAATCGTCCATAAAAAAGGGAAGCAAAATGTTGTGGCAGATGCACTCTCAAGAAAGGATGAAGATGTTGAGGCCTTTCTCTAAGCTATCTCGATCATCCAACCTGATTGGATAATAGAAGCAAGGGATGAATGGAAGAATGACGAAAATGTTTCGACTCTCATTCAAAGGTTGCAATAAGATTCCAGTGCGTTAGATACATTTACATGGAAAAATGATTCACTATGGTACAAAGATCTCTTATATTTATGTAAGAACTCCCAACTCAAGCAAAATGTACTATTGAAATTGCACACCTCTCCAGTAGGAGGGCACTTGGGATTTTTGAAAACCTACCATAGGATCAAGTAGGAATTTTTTTGGAATGGCCCTAAAACTGATGTTCAAAGGTTTGTGGCATAATGTTTGGTTTTACAACAAAATAAGGTGGAAACAATTAACACCCTAGGTGTTTTACAACCACTAGCCATCCCAAGTCAGCGTTGGGAGGAGGTTTCCATGGATTTCATCACAAGGTTACCGAAGTCTAAAGGAAAGAGTGTCATCATGGTGATTGTTGATAGACTGACCAAGTACACACACTTTTGCGCACTCTCTCATCCCTTCAAAGCCAGTACAATTTCCACCACATTCATCGAGACAATTCAAAAGCTACATGGCAGCCAAAAGATTACTGTAAGTGACAGAGATCCCATCTTCACTGGACATTTTTGGACATAATTATTTTTTTGTTTGGGTACTCAATTGGCTCATAGTTCATCCTATCATCCTCAATATGATGGACAAACTGAGATAGTGAACAAATGTCTGGAAGCCTACCTTCATTGCTTTGTCTCTGATAAACAAACACAATGGTTCAAATGGTTAACCTTGGTAGAATGGTGGTATAACACTTCCTTTCATACTACAACAAAAATGAAAACATTTATGGCACTCTATGGATACCACCCTCCTTCCATCACTTCTTCTCTAAAATAAAAATCTAAGGTTCAAGCAGTGGAAGATCACATCGAGCATCAACAACAAGTTCTTCGAATATTAAAGGAAAACCTAACCATGGCACAGAGTCGCATGAAATAACAAACAGATCAACATCGTAGTGAAAGAAGTTTTGAAGTAGGAGGTTGGGTGTTTTTAAGACTAAAACCATAAAAACAAATGTCCCTCAAGCAAGCCAAGAAACATAATAAATTATCACCAAAGTACTGTGTCCCTTATAAGGTGTTGCAAAAGATTGGTACTATGGCATACAAATTGGAGTTGCCTGCATCTTCACGAGTACACCCTGTTTTCCATGTTTCATGCTTAAAGAAGGTTATAGGTGACAAGATCTCGGTTCAAACTATATTGCTAGAACTTGACGAGGAAGGAAAAATCATATTGGAGATTGAAGCCATCACTAACACAAGAATTCGCTAGTTGAGGAATAGATCCATTTTAGAGTATCTCATTAAATGGAGGAAACTATCGGCTAAAGATTCAACCTGGGAATATGAGTCTTTTATACAGAAGAATCCAGAGTTACTCAAGCATTGTGGACAACACTTGTCTCAAGGGGAGGGGCATGTTAAGCCCTAAATAATGGCTCATTACCCCTTAATTGGGGCATATCACATTAGTGATGTTATTTTATTTATGGTGTATTTAGTCCATTAGTTGTAATTATATCTCCTAGTCTCCTATATATACCAAGGAGGAATTTTCATTTGGAATCATCTTGTAATTGTACATTTATGTGGGCATAAGGAGGCTATCCCATTGAAGAGGATTATTATCTGAATTCCTCTCTTTTTCAAGGCGTTGAGTACTTATTCTGAGGTTTTTCTATGCTATATTGTTATTTGGTTCTTAACAGACTCCATCTTCTTCGCAGGTGTTACCGAAAAGGCTGGTAGTAAGGATTTTGTTAGTGCAATGTTGAAGCATTGAACCCTGGTTCTGCCCTTGTGCCAACAAATATTATGCATGATTTTGCTGATAATGGTTTATTACTGATTTTTTTTATAAAATCACTCATGATTTTAGCCTCCAAGATCTCTTCTAGATTGCAAAATTGATTTTCAGTTTATTATCAAATATTCGAACTTAGAAATCTGTTGGAATAAGAAGTGACATTGTTGCATTGGATGTTTCGAAAAACTAAAGAAGAATCTTGAAAACCCAAGACATGGGTTGTGTGCATAACGAACCAATTCAGCTTCCTTGTGAGAAGTTTTCCAAAATTCGATCTGGATTGATAGAAACAAAAGGTTCTTTGAAGATGATTTTCTCAGATTTGTTGTTGTGGCCATTTTCTAAATTCTTCCAACTGCAATGCCAGACTCGACTTGTTTCATCTGATTGATGATGGAGAGATCTTCCATATTTGATATTGTTTGTTTAGATTATGTAATCAATTCAAAATTGTAATAGGAAATCATTTTCCAATCCATTTAGTTGTAATTTCCCTTTCCGCTCTGTGTATTTAAATGAAAACAGATTACAGAGAGAGATAGGGGGAGAATTATGGAATTGATGGAAAATTATTGAATTGGAGGAGAATTTGAGAACTTTATGCTGGTGTAATTATTTCTCTCATATATTTTAATGAAGGAAGATGTCCATTTAGTTTTTCATCTATTATTTGTAATTTGATTTGAATTATTTTCAAGGTAGAACTGACTCTTTGGTAGGTGGGCCCAATTCCCTAGACGAGGTGATGCCTTGAACATCAAAACTAGTTTAGTTGTGTGTTTGTTTCTTTGAATTTCAATTTATGTTTCTTAGAGAAAATTTAATTTTCTTCAAGTAATTTGTTGGCTACTGTATTTTCCAGATTTGATATTTCCTGCAATTTCTAGATTTCATTTAATCTATTTCTCTAGATTAGCATTTGAATTATGTTGGGTGCAATAAGTTAAATTTCCAATTCAACAAGGCATTGTTTACTTTAGTGTTGATTCAATTTGTGTTATTAGCATAAGTCTCCTTTCTTGTCACTTGATTTATGCTTCTTAAATTTAGTATTGATATTTAAGTCTTGCATTTTATTTCTTGTTGAATGAGTTTGATAGTGTAGAACATAATCATGTAGGACCAGTGTTAGTCGTGGGTAGTTTATTGCATATATTTTGTAGATTGCCTTGAAATAAAAAGACATTACTCGGTTGATAATTAATGTACAAGTGATTAGTTGTTTCTTTATTAAGAAATTAATTGTCCCCAACATTTTGATGGCATTTTCTCACCAATTTTGTGCCCATAGAAACCAAAGTTGATGGTTTTAGGGAATGCTTTTTGTTCTTGTCATTTTTATCCTCTTTTTATCTTCCGTTTTTATCCATTATTATCACATGGAATTCATAACATGATGATTTCACTTTTGTATATAATGAGGTAATTGAGGTGATGAATTACTGATTGAGGCTACTAATGAGATGTGTTATAGAAATATTGATGGCAGGACAACTAATTAGTTTGGGAGAATAAAACCATGCTACACTTTATGATTACTTTCTTTCAGTTTGCATGACTTCCACCTTCCATATCAGTTTCAACATCAACTCATCCTACAACAACTTCAACCAATATCAATCCATCCACACCAATCCACACTTTCATGGAGGTAAAATAGCATAAGTTTTTGACTTTATTAAAAGTTTAGGAGAATGTCATGAAAAACCACTGAGCATTATTCACTCATATTTTTAAACCATTATTTCCATTTCTTTACCACTCTCCATTTTTCAAAAGACATAAAAGCTTTTAGTTTGGGGGAGGGTATTTTTTCGTTTCTTTACCTATTAGGACCATGTCATTATATTCTTTATCACCCATTATTATCCTTATTTATTCCCAAAACCTCCCTTATTCCTTGTTGTTATACACTAAGTTGAGGTTTCAACAGTAATTGTAGCAACCCCCTCAATTTGTTTTCTAGTTGCATGAGGACATGCTAATTCTCCAGTTTGTGGGAGGAGTTGTTATGCATGATGGATGTTTTCTAATTTCTTCTCCATTTAAGGCATACTATTTCACTTTCATAGAGTGCATAAATGGATTTTTAGACAACTTGAATATATCATTAATATGTACAAACCCATAAAATATCAAGCTAAATCAATTTGTAAAATTTCAGAAATCATGCACTGCCACTTAGAACCATTTTTGTTGATATATTAAAATCCATGCATTAGATTGTTTTGATTTTCTGTATCGAGAAGCATTAATATCGTAGAAATTGTCTTGCAAAATTTCAGCAGGATCTGATTTTTAGGAAAAGGTTGTTGTTACTTATATCATATTTTTCTACAACTTCATATACATATGATTGAAAGTCAATGTGAAAATTGTTACAGCTTCACCAACATTGTTAGAATTGAATAACTATTGTTCTGGGGGAAGAAGTTTTTTTTTTTTTTTTCATGAGTTGGAGTAAACATGTTGGTTATTGAATCACAACTTGGTTAATATAGAGGCATTGGGTTGCATGAGGACATGCAACAAGTTCAGTTTGGGGGAGATGTTGGGCCACTAAATTATCATTATTTCTACCATTTCTTGACACATATTTCATTCATTTCTACCATTCTTTATCACGTCATTTATTATAATTTATCATATAATTCCATTTTATAATTATTTATGTTCTTATGGGTAAATAATATTTGTTCTCCTTTATTTTTAATAGATTGAAGATTATTATGCATGATTTTGCTGATAATGGTTTATTAATGTTTTTTTTATAAAATCACTCATGATTTTAGCCTCCACGATCTCTTCTAGATTGCAAAAATGATTTTTCAGTTTATAACCAAATATTCCAAATCAGAAATACGCTGGAATAAGAAGAGACAATTTTTTGTTGGATGTTTCGGCAAACTGCAAAAGAATCTTGAAAATCCGAGACATGGGTTTTGTGCATAATGGACCAATTTAGCTTCCTTTTGAGAATTTTTCTAAATTTCAATGTGGATTAAGAGAAACATAAGGTTATTTGAAGACTATTTTCTCATATTTGTTGTTGTGGTTGTTTTCTAAATTCTTCCAATTGCAATGCCATACTTGCTTGTTTCAGTTGATTGATGATGGAGAGATCTTCTAGATTTGATATTGTTTATTCAAATTATGTAATCAATCAAAAATTGTAATAGAAAATCATTTTGTAATCCATTTAGTTGTAATTTCCTTTTCCCCTATGTGTATTTAAATGAAAACAAATTAGAGGGAAAGAGAGGGGAGAGAATTGTGGAATTGATGGAAAATTATTGAATCTGAGGCAATGATAAGAACTTCAGTTTGGTGTAACTATTTCTCTCATATATTTTAATGAACGAAGATGTCCATTGAGTTTTGCATCTATTATTTGTATTTGAATTGAATTATTTTCAAGGTAGAACTCACTCTTTGGAAGGTGGGCCCACTTCCCTAGACAAGGTGATGCATTGAACATCGAAACTAGTTTAGTTGTGTTCTTGTTTCTTTGAATTTCAATTTATGTTTCTTAAAGAAAATTTCATTTTCTTCAAGTAATTTGTTGGCTACTGTATTTTCGATATTTGATATTTCCTACAATTTCTAGATTTCATTTCATTTATTTTTCTAGATTAGCATTTGAATTATGTTGGGTGCAATAAGTTAAATTTCCAATTCAACAAGGCGTTGTTTACTTTAGTGTTGATTCAAGTTGTGTGATTAGATTAAGTCTCATTTCCTATCACTTGATTTCTACTTCTTAAATTTAGTATTGATATTTAAGTCTTGCATTTGATTTCTTGTTGAATGAGCTTGATAGTGTAGAACACAATCATGTAGGACCAGTGTTAGTCGTGGGTAGTTTATTGCATATCTTTTGCAGATTGCCTTGAAAGGAAAAGACGTTATTCGGTTGATAATTAATGTACAGGTGATTATTTGTTTCTTTATTAAGCAATTAATTGTCCCCAACAAACCCCGACATTGGATTGGTGGTATTCCTCTTTTCCCCTAGGAATATTCTTTCTTGGATTTATCTTTAGTAGAATGATCTTGCTGATTTTTATCGGGGTTGTTTCTGTTGAAAGGAGGTTTTAATCCCTTCTTCCTCTAATCACATTTCTCCTTCTTCTTAACCTTCCAATATGAATGCATGGATTATCTACCCTTTCCTTGCTCATATAGGTACTTATCCTTCCTAATGGTCGATGTCAAATTCATAAGCTCATCATACTGAATATTTTCCTTATAAAAGGATGGAATTCCACTTAAAAACCTTTGTATCTTCACTTTTTCATCCTTGATAAATCCTACATACTTCAACAATCCCAAGAACTTCTTCTCATATTATGTCATAGTCATGCTTCCCAGCCTTAGTTCAAAGAACTCTTGCATCTTCTTGTAATATAAGTGCTCTGAAAGGTACTCCTTCTAAAAATATTTCTCGAATTTCTTCCAAGTGATCATTCTCTCATTTATGTGTTCAACTTTCTTAAGTTGATCCCACCACATAACATATTTTCCATGTAATTGGTAAGTGGAAATTTTGGCTTCTAGGTTTGATGGCTACTTTTGGAATTGAAAATACCTTCTGAGTCCTAGCAACCATGCTTCAACATCATCTTCCCTTTATCTTTCACCATCAAAGGATGGTGGCTTGAGCTTCCTCAACTCTCCTTGTAAATTTTCTAGTTCATGTCTTCTTCTTTGGTGCCTAACAAGAGACACCTCTGGACTACTCTTGGAATATTCAGATGCATAAAATTTCCTTGCTAAGTAAGGAGGTGAGTAATTCCTATGAGTTATGATAGAAATTATTGAATGAACAACTCTTCTATAGTTACCTCTTTTTTCATGATATATTTCTTCTTCCTCCTGCCATGAGTCTGATCCATTTGTTTCTTGCCTATGAAACTGATTTAGGCTTTGCATCACTTGATCATTTATCTGATTTTGTTCTCTAATAAAAATCTCATTATCTTATTTGTAACTTTTCACTTCTATTTTTCAGGATTCTTATAATATCTATTAATGTTTCTTGTTCCGCTCTCTTGCTACACCCATTTGATAAGTCTCACCATTACCAACACCGATATTTTGACCTTTGGATTCTTTATTGTGACTAAAGGATCCCTCTACTTCCTTCATTTATTGAATATGAATTATTATCTTGAAATGCTATGGTTATTCTCCCTAATTCCGCAAAATGTGCAAGTAACCATTTTGTTAGAATTATGCATATTATAAAAATTTTGTCAAATAATGCTACAGGTCCTTTTTCTACTCAATTCATGAAGAAATATATCATCATTATCCAAATTATAAAAATCAATTCTTATTCTCCTCCAAATCATATTTCCAATGACTATACTCATGCCTCATGTTGATCTCTGAGTTGAAAGTTATAGCTTCCTAAAAAACCCACTTTCACCCTTTTTGTGCATTTTCTCCACTGGTGTAATCTTATTGAAATGTCAACTTTTGTCAACTGTAGAAGAAAATATATTATGAACTAGAGAAATTTTCGTTGGAAACATAGTTAATAATATTGATAAGGAATTCATAAAAAGTCCTCTATTTTCAGACTGATACACCAATAAAAAACTACAACAATCTGAAATCTGCAACTTTTTCCATTTTCACCCTTTTTCCAGACTTAGAAGTTTTAGCAAAACTGGTTGTCTCACAGTCTACGCACTTCTAGAAAAATTTCACTAACCAAAGTTGTTTTCCTCAATGTGTATATAAAATGTTGAGTAAATAAAATTTTCCATTTTTATGATCTAGAGTCACTTTTTTTGCTCTGAAAATCTAAAAAATCCCAAAAATGTGGCTTGAAATAGTGGATTTTTGCCTATTTCAGAATCCCCATTCCAATCTCTTAAATATTTATTCATTTCCTTCATATGTTATTTGTGTGTCTTCTTTTTGGACTCTCTCAAAGAGTTTCATCTTAATCTAGACCTCTGCTGATGACTTGGACCCAAATCTTTAAAACCCATTATTTTGCACTTTTTAACAAATCCAAGCAGATTTGGACAATGTCCCTCTCAAAAAATTTCATAGATATTCTCTTTGCGGAAAAAAAACTATAAGTTTCATATCAATTTGACTTAATTTTCTCCAGTTATTTCCACAATACGAAGATGTCTCCAGACTTTGTTTTTCTTTTTGAAACTATGGAACATTTTTTCCTAAGTGTGATATGGACCATCGATATCAAATCAAAAGAATTATGGACCATTGATATTCTTTCTATTGGTGATCGAGGATCAAGGATCGGTGATTTCCTTTTCGAGCCAAACCTTCCCACTGATCTCGCTAATGCCCGATCACCGATCATCAATCATCAACCGTTTTTCTTCACAAACCAAAATTCACACACGAACCTTGTTGATACCATAACATTGGCCATCGACGATATTCCCTGACAAACCCAGATTGCTCAGAAATCTCGTTGAACCCCGACCATCGATAATCGACCATCCCTTTGCTGACGTGGCAAATATGTTGATGTGGCATGACACATGGGTGATGACCTGACATGACACGTCATCCTAAGGCATCAACTGGGATGACATGACATGACATGTGGATGTTGACATGGCATGACATGTCACCACCTTCCTTTCCTTCATCGATCATCAATAATGTCTCTTGAAAGAATATGAACATCGCACTAAATTTTTCGATACCCGACCATCACACATCAATGATCGGTGATATCCCTCGGAGGACTTCAACACTTCGCCAAAACTT
>ML778971.1:99999-117602 GCA_009831015.1 Picea engelmannii
CCCCCTCACCCTCTCTTTCCCCCTCCCTTCGACTAAACTCAACCTCATGCTCAACAAAACTCAACCTTCATATCCCTAATTCCAAAATTAGATACCCCTCAATCCTTTGAGGATTTCCGTCCCATCTCTATATGCAATGTAATATACAAAGTGATAGCAAATATTGTTTCCAAAATATTAAAGGCCATCTTGTCGTCCTCAATTTCTAGGGAACAATTTGGATTTTTGGAAGGGAGGAAGATTCATGAGGCTATAGGGGTGGCTCGGGAAGGGCTCCAAAGAATGAAGACAAGAAATCTAAAAGGAACGGTAGTCAATATTGATCTATCCAAAGCATATGACAGAGTAAAATGGATTTTTATTCGACTCCTACTTACTCACTTGGGGTTTGAAGTTCCTTTTATCAATTAGGTTATGGGTTGTATATTATCCATCTCCTTTGTTGTTCTCATTAATGGTTCATCCTATCCTTGTTTCCATGCTGAAAGAGGACTCAGAAAAAGATGTCCTTTATCCCCCTTGCTCTTCCTAATGATGGAAGAAGGCCTTAGTCATGCCCTGACTGATGAAAAATCATGTGGGGTATTTCATGGTAGTCCTATCTCTCATACATTGCTCTTAAATCATTTGTTACTCATGGATGATGTAATAATTTTCTATGATGGTCATAGGAGTGATGTTGAAACTCTCTCAAATCTCCTGACACTTTTCAGTAGTGCCACGAGTATGCAAATTAATGTAATAAAATCCACTCTTTCAGTCTATAATATGAGTGCAGAATAAATCCGTTTTTATAAATATCCTCTCTCTTTTGAGGTCAATGATTTCGACTTGGGACTCAAATACCCAGGATTTCAATTAAAGATAAATTGTTACTTAAAATCAGATTAGTCGTGGCTCATCCCCAAACTGGAAAAAAAGAATGAAGGTATGGAGTTATAGATGGCTCTCTCGAGACGGCATGTTAGTTATGGTAAAATATGTGTTGGAGGCCATCCTGGTTTACTGGATTTTATTAGCTTGGATTGCCAAAGGAATTCTGGAGAAACTTCGCAGGATATGCTTCAAATTTCTATGGGTGGGTTCACAGGACAAATTTATGCTGCCTTGCGTAAGATGGGATACCCTGGTGACCCCCAAAGATTTAGGGGGATGGGGGATGAAGACTATATTTCTCATTTATAAAGCTCTGGCCACAAATTCTAGTTGGAGACTAATCACTGCAGATAGTCTGTGAACTAGTGTGTTCAAACAAAAATACATCTTTCCAAACTCTATATTAGATTGGATCAGAAAATCAATCAAAAAGCATACCAACTGCGCAATTACTTGGAAGGATACCCTAAAATCTTTTGGTGTAGTGGGATATGGGTTTCCCTAGCGTATTAGGGATGGGACTAAGTTTCGTATTGGGTAAGATCTGTGGACGAGAAGTGAGGGTCACCATGTTTTATCACCTGAGTTGATTCAGTTCCTAGAGGAGAAAGGTTTATTCCATCTCAATCAAGTGGTTGATCCCGCACATACCTAAATTTGGAGCCAAGCCTTGTATGATGCCAATCGGCTGGCATTGGATGACGACCTCTCGGCCCAATGGTTGAATTATGTCCAAGATCTCAAAGAAGCCCACATTTGAATTATGGACTGTCAAGACGAAATTATATGGAATCTCTCCCCATTTGGGTATTACGCCCCAAACTTAGGATATATTCATCTAAATATCGATCGCCATCTCAGCGAACCAATTTGGTGGTGGAAAAGCTTGTGGAAGGTTCATTTTCCACAGAAAGATAGAATCTTCATGTGGTGCTTAATAGTCAATAAAGTACCAACCTGGGATAAGATGAAGAACAAAAACTTGGAAGGACCAGTCTAGTGCTCCTTATGTAAGTCATAAAATGAGATAGTCCTTGACCTTTTCCTCCTTTTTCCTTTTGTACACCATATCTGGCAAGATTTAATTGTGTCTTTGGGATATAACTTGATATGGGAAAGTCCTTCAATAGAAAAATCCTAGAGAGAATGGTCATCGAAAAAATCAAGTAGAAGGGTAAAAACACTTTCCCTCATTGTTTCTTGGGGGGTTTGGATAGCCATAAATTCATCCATTTTCAAGGACATGACCCCTACTCCAGACATTATTGCAACTCAGGGTCTAAGTATCATCTCACACTTCCCTCGGGAAAAAGATGGAGGATCAATAATAGTTTTTCCTTTGGTGCATATTGATCACTCTATCCCCTAAGCGTACTTCGATGGGGCATCCCAAAACAACAACCAATCCTGTGGGGGAGGGGTACTTCTCTTTTTCTCAGAAAATCACTTCTTAAACTAGAAATGGGACTTGGGAATGGAACAAACTTTGCTGAAATTATGTCTTTGAGGCTTCTTCTTATTTTGTTCAAAGAGAAGGGAGTGCACTCTATCTAAATCTTTGGGGACTCTATGTTGGCCATAAACCGGGCTAAAAAATCTCAACAATGTCACAACATTCAATTTATTTCTATTCTTGAATAATTTCTTAGATTATTGGATACTTTTGATTTTATTACCTTACATCATGTCTACGGGGACCTCAACAGGGAAGCAAACACATTATCTAAAGATGGATTACAAATGGCTTATGGTAAATGGTTGATCAATTAATTCAAGGAGGGAGTCCACTATGACTATTATGACAGACCTTTCCATGAGAATCTCCCTCTCCCAACAGTACTCAACTAAAGGGGATACTATCTTATTTCTTAAGGAATTGACTAGCTTTTATGGTTTTATCTTCAGACTCTTTTCTTTATGTATATTTTTTTCTATACAATTTGTGGAGTTACAATGGATCTCTTTTGGTATATGATACGAGTTTATTTTTTGTAACATTGTATGACTAGTTGTTTCTCTTAAAAGAGAAGATCACTACAGGGTTTTATGGCTCTTGAGTACCCCTTGGTATAATCTAGACCTCTCTCATTGAAGGAAAATAGATGGCAACATGTATTCTACATAATGTAATTTTTATCTCTTTGGATGAATACAATTTACGTTTTTTTTTTTCTGAGGAAAACAAAAATAAATTCAATTCATTGACCAATGACAACATAGAAAAACAATTTTTATTTTTTTAAAGTACAAAAATTCAACACAATAATGTTAAACATTGGAAAAAAACAAAAAAAAATTGGTCAATAGGTTAACTAATATACAGTCAAGTCCCCTTAGCAGGGAATAATAATAATAATGTGTTATATAAACTATTTTAATCTCCTTTTTATCACATACATCAAATTACATATTTATAGCAATAAACAATTTTAAATATATATATATATATATATATAGGATTTGTTTTCCTATGGGTGGTTCTCTTGACCGTTGAGCGAGTGCATATGGCCGCAAGCCCTCTCCCTCTCCCTCTCCCTCTCCCTTTTCCCGTGCCTTTTTTTGACTTCCACTCCCTTTTTCTGGTCTCCCCGTTTTTTCTCTGTGCCCATTTTTCAGTTCCCTACTCCCCTTTTCCAATGACACAACTCAGAGGGTAATGTGATCCGGTGTTGTTTTGAAATATAAGTTAGCAACGAGCGATTGAGGGAGGAATATGGATAATACTAGAGGTTGGAAGGAAGAAGAGTTGTTGGACTACACGATGGACCCTTCAGTGGGAGAGGATATTTGGGTGTTGCCAGCTAGCGGTCATGCAAGTCTAAGATTACCCGCATATTCTTCGAGGTTTGAAAGGGTGATAGGTTTGTCTGGTGATGTCAGGTTGTCGGTAGGGGAAGGCCCTTCTTTTTCTCCGAGGCTTGTAAGGCAATATCTCTTACAAGAAGCAGGGAGGGAAACAAATTTCCCTATTTTTTGTGTGAACTCTATGCCTTTTGAAGAAGGATTCCCTCATTCTTACCCACTCTTGTCGTGGTAAGACACTCTCCTGGCAAGCGAACTGTGGAATTTTGGGCAACCATGTAAAAGGGATGCATATTTTCCTTAGCATGAAAGTAGCCATGAACCCGTGCTCTTTGAGGATTATCCTTTAGTAGAGGACCCCGCTCTCAGAATTATAGAAACATTAGTTTCGCATTCTTGGAGTGCTTCACACCCTTTACTGGATGATGAATTTATTGACTCCCTCTTGGTTCACACTCAATCCCCTGTTCAGTCAGGCGTTGGAATGGTCTCAAGAAAATACCCTCAGACAATAGAAATTCCCCTTTCCACAAGGGGTCCTTCCCAACCAACCACCCAAGGAATCTCAAAAATCCCTAAAAGGAAGAAGGCCAAATATTTGAATCCTAAGAGGAACCAGTTTAAGCTGGTTCTAGGAGAAGACATTGAAATGGCCCATGTGATGGATTTTTCAGCATTGGAAGTTTTTTAGAATGCGAGGGGAAGAAGAATTTAGCACCAAAACCTTGAAGGAGTGGGAATCTATGTTGTGGGAAGAGGATTTAGGCTATGTTTCAACGGTCAAATTTCTGGCTAGGGGATGGTTTGTTTTTAAATTCATGAAAGAAAAAGATGCAAATTGGGTGCTTCGGTCTCCCTAGAGTGTGGATTCTACTCCAGTTTTCTTTAAGCTTTTGACACCCCTGTTTGATGTGGGTTAGGAAAGATTGGATGTAATTCCAATTTAGGTTTGGCTCTCTTGCCTTCTGCTGGAGTTTTGGTCGAAATAAATATTCACGCTCATTGGTAACACTCTTAGGACTTTCTTGGAAGCGGATTGGTCATTCCTAGCCACAGATGAGGATGTGGTGGCTTGTATTTTGGTTCATACCATCTTAAGGGAAGGTCTGGCAGAGAAAATAGAACTAGTTCCGAGAAGAAAAATGTTCAAGAAAAAACTAGACTACGAATGGGTTCCATTCAGGTGTAGGAGATGCCACAAACAAGGGCATGTGGTAAGTGAGTTCCCTCTTCCTTTCAAACCTAAGGAAAAGAATAAATCGAAGGTGATCCACCTTCAGAGAATATGCCTCTCACTTATAAAGGCGCTAAGATTATTTTGGCATCAGGGATCCTGAGAGAAATGTCCAGGTCTCACAAGAAGCCACACAAGGAAGAAGACTACAAAAGTTATATGGATGATCAGGGAGGCTCAAGGGAGCTAGTTCAAAGGCTGAATGGTGTTTCAGACCCCTTTAATCCCTTTCAATGTCGTTACGATCATCTTGTTTGATATGGATGGGGTTCATCTTTTCTTCCCTCTTAGCCAATTAATTTTGTATTTAACTCCATTGATTTTATGGGAATAGAATAGGAAAGATTTTTTCAGAATCATACTCCTCTTGGTCCTGAGTCGATAACTCAACCCCTCACACTATATCTTCCCCCTATTGTGGAAGGGTCTCCCTCAATTGTTTAAATCATGGAAGTTTCAGAAGGCGGACCGCCTTCACCTCCTCTTTCCATTGAAAATGAGTTTTCCTTCCAAGAACCTACTTCTCTCCACCCCTTGTCTGGAGATTTTGAGACATCCATAAACTATGAATAAATATCCATTATGTATAACCTCTAAAATAGGAATATCATTGGGTCATCCTCGGCCTCTCATCATGGGTTTTGTCTAAACCCAGGGGATTCGTGTGAAACAAAGGGAAGGGAATGAAAATCCTTCGTTTCAAAATCTCAGAATAAGGCAAAGGAAGATGTAGCAACTGGAAAACAACAATCCATATTTGGGGCACTTAGATCAAGGAAACCCCATTTGGTGGTTTCCCCATGAACATCATCTCCCTAAATTGCAAAGGTGTGGCAGGACCTCATAAAATATTTTCCCTTAGAAATTTGGTGTCACTACATAAACTAGAAGTTCTATTTCTACTAGAAAATTTGGTGTATTTTGAAGTTGTTACAAGGAGTCTGGAGTCCCTCTTCCCCAATTGGGGGTTTACAGGGATTGATACTAATGGATGATCAGGTGGAGTATCCATAGGATGTGTAACATCCCCGTCCACCCAAGTCGGGCCATGCTACACTAGAAAATGCTCTGATGCCAATTTGTAACGTTCCCATACACCACCAACAGGTCGAGCAATGCTACCAATTTGTAATGTCCCCAGCCACCACCAACGGGTCAGGTAATTCTACCTAACGATTGTATCTTTCCTTCTCTTCTCTGATGCTCGAATACACACACACACACACACACACACACACACACACACACACACACATATAATGCAATTTTAACCAAACATAAACATTATGTTCATACATAGATTAACGCGTAAGTGACAATAACACATACAAATTAACAGTTGATTTACATTCTTCTATCACACAGCATAATGAAAAGATAACAGTAAGAGAATACATACAGTATTCATAGGAAAAACCCATAAATGTAACAACATATACACACAATACTCGTCATTAAAGCATGTACAAATACACAACATGTAAATAAACAAAGGATTGGTACTTATCTTTTAATTGAAGCACACCAATTTCGTGTATACCTTCCACGAAACTACCAGCCTTAGACCACATTGCTCATCACTCTCAGCAGTGGTTCACCCCCGAGCTAGGACTAAACTCCATCGGGAAAGGGATTCCTAGGCTAGGTAGGGACAACAAGAAGTTGCACAGTACAACAGGAAGGATTTCCTCCAAGGAACCACTTACTCCCACAACTCACAGACTTTCATTCCCCACATGCTTGTCCCACCCCAGGAGTGTACACCTTCACTGTCACAGAGTCCATCGGCTTCTACACCTCCCTTCCAGGGCTTCAACAATAGGTCGGATAAGGAATTCTCAGAGCTCTATAGCCGCTACTGGACTCCCTCCAGGAGAACTCACTTTCGCAGCACACTCTCTCATCTGGAGAGAGTTGCTCACAGGCCTGACAACCTGCTTCTTTTCTCCATGGGCCTAAAAACCCTCTTCTTCACTCCCACTCCTCAATGCACAGGCAAGGATGGAAACAACAACAACTGGAAGTGGGGAAACGATAATGACCAAGCAATACGCAGGCAACTCGCAGGCTACAGGTGTTGCAAGGGTACCAATTCATCTTGTAGCATAGGTTCAAGGTGGTTGAGGAATTCAAAAATGGCGGACACAATGATGAACTGCATGATTTCTTAGTGTATGCGTGAATGGGCCAAAACCATGGCCAGAAGGGAGAGAATGGTGAGCCTCGTCAGAATGGTGAGCATCGTCAGAATGGTGATTATCCCCCGAGACTGGTGAGAGTGCCCCCATAAAAATGCATGTGGTTTGGATGAAACTTGGCTCTCTAGGATCACGTTTCCCCCCCACTTGGAACTCATTCCCCTCCCTAAAGGAACTTAGGATAAATTAATATCCTCTTTACAAATTTTAGAATAATAATTATATATTATTATCTTGGGTTTAAGATCTTAAGATTATCCCTTTTCCTCAATCTCTTAGCCTCCTCCCTTGCCCAACCTAGTGGAGCTTAGTCCTCCATACTCTTTCTTCATGGTCGGTCTACACACATCAATGTTTTTATATTAATAATATGAATATTTACATGTACAAAAGAGGCTCCTAGCCTTTAACATCTAGGCTCTCCAGCCTAATAAGAACATAAGCTTCCTTTCTTATAACACTTGGATCACCAGCCTACAAAACATGTTACAATTCATGATTACAACCAGGGCTCGACCTTGGGATATTACAATCCCATCCCCTTATTTATGCACTATCCTCAGTGCATTATAGACCATCTACAATACAAAATTATTCAAAAAGATCCAAGCTTTTGTTGTTGGAACTTGTTAATCACCTAGTGTTCTTCTTTCAAGCACCAATTCTGGTATTCATGCTACAACTGGAAGTCATTTTCTCTACTCCATAGAGCTGCTTCAAGAATAATTCAACTCACTGTACCATTTGACACACCCTCCTTATGGCAGCTACCATGCCATAAGAATTTTTGAGTTGCCTCTTCCTTGTTGAAATAACCCTTCCAGGCTTAGGTATCCTTTCACTTCTACATAGTCCATCAACGATCCATCTTGCCAAGGATTTCACACATAAGAAGAGCGCCAACCCACTATCAGAGCCTATCACCAAGGTTCTCCATTAAAGGGCTTCAGTGTCTCTAACAATAGTTCTTCTTCCAACATTCCCACTTTAATCAATATCATCTCATCTACATCACACACATGCAGTTATCATGAGAGAACATAAAAGAATTCATTTAGGAACTCAAACTTAGTTCAAAGAAAATTCAAATTTTCCCCAAAACATGAAATTCTATTTCATAATTCTTCTTGGATGTTGTCATATTAGGAATGCTTCATCTTACATACAACCAACAAATTGCCAGTGTTTCATGTACATCATAATTCAATTGCAACATGTACAAAACCTTATGCATTCTTAGAATTGCCTACACCTAGAAATTCAATCACAACTACCAAACAATTTTATTAAATATAGAATGAATTAGTATTCTATGCATAAGCCTGTTCACAGTAATATCAATAAGTTCATTACTTCTTTTCTGAACAAGAAATTTTTTTGTAGTCAATGCTTACGTGACTACTTGACTTGAAAATTTCTTGTTGCAATGTCTAATAACTCCTGAAATGTCCTCAAACAACTCCTGAAATGTCTTCAACTTCATGAGTTAACAACATTTCAGTTGTTAGTAACAATTATTTCCATGCAATAATATATATGCATGTACTTACAAAACACATTCAACAAATGCATTAAGTAACCAATTCTATCACTCACTATGCATGAGTGCAATTCTCAATGCATATTTATTCAATGCACCTTGCATTGAATTACATACTACTCTTTATCTCAGTCATGTATCTCACCATCCATAAGTTGGAATTCTGGCCAATGTCTTGACACATTCCCCCCACACTTCCTATTGTCTTCCCAATTAATTGGATGCCTTCCTTTTCGAACCGAACACTACACCAAGAATATAATTTTGTGGTGTTAATTAGTGTTAGAAAAAAGGTTGCATTCCAAGTTTTATTTAAAGGTAGGAAGATTTTGGTACTTGTGTGGTTCATAACCTTTCCATATCCATACTTTTCCATATCCAACCATGTCCTGGTCTCATACATGACTAGTTTTACTGGCACTCATTCCTATAACAGGTTCTTATCTTTTATTTCTTTGGTTATTACCCCATAACCAAATTAACATGACATTCTACTATGTCAGTGTGTGCATTCAAAAGATAAAAGCTTTCATAAATATAGTAGACCTCTAGCCTTTACCACCTCTAGTGGTATCTTATTCATGTTAATGCATTCAAATAACACCATCTTGTGTATCATAAAAATTCAATCGGGGAAGATTCTTACCTAATTTCCCTTTGGAAATTATGAAACATAATTTCAAAAGAGAATACTTACTTGCATAATTGTCATTAACTGGATTTGATGTTCCCTGATTAACTGATGATAGTAGAATATTTCATGCTTCTTTTATCAAACTTATAACCAACACTTCAACCTTCTGTTGCTTCATTCCATATTCAGAAACAACATCAACAACACGAGCAACATGAAATAATTCTTTCCTTTGGTTGTCCCAACCAACCATAACATACTTGCTACCACAAAAATTGCAGCAACTTCCTTCTCCATGTACAACTTTTCCTTGTTGATCCAGGAAGTCTTCAATTCTTCCTGGATTCCTGAATCTTCTTGTGCTCTCATTGTAGTCCTTGTACATGATTATTTATGTCTTTATCACTTTCTAGCCAATCACTCTTGGTTGCCTTCATATTTCTAGTCACATACTAAGATGATATTAACCTTGAACTTTGTTTTATTCATTGGATCCTTCTATCCCAACTCATACTTGGATGAATTATAATTCCAAGCATGTTGTCTTATAGACTTTGGATCTTCAATATCCAGTTACTCTTCGGGACTGAACTTCTTCAGCCCTTTCCTGATTGAATACCTTAGTACTTGAGGTTTCTTGTACTCTCCTCTTCTCTTTTCCAACTAGCCTCAAACTTGACTTGCCTATCCAATCTCTAGCATATTGTAAGGATGCACATATGCCTCCTTTGTTGGTTGCATAGAATTAACTGAAAGTACTACTTTTACGTTACCATCATATCTTCAAGTGATACCTCCAACCTCTTGGGTTTTCACTCATGACTCTATGTCACTTAAGATAGATTCTTGTCATGCACCATCTCCTCTGCATTCAAAACCATGCATAGAACCATTTTCTTCTACCTGGTTCCTTATTGATTTCTCTTTAGAAATCATTTCACTTTTAAATTATTCTTGACTTGATATCTCCATGCTGCTATGGAAATACCTTCAACACCTTTGGAGTGTTTTCATGCATTCTTACTAGCTTGATGTATACCTCGTGATTTCTTCTTCCATTATCTTAGGATGTTCATGGTCTTGACTCCATCCAGGAGTCTTTCCTTGTCTACTTTGCATACGTGCAACCACATATTATGTTGATATTAATTTTCAGCATTCCATTATTATTTGGATTCCTCTGACCCAACTCCTGCATGAGAGAATTATATTTCCGGTCATGTTCTCTGAGTAACCTTGGATAGTTAACACCATTTTTTTCTTGAAGAAATTTGATTTAGCCTTTCCATGACTGATCCTATCAGCGCTTGTATTATCTAGATGAATTATTGCTTTCACCTATTTGACCCATTTGATTTTTCAAACTGACATGCATATTCAACTTATGTCATGCCATATTTGATGACCTTCATGACATGCTCCCACTGCGCATTCTGATAACAATAATGGAGGTGCTATATCTAAACTATAGGATTGCTCCTTGGATATATTGCCACTTTATCCACGCATACATTCCATCCTTTTTTATCAAAATACTATCATTCCAATATATATATATATATATATATATATATATATATATATATATATAGATATATCGATCTGTATATATTAGGTATTCCCACTATGTACTTCTTTATCTTAGCATTCTTTAGTCTTGACCTTGTTCCTCTTGTGGAGTATTCTTTGATGTATCGTTATGTCCTCGAGTTCCTCTGTTCCTTCTTGATATCAGTTCCAAACTCTTTTATATTCCATAAAATCTTCCTTATTCCCATGCTTTGCATCTCCATATGAACTTATGGTTCATGTATTATCATGTATTGTAGATGGATTACTCCACCTATCATTCACATTTGATGTGCAAAGATTTTCACCTGGACTGTCTTCCCAAAAAACGAATTTCATTCAGGGTTTCCATGCTGCTTATTGAACCCAACATCTGATCCAATGAATTCTTAAAGATCTCAAATGTAAAAATGAAGGGTTTTCTCTAATGCACTCCTTGTGCACCTGATCTCTTTTCTCAGAGATAATGTCTCTTAGATAATTTATGAACCCTATCATAAAGTTCTAAGGTTTTTTGTACCTCTTCTGATGCAATTCTGAACCAGACGAACTCCATGGATTCCATCCTAGCCCATTTTTTTCCTTCTTTAACACAGTTTTTGAGCACTAGCCCCTTTTCTTCAGCCCTCAAATTTCATGTGATCATGGTTGTGACCAAGTTATAATAGTCGAGCGCTTATCCGGGGCCTTGAAAATTAGGGGCTCTGGAGGTTCGGAAGTTTCCCTTTCCGCACATCACAAACATAACAGAACATTAAAATGGTGAACCCACGGAGGACGGTGGGTCTATGGTCAACATTTTTTTGTTCAGATCTACAGTGGATAGGAGCTCCAAGATTCCAGGCTTCGACAGTTTCCAAATCAAATCACAACAAATCTCCTGGAGTGCCGACTTGGATAACTCGCAAAGTTGGGTGGATCAACGGTCCATGGCTTCTGAGCATCCAACGACTGATATTTACTATGGAACTCCAAGCTTCGGGGATTTGGAGCTTTGGGGCTCAAGGACATCAGAGCTTCAGGGCTCCGGGACTTCGGAGGATTTCACATTTACACTCCCCAAAACTCCCAAACTATGAATATTTGAATACTTCTACATCACCCTCGATGATGTCATCACGTCATGTCACTCCGATGCTACGGGACTTCAAGGTTTTCTTCCTCCCACTCATTCATGAACCATTTCTTCCAGAGTGTCAAGTCTTCGGACTACCGCATCTGCTTCCGTGTGTCCTCCATGATCAATGGTAGAGGTAGACTCTGGCCTTCGAGCCTTAGGGAGTCTTCACACTTGAACACAATTCCTCCAGAGTGCCAAGTTCTCCAGACTTCAAGATCTGGCGCCACGCATCCACTGTAACCATCGATCAATATATACTCTGGCCTTTGGGCCTTCATAGATTTTCATACTTTAACAATTCTTGAGCAATTCTAGCTTATTTGTGCAACCATCAGGGGCCCCACCAACCATGATCGAGAGGAGTGCCACGTGGAGGAATACTAGAAGAGCACACGTGGCCCAATCAGGCGGGTGACACGTGTCACATTCTAACTTGCATAATCAATCCTAGAAAGGTACATATCTCACCAACACATGGAATGCATCCCATGTGTCCACTTCATCCTAGGTGATGTTAGCAACCACGTCAATTCGAGACTTCGGGACTTCGGGCTTCGGAAGATTTTACACTTTCATTCCTCAAATCTCCCGAACTCTGAACTCCCAAAATTCTTTACCTTTTGGGGTCCACATAGGACAACTATCAACAATTAAGGTGGCCACATGTGGCATGTCTAGGAAGGGTCCACATCACCCCAGGTGATGTCATCATGTGACGCCACTTCGAGACTTCAGGCTTCAGGACTTCGGGATATTCCACACTAGCTCACTCCAATTCTCTCGAACATCAAAATCTGAATAAGCTGATATTATAACATGCATCTCCTTTAATGAATGGTCTGGATGAAATATGAACATCGGTACTTCAAGATTTTTCACTCTATTCACACCTTGTTTCTCCCAAACGTCGAATTCTCGAACAAACCAATCTACCGAAACGTGTCCCTTTCAACGAACGCTCTGGATTAACTCTGAGCTTTGGGACTTTGGGAGTTTTCTCCTCAGCACACTTTGTTTCTCCCGAACATCTAATTCTCGAACAAGCTGATCTGTTGACATGTGTCCCTTTTGATGAACGTCCTGGATTAACTCCAGACTTTGGGACTTCAAAAGTTTTCTCCTTAGCACACTCTGTTTCTCTAGAATGTCGAATTCCCGAACAAGTCAATCTGTTGACACGTGTCTCTTTTGACGAATGGTCCGGATTAACTCTGGAATTCAAGACTTTGGAAGTTCTCACTCTATCACACTCCATTTCTCCCAAAGTGTCGAACTTTGGAACTGTTGTGAGATCTATGGATCACAATAAATTGCGCGTAGATCTGATGGCTGAGATTTTTTATTCACCGTTGCGCCTTAGCTATTTCTCTTGAATCGATATAAGGACTATGCTTTTTATTCAACCGATCCAACAGTCAAGAACTTTTCACCTGATCTACTGTGTAGATCCACTACGAGACTTCGAAACTTTGGGCTTCGACCCATTTTTCTCTCTAACACATAAACTTCGTCGAAGTCACGAAGTCCGAAGGACTTGGAGGTTAAATCTCATGCACCTTTTTCCAGATCTGGAAGCTAGAAAATGTTGTCCTTTCCCCTACACAGATCTTACAACCCAACTTCAAACCTTGTGGTACCAAACCCATGGTTACCGCAGTCTCTTTTCTCTGTTGTCTTTCTTGAACCACTATACCTCCTAAGCTTCCAAACACGGCCAAGGTGTTCCTTTGGCACTATGGGATGCTCTGAAATTCAAATTTGTCCCTCTCAACAACAATTTGCTTTGATATTTTGATTCCATAACTACTTATATGACCCAATTCAGGCTCAGTGTTGAAAACTGGGCTCTAAACTTCAACTTTGTCCATTTCGACAACAATTCCTTTCTGAAACCTTTTCTTCAACTTCCACTTTCCTGGTCCATCAAGGCTCAATGTTGAAACCTTGGCTCTGATACCATTTTGTAACATCCTCGACCACCATTAACAGACCAGGCAACACTACCAATTTGTAATGTCCCCAGCCACCACCAATGGGTCGGACAACGCTACCTAATGACTATATCTTTGCTTCTCTACTATGATGCTCGAATATACATGTATATATATATAATGCAATTTTAGTGAAACATAAACATTTTTTTCATACATAGATTAATGCAGAAGAGACAATAACACATACAAATTCATAGTTTATTTACATTCTGCTATCACACAACATAATGCAAAGATAATAGTAAAAACATACATACAATATTCACAGGAAAAACCCATAAATGTAACAACATATACAAGCAATACTCATCATTATAGCATGTACAAATACACAACATGTAAATCAACAGAGGATTAGTACTTATATTTTAATTGAAGTACATCAACTACATGCATACCTTCCATGAACCTCCCATCCTTAGACCATGATGTTCATCACTCTCAGCAGTGGGTCACCCCCGAGCTGGGACTAAACTCCACTGGGCAAAGGATTCCTAGGCTAGGCAGGGACAACAGGAAGGATTTTCTCCAAGGAGACACTTACGCCCACAACTCATAGACTCTCATTCCCCACATCCCTGTCCCACCCCATGACTGTACACCTTCACTGTCACACAATCCATCGGCTGCTACACCTCCCTTCCAGGTCTTCAACAACATGATGAATCAAGAATTCCCAGAGCTCGGTAGTCGCTACTGGACTCCTTCTAGGAGAAATCACTTCCCCAGCACACTGTCTCACCTAGAGAGATTTTCTCATAGGCCTGACAACCTGATTCTTCTGTTCACGAGCCTAACAAACCGCTTCTTCACTCCCCCTCCTCAATGCACGAGAATGGATGGAAACAACAACAACTAGACGTGGGGAAACCGTACTAACTGAGCAATACGCAGGCAATCCACAGGTTACAGGTGTTGCAAGGGTATCAATTCATCTTGTAGAAGATGTTCAGGGTGGTTGAGGAATTCAACAATGGTGGACACAATGATTAATTTTGTGCTTTCTCAGTGTATGTGTGAATGGGGAAAAACCATGGCTAGAAGGGAGAGAATGGTGAGCCTCGCCAGAATGGTGAGAATCCCCCGAGACTGATGAAGGCTCCCCCATAAAACTGCATGCATATTGGGTGATACTTGGATCTCCAAGAGCATGTTTCCCCCCCACTTGGAACTCTTTCCCCTCCCTAAAGGAAATTAGGATAAATCAATATCCTCTTTACAGTTTTTAGAATAATAATTATATATTATTCTCTTGGGTTGAAGCTCTTAAGATTATCCCTTTTCCTTAATCTCTTAGCCTCCTCCCTTGCCCAACCTAGTGGAGCTTAGTCCCCCATACTCTTTCTTCATGGTCGGTCTACACGCAATGATGTTTTTATATTAATAATATGAATATTTACATGTACAAAACAGGTTCCTCGCCTTTCACATCTAGGCTCTCTAGCCTAATAAGCACATAAGCTTCCTTGCTTATAACACTTGTCCCACCAACTTACAAAACATGTTACAATTCATGATTACAACCGGGGCTCGACCTTGGGATATTATAGGATGGAATAAAGAGAAAATAAAAAATAAAAGCTCTTGGGGATGGGACTCTTGTTTAGGAGTTGAAGTGGCGCATCCAGATCTGGAATGCAACTTTACTTTACTAAATATTTATGGTCTTTACCAAGATGGAGTCCTTTTTTGGGAGACTCTTGCTAGAATATCTTTCTTCAAAAAATATAATCTAATTCTAGGGGGAGATCTAAACTTCTCTCTTGGGGCAACAAAAGTCTAGTGTCCAAGAACCAAAATTGATCCCTTGACCGATATTTTTCAACACCTCTTTTCAGAAGTTGGCATTTCAGATTTAGCCACGGTCAAGATTAATGCAGCTTGGAGAAACAAAATAATAGGGGAATAACGAATTTCAAAAAGACTAGACAGGTTTTTGGTAGAAGATTCCCTTTTATCCCAACAATTTCATTTTTGACAGTGGATAGGGATTGGGGGAGACTCTGATCACTCCCCGATTTTTCTTTAAATCTCAGTTGGTTTGGCTAAACCCTCTAGCTCTTTTAAATATAATGTGAGCTGGGAATCGAAGGAAATCTTTCAAAACCTGGTTAAAGACTCTTGGGTTCAATCGGTGGGGGAAGGAGAAATAGTTGCAGGAGTTCATTTTGCAAACAACCTTAAAAGAATTAAAGAAGAGGTCATCAAATGGGAAAAAGAAAAGGACATAGATCAAAGGGACTTCAAAGAAATTAAGGAATATCTCCAAGCTTTCCATGACTCAAAAGGGGAAGGTTTTTCATATTCCGAATGAAAGGAAGCATATCAGGAACTTGAGAAGAAAAAAAGGAAAATCCACAGGGATCAATAGGAACTCTGTAGAAAAAAAAGCAGAGCAACGTGGTTAAACAATGGGGATGAAAAAAAAAATCATGCTTTTGCAAATGGATGAAAGGTCAGAAACACCATATGGAGTCTTCAAGACCCCTTGGGGCATGAGGTTTCTTCTTTTCAAGATCTATCCAAGTTGGGGAAGACACATTTCCAGAACCTGTTCAAGGAGTCAAGTAGAACAAATCTAGTGGAGATAGTGAAAATTGCTCTATACTTCCCTAGATTTGTGGGAGAGGAAGACAACCTAAAACTGATGGAAGAAGTAACTGAAGATGAGTTAAATGCATTTATCTCTAGTTTCCAGAAATTCAAAATCCCATGCCTGGATGGTTGGACTGTGGAGTTCTATTTGGAATTTTTTGACATCATCAAGAAATATTTTCTTGTTGCGGTTGAAGAGGTCCACAGAAATGGCCATATCCATGATCCATTAAATTCCACCTTCATTCCCTTATTTCGAAGGTTGAAAATACTAAACATCTTGATTATTTCAGGCTAATCTCTCTATGTAATTGTGTATACAAAATAGTGGAAAAGGTAATTACACGCAGAATAAAAAAGGTCGTATTTGTCTCAGTCTCCAAAGAGAAATTTAGGTTCATGGAAGGGCGTCAAATTCATGAAGCCATAGGAGAGGCTCAATAAGGATTTCACTCCATCAAGATAAAGAAGTTGAAAGGGGTGGTTCTAAAGATCAAACTATCAAAAGAATTTGACAGAGTCAATTGGGTCTATCTTCGAATGCTTTTAACTCATCTGGGGTTTGACATAGGCTTCATTATATGGGTGATGAGTTTCATTTCATCTGCATCTTTTGCATTTTTAACTAATGAATCAACTTTCCCTTTCTTTTGAGTAGAGAGAGGATTGATGCAGGGTTGCCCTTTATCACCCCTACTTTTTCTACTAGTGGTTGAAGGGTTTAGCAAGGCTATTGCCATGGAAAAATCAAACAAAAAATTTGTAGGTATTGCAATATCCTCTGCTCTAAGAATTTCTCACCTTCTTTTTGTAGATGATGTAATTGTCTTTTGCAATGGATCGAGAAGGGAAGCATGGGTGCTATATGATATTTTAACTCTATTTAGTAAACCTACATGAATGATGGTAAATGAAGGAAAGTATATGATCATATACAAGCATATGGAAGATGAAGAGTTGGAGGCTTGCAAGGTTTTTTTCCCCTTTACTACAAAAGGGCTTGATGAAGGAATAAAATATTTAGGTTTTCAACTAAATCCT
>ML778971.1:117702-134677 GCA_009831015.1 Picea engelmannii
TTTCCCTTAGAAATTTGGTGTCACTACATAAACTAGAAGTTCTATTTCTACTAGAAAATTTGGTGTATTTTGAAGTTGTTACAAGGAGTCTGGAGTCCCTCTTCCCCAATTGGGGGTTTACAGGGATTGATACTAATGGATGATCAGGTGGAGTATCCATAGGATGTGTAACATCCCCGTCCACCCAAGTCGGGCCATGCTACACTAGAAAATGCTCTGATGCCAATTTGTAACGTTCCCATACACCACCAACAGGTCGAGCAATGCTACCAATTTGTAATGTCCCCAGCCACCACCAACGGGTCAGGTAATTCTACCTAACGATTGTATCTTTCCTTCTCTTCTCTGATGCTCGAATACACACACACACACACACACACACACACACACACACACACACACATATAATGCAATTTTAACCAAACATAAACATTATGTTCATACATAGATTAACGCGTAAGTGACAATAACACATACAAATTAACAGTTGATTTACATTCTTCTATCACACAGCATAATGAAAAGATAACAGTAAGAGAATACATACAGTATTCATAGGAAAAACCCATAAATGTAACAACATATACACACAATACTCGTCATTAAAGCATGTACAAATACACAACATGTAAATAAACAAAGGATTGGTACTTATCTTTTAATTGAAGCACACCAATTTCGTGTATACCTTCCACGAAACTACCAGCCTTAGACCACATTGCTCATCACTCTCAGCAGTGGTTCACCCCCGAGCTAGGACTAAACTCCATCGGGAAAGGGATTCCTAGGCTAGGTAGGGACAACAAGAAGTTGCACAGTACAACAGGAAGGATTTCCTCCAAGGAACCACTTACTCCCACAACTCACAGACTTTCATTCCCCACATGCTTGTCCCACCCCAGGAGTGTACACCTTCACTGTCACAGAGTCCATCGGCTTCTACACCTCCCTTCCAGGGCTTCAACAATAGGTCGGATAAGGAATTCTCAGAGCTCTATAGCCGCTACTGGACTCCCTCCAGGAGAACTCACTTTCGCAGCACACTCTCTCATCTGGAGAGAGTTGCTCACAGGCCTGACAACCTGCTTCTTTTCTCCATGGGCCTAAAAACCCTCTTCTTCACTCCCACTCCTCAATGCACAGGCAAGGATGGAAACAACAACAACTGGAAGTGGGGAAACGATAATGACCAAGCAATACGCAGGCAACTCGCAGGCTACAGGTGTTGCAAGGGTACCAATTCATCTTGTAGCATAGGTTCAAGGTGGTTGAGGAATTCAAAAATGGCGGACACAATGATGAACTGCATGATTTCTTAGTGTATGCGTGAATGGGCCAAAACCATGGCCAGAAGGGAGAGAATGGTGAGCCTCGTCAGAATGGTGAGCATCGTCAGAATGGTGATTATCCCCCGAGACTGGTGAGAGTGCCCCCATAAAAATGCATGTGGTTTGGATGAAACTTGGCTCTCTAGGATCACGTTTCCCCCCCACTTGGAACTCATTCCCCTCCCTAAAGGAACTTAGGATAAATTAATATCCTCTTTACAAATTTTAGAATAATAATTATATATTATTATCTTGGGTTTAAGATCTTAAGATTATCCCTTTTCCTCAATCTCTTAGCCTCCTCCCTTGCCCAACCTAGTGGAGCTTAGTCCTCCATACTCTTTCTTCATGGTCGGTCTACACACATCAATGTTTTTATATTAATAATATGAATATTTACATGTACAAAAGAGGCTCCTAGCCTTTAACATCTAGGCTCTCCAGCCTAATAAGAACATAAGCTTCCTTTCTTATAACACTTGGATCACCAGCCTACAAAACATGTTACAATTCATGATTACAACCAGGGCTCGACCTTGGGATATTACAATCCCATCCCCTTATTTATGCACTATCCTCAGTGCATTATAGACCATCTACAATACAAAATTATTCAAAAAGATCCAAGCTTTTGTTGTTGGAACTTGTTAATCACCTAGTGTTCTTCTTTCAAGCACCAATTCTGGTATTCATGCTACAACTGGAAGTCATTTTCTCTACTCCATAGAGCTGCTTCAAGAATAATTCAACTCACTGTACCATTTGACACACCCTCCTTATGGCAGCTACCATGCCATAAGAATTTTTGAGTTGCCTCTTCCTTGTTGAAATAACCCTTCCAGGCTTAGGTATCCTTTCACTTCTACATAGTCCATCAACGATCCATCTTGCCAAGGATTTCACACATAAGAAGAGCGCCAACCCACTATCAGAGCCTATCACCAAGGTTCTCCATTAAAGGGCTTCAGTGTCTCTAACAATAGTTCTTCTTCCAACATTCCCACTTTAATCAATATCATCTCATCTACATCACACACATGCAGTTATCATGAGAGAACATAAAAGAATTCATTTAGGAACTCAAACTTAGTTCAAAGAAAATTCAAATTTTCCCCAAAACATGAAATTCTATTTCATAATTCTTCTTGGATGTTGTCATATTAGGAATGCTTCATCTTACATACAACCAACAAATTGCCAGTGTTTCATGTACATCATAATTCAATTGCAACATGTACAAAACCTTATGCATTCTTAGAATTGCCTACACCTAGAAATTCAATCACAACTACCAAACAATTTTATTAAATATAGAATGAATTAGTATTCTATGCATAAGCCTGTTCACAGTAATATCAATAAGTTCATTACTTCTTTTCTGAACAAGAAATTTTTTTGTAGTCAATGCTTACGTGACTACTTGACTTGAAAATTTCTTGTTGCAATGTCTAATAACTCCTGAAATGTCCTCAAACAACTCCTGAAATGTCTTCAACTTCATGAGTTAACAACATTTCAGTTGTTAGTAACAATTATTTCCATGCAATAATATATATGCATGTACTTACAAAACACATTCAACAAATGCATTAAGTAACCAATTCTATCACTCACTATGCATGAGTGCAATTCTCAATGCATATTTATTCAATGCACCTTGCATTGAATTACATACTACTCTTTATCTCAGTCATGTATCTCACCATCCATAAGTTGGAATTCTGGCCAATGTCTTGACACATTCCCCCCACACTTCCTATTGTCTTCCCAATTAATTGGATGCCTTCCTTTTCGAACCGAACACTACACCAAGAATATAATTTTGTGGTGTTAATTAGTGTTAGAAAAAAGGTTGCATTCCAAGTTTTATTTAAAGGTAGGAAGATTTTGGTACTTGTGTGGTTCATAACCTTTCCATATCCATACTTTTCCATATCCAACCATGTCCTGGTCTCATACATGACTAGTTTTACTGGCACTCATTCCTATAACAGGTTCTTATCTTTTATTTCTTTGGTTATTACCCCATAACCAAATTAACATGACATTCTACTATGTCAGTGTGTGCATTCAAAAGATAAAAGCTTTCATAAATATAGTAGACCTCTAGCCTTTACCACCTCTAGTGGTATCTTATTCATGTTAATGCATTCAAATAACACCATCTTGTGTATCATAAAAATTCAATCGGGGAAGATTCTTACCTAATTTCCCTTTGGAAATTATGAAACATAATTTCAAAAGAGAATACTTACTTGCATAATTGTCATTAACTGGATTTGATGTTCCCTGATTAACTGATGATAGTAGAATATTTCATGCTTCTTTTATCAAACTTATAACCAACACTTCAACCTTCTGTTGCTTCATTCCATATTCAGAAACAACATCAACAACACGAGCAACATGAAATAATTCTTTCCTTTGGTTGTCCCAACCAACCATAACATACTTGCTACCACAAAAATTGCAGCAACTTCCTTCTCCATGTACAACTTTTCCTTGTTGATCCAGGAAGTCTTCAATTCTTCCTGGATTCCTGAATCTTCTTGTGCTCTCATTGTAGTCCTTGTACATGATTATTTATGTCTTTATCACTTTCTAGCCAATCACTCTTGGTTGCCTTCATATTTCTAGTCACATACTAAGATGATATTAACCTTGAACTTTGTTTTATTCATTGGATCCTTCTATCCCAACTCATACTTGGATGAATTATAATTCCAAGCATGTTGTCTTATAGACTTTGGATCTTCAATATCCAGTTACTCTTCGGGACTGAACTTCTTCAGCCCTTTCCTGATTGAATACCTTAGTACTTGAGGTTTCTTGTACTCTCCTCTTCTCTTTTCCAACTAGCCTCAAACTTGACTTGCCTATCCAATCTCTAGCATATTGTAAGGATGCACATATGCCTCCTTTGTTGGTTGCATAGAATTAACTGAAAGTACTACTTTTACGTTACCATCATATCTTCAAGTGATACCTCCAACCTCTTGGGTTTTCACTCATGACTCTATGTCACTTAAGATAGATTCTTGTCATGCACCATCTCCTCTGCATTCAAAACCATGCATAGAACCATTTTCTTCTACCTGGTTCCTTATTGATTTCTCTTTAGAAATCATTTCACTTTTAAATTATTCTTGACTTGATATCTCCATGCTGCTATGGAAATACCTTCAACACCTTTGGAGTGTTTTCATGCATTCTTACTAGCTTGATGTATACCTCGTGATTTCTTCTTCCATTATCTTAGGATGTTCATGGTCTTGACTCCATCCAGGAGTCTTTCCTTGTCTACTTTGCATACGTGCAACCACATATTATGTTGATATTAATTTTCAGCATTCCATTATTATTTGGATTCCTCTGACCCAACTCCTGCATGAGAGAATTATATTTCCGGTCATGTTCTCTGAGTAACCTTGGATAGTTAACACCATTTTTTTCTTGAAGAAATTTGATTTAGCCTTTCCATGACTGATCCTATCAGCGCTTGTATTATCTAGATGAATTATTGCTTTCACCTATTTGACCCATTTGATTTTTCAAACTGACATGCATATTCAACTTATGTCATGCCATATTTGATGACCTTCATGACATGCTCCCACTGCGCATTCTGATAACAATAATGGAGGTGCTATATCTAAACTATAGGATTGCTCCTTGGATATATTGCCACTTTATCCACGCATACATTCCATCCTTTTTTATCAAAATACTATCATTCCAATATATATATATATATATATATATATATATATATATATATATATAGATATATCGATCTGTATATATTAGGTATTCCCACTATGTACTTCTTTATCTTAGCATTCTTTAGTCTTGACCTTGTTCCTCTTGTGGAGTATTCTTTGATGTATCGTTATGTCCTCGAGTTCCTCTGTTCCTTCTTGATATCAGTTCCAAACTCTTTTATATTCCATAAAATCTTCCTTATTCCCATGCTTTGCATCTCCATATGAACTTATGGTTCATGTATTATCATGTATTGTAGATGGATTACTCCACCTATCATTCACATTTGATGTGCAAAGATTTTCACCTGGACTGTCTTCCCAAAAAACGAATTTCATTCAGGGTTTCCATGCTGCTTATTGAACCCAACATCTGATCCAATGAATTCTTAAAGATCTCAAATGTAAAAATGAAGGGTTTTCTCTAATGCACTCCTTGTGCACCTGATCTCTTTTCTCAGAGATAATGTCTCTTAGATAATTTATGAACCCTATCATAAAGTTCTAAGGTTTTTTGTACCTCTTCTGATGCAATTCTGAACCAGACGAACTCCATGGATTCCATCCTAGCCCATTTTTTTCCTTCTTTAACACAGTTTTTGAGCACTAGCCCCTTTTCTTCAGCCCTCAAATTTCATGTGATCATGGTTGTGACCAAGTTATAATAGTCGAGCGCTTATCCGGGGCCTTGAAAATTAGGGGCTCTGGAGGTTCGGAAGTTTCCCTTTCCGCACATCACAAACATAACAGAACATTAAAATGGTGAACCCACGGAGGACGGTGGGTCTATGGTCAACATTTTTTTGTTCAGATCTACAGTGGATAGGAGCTCCAAGATTCCAGGCTTCGACAGTTTCCAAATCAAATCACAACAAATCTCCTGGAGTGCCGACTTGGATAACTCGCAAAGTTGGGTGGATCAACGGTCCATGGCTTCTGAGCATCCAACGACTGATATTTACTATGGAACTCCAAGCTTCGGGGATTTGGAGCTTTGGGGCTCAAGGACATCAGAGCTTCAGGGCTCCGGGACTTCGGAGGATTTCACATTTACACTCCCCAAAACTCCCAAACTATGAATATTTGAATACTTCTACATCACCCTCGATGATGTCATCACGTCATGTCACTCCGATGCTACGGGACTTCAAGGTTTTCTTCCTCCCACTCATTCATGAACCATTTCTTCCAGAGTGTCAAGTCTTCGGACTACCGCATCTGCTTCCGTGTGTCCTCCATGATCAATGGTAGAGGTAGACTCTGGCCTTCGAGCCTTAGGGAGTCTTCACACTTGAACACAATTCCTCCAGAGTGCCAAGTTCTCCAGACTTCAAGATCTGGCGCCACGCATCCACTGTAACCATCGATCAATATATACTCTGGCCTTTGGGCCTTCATAGATTTTCATACTTTAACAATTCTTGAGCAATTCTAGCTTATTTGTGCAACCATCAGGGGCCCCACCAACCATGATCGAGAGGAGTGCCACGTGGAGGAATACTAGAAGAGCACACGTGGCCCAATCAGGCGGGTGACACGTGTCACATTCTAACTTGCATAATCAATCCTAGAAAGGTACATATCTCACCAACACATGGAATGCATCCCATGTGTCCACTTCATCCTAGGTGATGTTAGCAACCACGTCAATTCGAGACTTCGGGACTTCGGGCTTCGGAAGATTTTACACTTTCATTCCTCAAATCTCCCGAACTCTGAACTCCCAAAATTCTTTACCTTTTGGGGTCCACATAGGACAACTATCAACAATTAAGGTGGCCACATGTGGCATGTCTAGGAAGGGTCCACATCACCCCAGGTGATGTCATCATGTGACGCCACTTCGAGACTTCAGGCTTCAGGACTTCGGGATATTCCACACTAGCTCACTCCAATTCTCTCGAACATCAAAATCTGAATAAGCTGATATTATAACATGCATCTCCTTTAATGAATGGTCTGGATGAAATATGAACATCGGTACTTCAAGATTTTTCACTCTATTCACACCTTGTTTCTCCCAAACGTCGAATTCTCGAACAAACCAATCTACCGAAACGTGTCCCTTTCAACGAACGCTCTGGATTAACTCTGAGCTTTGGGACTTTGGGAGTTTTCTCCTCAGCACACTTTGTTTCTCCCGAACATCTAATTCTCGAACAAGCTGATCTGTTGACATGTGTCCCTTTTGATGAACGTCCTGGATTAACTCCAGACTTTGGGACTTCAAAAGTTTTCTCCTTAGCACACTCTGTTTCTCTAGAATGTCGAATTCCCGAACAAGTCAATCTGTTGACACGTGTCTCTTTTGACGAATGGTCCGGATTAACTCTGGAATTCAAGACTTTGGAAGTTCTCACTCTATCACACTCCATTTCTCCCAAAGTGTCGAACTTTGGAACTGTTGTGAGATCTATGGATCACAATAAATTGCGCGTAGATCTGATGGCTGAGATTTTTTATTCACCGTTGCGCCTTAGCTATTTCTCTTGAATCGATATAAGGACTATGCTTTTTATTCAACCGATCCAACAGTCAAGAACTTTTCACCTGATCTACTGTGTAGATCCACTACGAGACTTCGAAACTTTGGGCTTCGACCCATTTTTCTCTCTAACACATAAACTTCGTCGAAGTCACGAAGTCCGAAGGACTTGGAGGTTAAATCTCATGCACCTTTTTCCAGATCTGGAAGCTAGAAAATGTTGTCCTTTCCCCTACACAGATCTTACAACCCAACTTCAAACCTTGTGGTACCAAACCCATGGTTACCGCAGTCTCTTTTCTCTGTTGTCTTTCTTGAACCACTATACCTCCTAAGCTTCCAAACACGGCCAAGGTGTTCCTTTGGCACTATGGGATGCTCTGAAATTCAAATTTGTCCCTCTCAACAACAATTTGCTTTGATATTTTGATTCCATAACTACTTATATGACCCAATTCAGGCTCAGTGTTGAAAACTGGGCTCTAAACTTCAACTTTGTCCATTTCGACAACAATTCCTTTCTGAAACCTTTTCTTCAACTTCCACTTTCCTGGTCCATCAAGGCTCAATGTTGAAACCTTGGCTCTGATACCATTTTGTAACATCCTCGACCACCATTAACAGACCAGGCAACACTACCAATTTGTAATGTCCCCAGCCACCACCAATGGGTCGGACAACGCTACCTAATGACTATATCTTTGCTTCTCTACTATGATGCTCGAATATACATGTATATATATATAATGCAATTTTAGTGAAACATAAACATTTTTTTCATACATAGATTAATGCAGAAGAGACAATAACACATACAAATTCATAGTTTATTTACATTCTGCTATCACACAACATAATGCAAAGATAATAGTAAAAACATACATACAATATTCACAGGAAAAACCCATAAATGTAACAACATATACAAGCAATACTCATCATTATAGCATGTACAAATACACAACATGTAAATCAACAGAGGATTAGTACTTATATTTTAATTGAAGTACATCAACTACATGCATACCTTCCATGAACCTCCCATCCTTAGACCATGATGTTCATCACTCTCAGCAGTGGGTCACCCCCGAGCTGGGACTAAACTCCACTGGGCAAAGGATTCCTAGGCTAGGCAGGGACAACAGGAAGGATTTTCTCCAAGGAGACACTTACGCCCACAACTCATAGACTCTCATTCCCCACATCCCTGTCCCACCCCATGACTGTACACCTTCACTGTCACACAATCCATCGGCTGCTACACCTCCCTTCCAGGTCTTCAACAACATGATGAATCAAGAATTCCCAGAGCTCGGTAGTCGCTACTGGACTCCTTCTAGGAGAAATCACTTCCCCAGCACACTGTCTCACCTAGAGAGATTTTCTCATAGGCCTGACAACCTGATTCTTCTGTTCACGAGCCTAACAAACCGCTTCTTCACTCCCCCTCCTCAATGCACGAGAATGGATGGAAACAACAACAACTAGACGTGGGGAAACCGTACTAACTGAGCAATACGCAGGCAATCCACAGGTTACAGGTGTTGCAAGGGTATCAATTCATCTTGTAGAAGATGTTCAGGGTGGTTGAGGAATTCAACAATGGTGGACACAATGATTAATTTTGTGCTTTCTCAGTGTATGTGTGAATGGGGAAAAACCATGGCTAGAAGGGAGAGAATGGTGAGCCTCGCCAGAATGGTGAGAATCCCCCGAGACTGATGAAGGCTCCCCCATAAAACTGCATGCATATTGGGTGATACTTGGATCTCCAAGAGCATGTTTCCCCCCCACTTGGAACTCTTTCCCCTCCCTAAAGGAAATTAGGATAAATCAATATCCTCTTTACAGTTTTTAGAATAATAATTATATATTATTCTCTTGGGTTGAAGCTCTTAAGATTATCCCTTTTCCTTAATCTCTTAGCCTCCTCCCTTGCCCAACCTAGTGGAGCTTAGTCCCCCATACTCTTTCTTCATGGTCGGTCTACACGCAATGATGTTTTTATATTAATAATATGAATATTTACATGTACAAAACAGGTTCCTCGCCTTTCACATCTAGGCTCTCTAGCCTAATAAGCACATAAGCTTCCTTGCTTATAACACTTGTCCCACCAACTTACAAAACATGTTACAATTCATGATTACAACCGGGGCTCGACCTTGGGATATTATAGGATGGAATAAAGAGAAAATAAAAAATAAAAGCTCTTGGGGATGGGACTCTTGTTTAGGAGTTGAAGTGGCGCATCCAGATCTGGAATGCAACTTTACTTTACTAAATATTTATGGTCTTTACCAAGATGGAGTCCTTTTTTGGGAGACTCTTGCTAGAATATCTTTCTTCAAAAAATATAATCTAATTCTAGGGGGAGATCTAAACTTCTCTCTTGGGGCAACAAAAGTCTAGTGTCCAAGAACCAAAATTGATCCCTTGACCGATATTTTTCAACACCTCTTTTCAGAAGTTGGCATTTCAGATTTAGCCACGGTCAAGATTAATGCAGCTTGGAGAAACAAAATAATAGGGGAATAACGAATTTCAAAAAGACTAGACAGGTTTTTGGTAGAAGATTCCCTTTTATCCCAACAATTTCATTTTTGACAGTGGATAGGGATTGGGGGAGACTCTGATCACTCCCCGATTTTTCTTTAAATCTCAGTTGGTTTGGCTAAACCCTCTAGCTCTTTTAAATATAATGTGAGCTGGGAATCGAAGGAAATCTTTCAAAACCTGGTTAAAGACTCTTGGGTTCAATCGGTGGGGGAAGGAGAAATAGTTGCAGGAGTTCATTTTGCAAACAACCTTAAAAGAATTAAAGAAGAGGTCATCAAATGGGAAAAAGAAAAGGACATAGATCAAAGGGACTTCAAAGAAATTAAGGAATATCTCCAAGCTTTCCATGACTCAAAAGGGGAAGGTTTTTCATATTCCGAATGAAAGGAAGCATATCAGGAACTTGAGAAGAAAAAAAGGAAAATCCACAGGGATCAATAGGAACTCTGTAGAAAAAAAAGCAGAGCAACGTGGTTAAACAATGGGGATGAAAAAAAAAATCATGCTTTTGCAAATGGATGAAAGGTCAGAAACACCATATGGAGTCTTCAAGACCCCTTGGGGCATGAGGTTTCTTCTTTTCAAGATCTATCCAAGTTGGGGAAGACACATTTCCAGAACCTGTTCAAGGAGTCAAGTAGAACAAATCTAGTGGAGATAGTGAAAATTGCTCTATACTTCCCTAGATTTGTGGGAGAGGAAGACAACCTAAAACTGATGGAAGAAGTAACTGAAGATGAGTTAAATGCATTTATCTCTAGTTTCCAGAAATTCAAAATCCCATGCCTGGATGGTTGGACTGTGGAGTTCTATTTGGAATTTTTTGACATCATCAAGAAATATTTTCTTGTTGCGGTTGAAGAGGTCCACAGAAATGGCCATATCCATGATCCATTAAATTCCACCTTCATTCCCTTATTTCGAAGGTTGAAAATACTAAACATCTTGATTATTTCAGGCTAATCTCTCTATGTAATTGTGTATACAAAATAGTGGAAAAGGTAATTACACGCAGAATAAAAAAGGTCGTATTTGTCTCAGTCTCCAAAGAGAAATTTAGGTTCATGGAAGGGCGTCAAATTCATGAAGCCATAGGAGAGGCTCAATAAGGATTTCACTCCATCAAGATAAAGAAGTTGAAAGGGGTGGTTCTAAAGATCAAACTATCAAAAGAATTTGACAGAGTCAATTGGGTCTATCTTCGAATGCTTTTAACTCATCTGGGGTTTGACATAGGCTTCATTATATGGGTGATGAGTTTCATTTCATCTGCATCTTTTGCATTTTTAACTAATGAATCAACTTTCCCTTTCTTTTGAGTAGAGAGAGGATTGATGCAGGGTTGCCCTTTATCACCCCTACTTTTTCTACTAGTGGTTGAAGGGTTTAGCAAGGCTATTGCCATGGAAAAATCAAACAAAAAATTTGTAGGTATTGCAATATCCTCTGCTCTAAGAATTTCTCACCTTCTTTTTGTAGATGATGTAATTGTCTTTTGCAATGGATCGAGAAGGGAAGCATGGGTGCTATATGATATTTTAACTCTATTTAGTAAACCTACATGAATGATGGTAAATGAAGGAAAGTATATGATCATATACAAGCATATGGAAGATGAAGAGTTGGAGGCTTGCAAGGTTTTTTTCCCCTTTACTACAAAAGGGCTTGATGAAGGAATAAAATATTTAGGTTTTCAACTAAATCCTGATTGCTATAGAAAAGTGGATTGGATGTGGTTGATAGAAAAAATGGAAAAACGACTTCATCCTTGGAGCCTTAAATGGTTATCCAGTGAAGGAAGGTTAGTCCTTGTCAAATCGGTCTTAGAAGCAATTCCATTCTTCTGGATGTCTCTAGCATGGATTCTGAAAGGCATATTGGAAAAAAATAGGAGAATTTGCTCAAAATTCCTTTGGAAGGGGAATCATGACAAATCAGTGATCCCATGGGTTAAATGGTCCGTGATTTCCATTCCTAAAGGCTTAAGAGGATGGGGAATGAAGAATTTTTTTCTCTTCTCAAAAGCATTGGGAGCAAAATCAGCTTGGAGGCTAATATCCACAGAATCTAGTCTTTGGACTCAGGTGGTCACTTGGAAATATATTCGTTCGTCATCTTTGTTGGATTGGCTAAGAAACCCTGTCAAAAAACTATCTACAACTTCTATTATCTGGAAAGCACTTGTGTCTTCCTATGATGTCATAGGAGACAATTTGGCATGGAGAGTAGGGAGGGGAAGCCATGATTACATTGGTTTGGATCCTTGGCCTGGAATTAGGGGTTCCCACATTCTTGCAGCAAATCTAATCCAAAGTCTCCATGACAAAGGATTCCACCATTTGAACCAAATTGGGGATTCAGATCTTACATCGATTTTGTCACAGGAAGGGAAATTGCTTCATCAATTGGGAATAGAATGGAAATTGAGCAATGGGATAGTTACATAATAGCTCTAAAAAAGGCAGACATAAGATTAGTTGACAAAGAGGATGAATTGATATGGGTTGCAGACCCATTTGACACATATTCCCCAAAGGTAGGATACATTCATTTAAATATGGATATCCTCCAAAGGGAGCCGACCTGGTGGTGGAAAGGAGTGTAGAAGATTAATTGTCCCCCAAAATCAAAACTACTCATGTGGTGCCTATTAGCAAAAAGAGTCCCAACTTGGGACCTCTTGCAGAAAAGAAAATTTGAAGGCCCTGGTAGATGCCCTCTATGTAAGGTGTCAAAAGAGACTCATGAACACCTCTTCCTACTCTATCCTTTCGTCAAAGTGATATGGCATGACATATCTCAAACAAAAGGAAGGGTTATCTCATGGGAAGGTGTTCAAACAGAGGAATCCTAGAGGTCATGGTGTACAAACCCATGACACAATATTTTGAAAGCTCTCCCTCCAATAGTATGTTGGGGCATTTGTTTAGCAAGAAACTCCAAAATTTTCAGGAATCAAGATATCCTAGGTAAATTAATAGAAGCCCCAGCCTTAGCTATCTTGGATCACTATCCTCAGGAAAAGGAAAGTCAGAAAAAAAGAAAAGTGAGAAAAGAAAGAGTGGATAGCCACAGGCCATGGGCCTTTTTCGATGGAGCATCCCTGAATAGGAACCATATTTGTGAGGGGGGTGCACTTTTACACATTTCCAACAATGTGAGGTTTAAGATTAAAATGGGTTTTGGTTCAGGATCCAACAATTATGCAGAATCGATGGCCTTGAAACTTCTATTACTCTTTGCCAAAGAAAAACAAGTCACTTCTCTTCAGATCTTTGGGGATTCCCAAGTAGTAGTCAGATGGGTACAAAACCATGCTAGATGTCAAAATATTTTGTTGAGACCCATTCTTGAGGAGGTGCAAAACATTTTGAACACTTTTAATGATTTTGAAATTCATCGTGTGTACAGCGAAAGGAACGAAGAGGCAGATGAAATCTCCAAAGAAGGACTCAACTTGGCTCCTGGGAAGTGGATGATCGGAGAAAAAGATACTGGCACTTTTATGAGTTCTACCATCAGCTTTTTATGGATCCCCCTCTCCACTAGGACTCTTGACTTTTTCTATGGGTTTTTTTTGCAAAGACTACACTTTTTGGTGCTCTTTGACAAGACACATTTTGACCAGGATATATGCCTTGTCTCTGATATAGGGACCTCTGTGGATCATGCTTTTATGCTATGCGGAAAATGGAAGATATGTAATTTCTTTCTTTATTGAAACAAAATAATGTTTTTTTACTAGGAAATATATATATAATTACGGGACTTATACCTTCATACAAAAAACAATTACAAATCAAAAGAATTCACTCATCATAACACCCCCAACTAAATTGTTTATGCCAACTAAATTGTTTATGGTTGATAAACTTTATAGTTGAGAAAATGAATAAATTAGAAGATGATAAGATATACTACGGGGTTGAACAACTCCTACCTTCATATATATATAAATTTGTTACTGAGGTTCCGTAGGTGATATCCTCACGCAGCCAAAGGCAGGTTACGGATATCCTCACGAATCTGAACGTCGGTTAATCGAATCGAGAGGTAAGTAACGGGTCCTTATAAACAGTACAATTCATTACAAGAATGCACAGGTTTTTCCTTGCCTGTGGTACTCCAAATTTAACATCACTGAATAATAAACTTGCTGCCCAACTACCCCAATTGCATTTTCTAACTAATTAGAAAATAGATTTAGTAAAGTATCTTTATTTAATAAGAAATGATGTAATTAGTATATGTCTTATTGTGTGAGGAGTTGCATTTTTTAATTAATTAAGGAAGAGATCTAACATTTTTTTTTAATTACATTAATAAGTGTTTGATAGGTGTAACATACTTTATAATTTGAGGTGAAAGTAAAAATATCTTCAAGCTAAATTAAAAATATAGTAGGTCACATGTTTAAATTCGGAGGGGGGTTGGGTATGTATACTTCCGTAGATTTTAGTTATCAAATCTTTGTGTTGAGGGGTCCCTTGTCCAACAAAATTAGATTATTATTATTATTATTATTATTATTATTTATTATGTACAATAAAGATTTTTGAATCTTATAATATTTTGAAAATATAAATTTAAATGATGATGATGATGATGATTATTAACGTCCACTAAGACCGAATTGGTCCATCGGATTTTAAGAGGGTAAGTGATTACTTGTGATTTTTTAGAATTTTGTTTATGTGCTCGAAAAGCATTAAGAAAAGCTTTCCAAGATCACCATGAAATGTGTTAATTATATACTTATTGTATATATAAATATATTAATATTATTAATTTGATTGTTACTAGTTGTGTAAAAAAATAAGTTTTACAATTAATACTAAAGAAATTTAAAATAAGCAACCATTATAATTTTCATTTTCATTTTCTTTTTTTAATTAATAATTTTTAAATAAATAATATATTATAAGATAGTTATAATAAAAAAAATTTAAATATTTTTTAAAATATCATTTTTATATTTAAACAAAATGAAAATATAAAATTTATTCTAGTTTTAATAACATGAAAATTTTAGAAGTCCCCGAGGTGTAGGACAGTCGGTGACAGAGTGTGTTGTTAAGCCACTCCGTGATGTTAAAGTCACCGGTTCGAAACCTGCGGGGACAAAAAAATCCAACCATGTTAAGGGTTGGTGTGGCTCAGGCCAGGTGCGATGGTTAATTGCGTAGCCAACAGGTCCCGCACAAATTAACAAACAAAAAAAAACAACATGAAAATTTTAGAGAATAATATAGTTATGAAACTTTTTTTTTTTTTTAAGTAAAAAGAGTTGGAACCTTTATATTAACATATACCAGCTACAACACTGTTGGGGATGCCAGTTGCCCCGCCTTAGCAGGAAACCGAGGCAGATGGGCCTCCCTGTCCACATGTCATCATAGTTACAGAGTAGACAAAAGATGTCAAAATTAACACTTCTATCTCCCGCCCGCAGGAAACCGGGAGTAGCATGCTGCAACATAATACTAATGTTTGCATCTAAATCTAAAACATAAAGAAAGCTAATTTTCCCCATGCATAGACTGTCAAAACAAAACCACAAGCCAAGTTTGGGTCGGAACATCAGGTGACCTTGGAATCCATGTGAATGTCAGCCGCCTCGGTGTGTCTCCATCGCGCAAAAAATGCGTATGGTCTGGCGCACGTTGGGCACTGTTTCTTCGGCGTGGCTCTTGAATGCGCGGCGAAAAACATGTCAATCCTCTGCTCCAGTCGCTCCATGCGAAAGACCTGATCTTCCAAGAGATGTCGCACGTCGAAGATGAGACTGAGGTAATCCACGGCTGCTGAGGGTGGCTGTTCTGGGCTGGTGTCTGCATTCGCTTCATACCTTTTAACTCCCGTGTCTTCCCTGGGGGGTTCAGGAGGAGGTTCCTCCGTCACATAGCAGGGAGAATAAGGTTCTTCTTTGTCGCTGTCGCCGTGGTTGAGAATCCCACTTGCCTCTGCTGCAGTGCTGTCCTGACCAAATTGCAAACGGGGGTTCCGGTGTTCTAGGGCCGTGAACAAGGTAAACGCAGGGGGACTGTCCTGTCCATCGCCCGGGATCTCCTCCTCGACAATTGCCCATCCCCTCATTCTTCTTCTCCTGGAAACCACTGCCATTGCTCTTTCAATGGTCTCCTTTTGTTTTCTTTGCGACTTGGCTGCATACCAAGCCGCTCCTCGTCGAGGTGTCCCCCTGAGTCGTGGCATGGCTGTGCAACGAGGTAATGCGAATAGGCAGAGCGTTCGTGTCAGCGGGTCGCGAGCAACCTTGTGGTGAAGCCAATGATGCTGCGAGATAGAGCGTTCCGAGAGCTCTCTGCAACCCGGAGTGACCCAGCTAACAATGCACCCGAGCATTATACCGATTGCAATAATCACCGCCATCTCTTCCGGCATTAATGTCTGAAACTCAGTGCGGGTACCTTCCCCTTGTGCGGGCAGGCTTCGTCTATGAATGCGCTGGTGTGGATTCATGGTGAATTAATGAGCCTTTGGTGCGAGCCGGTGAGCTTCGTTCCATCGCTCCCCCTCTCGCCTCCACGTGGTCGTTTAAGCCTCCCTGTCACCCCATCCGGGAATATAGTTATGAAACTTTATAATTATATTACATATATATTTTTTTGTTTGTTAGTTTGGTCAAAATTACTAGATGATAGAACCCTGAACCACACTAACCCTTAACATAATTTAGGTTTTGAAAATGTGACTCAACATCACTCTCAATTTCTTTTATTTCTAAATTTAAAAAAAAAATTAACATTAATTTAATAATCAAATTTATTATAAAAATTTAAATATTAATTTATTTATTATTTCCTATTAATTTTATTATTATT
>ML778971.1:134777-169476 GCA_009831015.1 Picea engelmannii
AAACTTTAAACTCCTATATCATAAAAGAAGGGGGCTCATTAAACATTCCTTTAGTCTACCATGTGGAGAGATTAGATTCTCATCCTTCTCTTTCAGATAATCTTAAATCTTTCAGATAATCTTAAAGGAAAAATTACGTACTAAGGAAGATATCTTCATTTGTTGTTGGGAATTTATTCATAACTTCTTATATTAATTTAAATTTTTTAATATTTTTTAAATAATTCTATATTAATAATAAATTATTATAATTCTAATAAATATAAATAATGATGATTTTTTAAAATTATATATATATATATATGAATGGAAATGAAAAATTATATATTAATAAATTTTTTATAAATAAATGTTTTAATAAATAAAAGTGATTATGAATTTTTTTAAATATTTTTTTTATAATTTTAGATAAATAATTAAATAAAACATGTATTTATATTAAAAAATAAATATAAATATTCAAATAATAATAAAACTAATTTATAAAATTAATATTTTATATAATAAATATAAATAGTTAAATATGTGAATAAGAATATTTTTATTTTATTTTATTTTTTTAAGTTGGAAAGCATAAATCATTTAGCTATCCCTAGCTAGGAAAATCTTGACATGAAATGAAATATACTTCAAAGAGGAACAAAATAAGCTAGAATATGCACTTTATGGTCTTTCAAACAATATAGTCTTACGTATGATAATTCCCTTCAGCATATGGATAGATAGAAAGCCAAAAACATTTGAAGGAAATGAATCTCCATCATTTAAGTAATTATAAATATATATATATATATATATTTTTATAGGAAATTAAATAAGTAGTAAAATTCAAAAGGTCAAGAAAGATAAAGATAGGAGAATTGAAGGTAGACAATTCTAGACCTTGGGTGAAGGTAGACAATTCTAAACCTTGGGATTTATTTAATGATTGGGTGCCAAGGAAGATCAAGAAAATGAAAGGGTGATTTTTTTTCAAAATCTAACAAAATTTATTTAAAAGTAGAATTAAGGGAGTAACCTATAGCATTGATATGCAGAAGGACTTCTCAATATCGTTGATATTGGCTAAGGAGAATGGTATTACAAACATAAATGTAATGGTAAACTCTAATAACTAAAATGTAGAATATTACTTTGGATGCCTTTATTTTACCAAGTGAAATTAAAATCATTGCTAGCATTTTTCTCTTTGAATTGTGTAATATCCCTCCTTTCTTTGAGATCCCTATAAACATGATTCTCATTGATTTTTGCAAAATTTTGTACACTAGTTATGACCATTATGTGGTCATACTTTGATGTATATGTTGTTGAAGGGGAAACAAAGCATATACTTTGATGTATATGTTGTTGAAGGGGAAACAAAACATTGTTTATAATTTAAGATATAATTTTTTAATAACATGTAGTACTGAGAAAGATATGTGGGAATTTTATTATTTTGAGCTTTGGCATAAATTTTAATAGTAGTGAGAAAGATATTTGAGAATTTTATTATTTTGAGTTTAGTTTGGCATAAATTTTAATAGTAGTGAGAAAGATATTTGGGAATTTTATTATTTTGAGTTTAGTTTGGCATAAATTTCACAACATGGTTAGGAATGTAATATTTTTCAAACTTTGAAATATAAGATTATTATTTGTTTCCAAATAAAAAAATTTGTCAAAAAGCATCTACATTACTTTATTAAATTTTAAGCATGTTTATAAAAGCATCTACATTGTTTGATAATTTTTCTACTCCTTTTTGTTGGTTGAAATATTTAAAATTTGCATCAATAAATATTCTATATAATTATTAATTAAAATAATTAACAATAATAACAACAACACCAATCAATTTTTTAAGGCCACAAATATCTATGACTATAGAGGTGTACATACACTACCCACTCTAGATTTAAACATGTGATTTCCTACGAGGAAACACATATTCTTAACCATTAGTCTCACTCAAGATATTCTCATTCTCTTAGGTTATATTGAATTTTCATAGTCCACATAAACATCAAATCCTATTGAATATATATTCTCGTAGTTTAGAAACTCAATACTAATAATTATGGAATTCTTCTCAAAATGTTAAGCCAAAGGCCTGACAAAAATGTAATTCCACATCTAACAATAATTTGATTACCAAAGGAATATCTAATATTGCATCAACCATGTTGTTTTCATTAACAATTATATGTATAAGATAAAACTAGTTTAATTTAGTTAATTATTTAACCAACACAACCACATTATAGGGGTTCATATATTTCATTTGGATCACATTAAAAGTGTTTGATATAATCAAATTTGTGTTAGTAGTATTTTTCATATTTGTATTAACCTAATAATATAGATATTCTTGGTGACATCCCTCACCTACAATGCCACCACCTTAGCCAATATTTTGTAAGAAACACTCAGTAGATTTATAGGTTTCCATCCCCCAATGGTGTCCTAGGCAACATTTTTCAGAATGAGCTTAATCAACCCCTAACTAATGGAATCCATTAAACATATCAAGCTAAACGTCTGTAACACTAGGTGATTGAATTCATCTCCAGTAGTATCCAACATAGCCTTGTAGAACTCACAAGGTAGTCCATCAATCCCTAGAGATTTAGCATTCTACAAAGAGCTAAGAGATGCAAAAGGTCCATCCTTCATGAAATCCATGTACACCATGTGTGACATTGCCCTATAATAAGTGTTCTCAATAAAAACAACCACCTCAAAGTAATAAGGAGAAAAAATGCTATAAAAATTATCACCAAACATACATCGAATCTCAAAGGGATCTTCCTCAAGTGAATCATCATATCTATGAAGACCAACCACTTTTTCAACTACCACTTTCTTCTTTGAAAAGTCAACGAAGAACTTGGAGCCCACATTTCCTTCTTGAATCCACTATAACTTGGCATAGACCATCTCTCCTCTAACAATGTAATATTCCTCCCTATACATCACTAACTCCAAACATGTTGCATAATATTGAAGGATAATGTTATGTAGATATTCCTCAAGGAAGATACAAACCTCCTCCAAATTCTACCTAGCCTAAAAAATCTCCTGTATATGATTGCAAGCAATCATATAGCCCTAATAATGCATGAATTTGAAAATCCTTTGAATGACCACCTCCTACCATAATATCCAACCTCTACCCTTAGAAGGATGTGGAACAAGGTTTCAAACATAATGAGACTAAGCACAGAAATTAGGCAAATCCAAAAGAGAAACATTCAACTTGTACAAAGTAGATGGATTTAAATCAATCGCATAACCCACATAAATGGAAGTATGAATGGGAAAATTATATAATCAAGTGTTCTCCATCAATAAATAAACTAGTTGAATCCTCCTATGAAAGGAAATACTATCCCAAGAGCCATACACATATCAAGTCTCACCTGCACCCTCTCCTTCCCATGAGAAAAAAAATGGACCAAGTGAACCGTCTGATCCAGATTTATGAGCGGAACGAAATGAGTAACAGATTGAATACCATAACACAGATATACGAAGAACAACATCGTATATCCAGTGAACAATAACTTATATTGAATAAATAAAATAGGTTGAAACTATAAAACTACAAAAATGAAACAACTTGCTCAAATGGTGATAGCTATCTATGAGAAGAGATGTGGCTGCTACACGCATCTGTCTTAGAATAATGATTACAATGAGGCTCTAGAGGAATTCTTAACATTACCCATGAATTCCAAAACCCTAGACATCCAAAAACCTAATCCTAGGAGATGAAATGCCAAAAGTTATGTGGGTCCTGATGGGTAAGTTGGTACCTCAACTTCCTAGGATCGTAACTTTTGCATACGAAATCCATTTTAGGTACGTGATAGCCCATTGGAAAGGTCTTTTCGAGAACTACACATTATGTCATCAAACTCTAAATTTGTCTACAATTTGATTGTGTCAAGACAAAAAAACATTTTTTAGGGCCCCAAAACGGCCCTGGAAGTACAGAAAGTTGTAGTGACATGAAAAATTCCAAAATAAGCCAGTTGGATTAGGTGGGTGGCCACTAATCGCCACCTGGAAGATGTGTAGGTATTCAGACAACCCCGGAAGTGTAGAACCCACAATTACAAAGAAGTACAGAAGAACATATTGAACTAAAAACTGTTAAGAGGAGCCAATTGGAATAGGTGGGTGGCCACCAATATCTGCATGGATCGATCCTTCCCCCTTAGGAAGAAATGGTCTCCATTGCGTTGATTTCTCCCATCAGGTGAGGAAACATCTGTTGAATTTGGCACTAGGTGAGCCACTTTCCATGGTGTAGGAGCTTCCCTACCTTGAGCTCTATTGGTGTCAACAGTTTTGCGATCTCTAAGGTGTCCAATAATGGTGGAAAATATGGTCGAACGAGGTCCACATTGAACACTGGGTGAAATCCAAGGAAGGGTGGAGTGTTGAGCTCAAAATAACTTCTACCCACAGCCTTGGTGATAGTGTAAGGCCCATAGAGAAGTGGGAGGAGCTTTCGATGGGGCCCTGTAAAGCTCTCTTTCTGAAAATGTAACTAGACCTTGTCTCCCACCTGAAACTGGTGCGGTACCCAATGTTGATCATGGAGTTCCTTTTACTTCGAATTAGCTTTCTGCAAAATATCACAGGCCTGTTGGTAGATGTGCTAAATCCACTCAATAAATCTAGTAGCTTTGTCAGCCTTAGATTGAATATGGGAAGATTCTTCTTATGTGGTTGCAAGAGGTAGTGCAACATCAATGGGACCGAAGGGTTGGGATCCCAACCCCACCTTAAATGGGCTATGGTCAGTGGAGCTATGGAGATCCTTGTTGTATTTTTTTTGAACATAGGGAAGACTCTCATCCCATGTATGTGGATGATTAGAGTTGTACATGCACAAGATTTTCATAATCATCTAATTGACAACCTCCATTTGGCCATAGTTTTGGGGGTGGAAAGTAGTGAATTTAGTGATCTTGGTGTCCAACAATTACCAGAGACTCAACCAAAATGTGTTGAGGAACCTATTATCTTGATCTGAGGTGATGGTCTATTGTATCCCAAAATGGACCCACAATCGTTCGAAGAATAACTTGGAAGTATCTTTCGTTGTGATGCTCTTCTTGCAGGCTGTGATAATGGCCATCTTCGAAAATCGATCAACCACCACAAATACACATTCATTGTCATGCTTGTTGGATGGAAGGAAAAACATGTAATCCATCAAGATGGATTCCCAAGGCATCTCGAGAGTAGGAAGAGTGGTGTATAATCCTTGATTCTTGATGGTTGTATTGGCAATGCAACAAGAAGTGAAAGATTTGATATACTTGGTGACATTTTGTCAAAGTTTTGGCCAATAAAAATGTTTCTGTAGAATGGCCACAATTTTCTCCACGCTAAAATGTCCTGCCATCCAACTATAGTGAGCCTCCCAAATCAGATTTGCACTCTCACTTGTGGGAACACAAAGGTGGCCCAGATGGCATAACAGTCCATCCTGGATGTGAAAATCAGTGACATTCGCTCATGTATTGTAATATCCCTTGGTAGTGCCCCAGTTTTATTTATGAATTATAAACATGTTTTGTAATCTGGTGAGCCAAGTGTATATAAGATGGTGGGATTATGTGTTTATTAGGCCAGAGATCCTAGATGCTTAAGGCCATGAGACTAATTTTGTATATGTAATCATGCAGATCATTAATAAAATATAAAACATCGTTGTGTGCAGTCCGGCCACGAAGAAAGAGTGATGGGGGACTAAGCTTCCAAAAGGTTGGGTAAGGGAGGAGGCTAAGTGTTTGGGCCTAGGGGCTAAGATAGGGGGATAATATTTTATTATTATTCCTAAAGACTAAGGTGGACAATTGATGAATGTTGTTCTAAGTTCCTAGAAAAAGGACGTATGCTAAGTGGAGTGCATGCAGCTCCAGGAAGACAAGTGTCGACCTGGGCGCATGAAGTTAAAGCGAATGAGTTGAGTTGGTTTGGGGGTTTGTCTGGGCCCTTCAGCCATCCACTATCGGAACCCGTGAGCTGGTCATCTCCCTCTACGTCTTTTTTTCTTCCCACACCTCTTGAATCAGGGGAAACCCGTGGACTAATCCACGCCTCTGGAGAAGTCTGAGCACCCATACTCGTTTGAGCGTGTTGTGTGATAACTATTGGTTGTTCCAGCCACGCAGTTCCTTGATTGAGTGTTTCTTGTTGAGAAGCTGACACATCCTATAATCTCCTGATCTTTGCTATGTCTAGTGGTTGACACAATCTGAACCCGAAATAGGGATGATTGACCTCTGCATTGTTTCCTGGTCATGCATCTCTGAAAACCTAGAATCGTGAAGCCAACCTGAGTGAGTTGTATACCCAGCCTATCCTATTTTGCAGAGCCGAGTCCACACTGAACCATATTTGGGTTGCTTCCATCAATTTCCTAACCCGTGTTGTGTCTTGGTGCTCGAATGTTACCATTTTAGGGTGTCCATAATCATTTTCCTATTGTTGTTGTTGTCACCCGTGAGTTAACCGAATGTTATTGTTGTTGTTGTTGTTCTTACCCTGTGAAAGGTTAAGTAGAGCATCTGAGTAGTGGCATAGCCCAGCCTGGTGTATGGTTGGGGATGCTACAAATTGTTATCAGAGATGAGTAGTGACATTTCATGGGCTGTTGGTGGCTGGGGATGTTACAAATTGGTATCAGAGACAAGGATTTCAACACTGAGCCTAGATGGGCCATGTTAGTGGAAAGTGAAGAAAAAGTTTTGAAATAATTGTTGTCAAAGTAGACAAAATTCGAGTTCAGAGCTAAGGTTTTAACGTCGAACCTAGATGGGCGGGATAAGTGGTCTTTGGACCTGAAGTTTCGGGTGGAAATTGTGTCTGGAGGAACCATTTTTGGACCTCAGAAATGTTCCTGAGTGCCAATATGTTACCTTGGTCGTGTTAATAATCTCAGGAGGATTAGCGGTATCATAAAACCACAACATAAGTGGTGTTGGACTGCAAAGTAATGTCTGAACTGGTGAAGTAATGAATAATTTTCAATTGTTTCTCTTCTTTGAGTTTTCAAATGCAAGCAGTGCACATTGTCTGCAAGGAGTGCATTGACAGAGGTAAGTTAACCTTTGAGAAGCTCAAGAGAGATATCATTGAACCTTCATCAACAAAAGTGCAAGGAGTGCACAAGAAGAACTTTGTGTTGAGTTCAGAGAGAGATAGAGTCACTGAGAACTTTGTAGGGCTATGTCAAGTGGGCATCGAGTGATTGCAAGTGTGCACAGAGAGAACTCTTTGTCGAGTTCAGGGAGAAGAGTATCAGAAGAAGATACTCACAGAGTTGTTGAACACTCTGTAGAAAAGGCTCAATAAGGTGTGCTTTGAGCAGAAGGTTTTCAGGAGGGCACAAAGTTTTCCTTTGAAAGGAAACATAAGGTCTGATACCCTTAGGAGACTGAGTAAATTGAAAAGCTCAGAAGAGATAATGCGAGGAGTGCATAGGAGTCAAACTTATTCCAAGCCCCAAAGCTCAAGAGGATAGCATTAGAAGAGATGCAACCGAGACCCAAGATAGCCAGGTTCGCAGGAGAAAGTCCAAAGGCCGAAACCTTTGAATATCCAAAAACTCTTCCAAGTCGGAAGGAGTCAAAAGCTCAAGAGGAGGAGCGAAAGCATTCGTCAAATTTGTTGTGGGGAGGAGCCTAGAACATTAGATCTGTGTCCAGGAAAGAAAAGGAGAGCATTGAGGAGGAACAAATCCCATTCGTTGGATCTGAGTGCGAAGGAACAACAACTGTTGGATCCGAAGGTAAGTGCAAGAGACTTAACCCTTATGTGCATGGGAGAACTGATTCACTGAAGTACCGAAGTAATTAGGGACCGCCCATCGTCAAGTCTGATAGGTGGTGAAAGATCCATAAATTTGGATTGAACCACTTCGGAAGTTTGTGGTTAGGGAAGATATGAAATCACCGAATACCTGAAGGCCAAATAATATCCAGGTCGTCAGTTGCCGAGAGATGCATGTCAAAAGATATGAGACTTTGGAGAAAGTCACTTCGGGAATTGAAAGTGTGGAGCATGATGAATTCCCAAAGTCCTGAAGTCCCGAAGGTGAAGCAAATCACAACTGTTTATTGTGGAGGACAAGTGGAGAGAGATCAAGAAGTTTATGGGTAGAAACCTCCAAAAGGAAGTCGGCAGGAACAAAGAATATATGGATCGTTGGATCCAGAAGAAATCATTGTATTTTGGGTGAAAGCACTCTGGGAGAACACGAAGGATGAAATTTTCAAATCGTCGAAGCCTTAATAGCCGAAGCAGCTAGGAGCCATTGATTTGGGTTGGATAGGTGTCACCAAATCACGAATTTTGGAGAATTGTACTCCAGGTTTTTTGTGAAGTTATGTTTCAGGATGTCCTGAAGTGCCAAAGCCCAAAACATCTAAAGTTCCTTGATCCAAAGGAAGGAACTTGGAGCATTGATTTGCGAAAGACATGTGGAAGAAAAAGACTCACTCCATTGGACAACTATTGATCTGAAAGGGGACGTGTGGCACCAAATATGGAGCTTTGGGTATGGAGCACTCCAGAGGAAAGAAAAGGGTGAAAGCGCCAAAGTCCTAAAGGAGATCTCGATCTTTGATCGAGGAGGAGATCAAAGGACCCTTGATCTGGTCTTGGTCGGAAAGACCTGACGTTCCAAAGTAATCAAGGACTATTGATCTCAAATCAACAAGGACCATTTATCTTTGCAGCAGTGTCTCCAAAATTTTTGAAACTCCGAAGTCTCAAAACTCAGACGCCTGAGGTTCCATAGTGAGTATCAGCCATTGGATGCTAGGTAGACATGGACTATTGATCCACTCTACTTCGCGAGTTTGGTAATCTACAACTCTGATAGATTGTTGTGTTGTATTTGAAAATTTTTGAAGCCAAAGGCTCGAGTAAGCACCTATTGATCTAGCACTTGGTCACAACCCATAGTCACGTGGGTTGGGGACTAAGAGAAAGGGACTAGTCCCTGAAAATTGTGTTAAAGAAGGGGGAAAAGGGGTTAGGAAGAAAGCCCGTGTCTTTCTTCTGGTTCGGACCTACATCAGGGAGGTACTGATGACCTGGGAACCTTACGACAGGGTCCAACAAAGATCTAAGAGTCATTAGCTTAGAGAAAAGAGATCGTTGCACAAGAAATGCATTAGAGAAGAAGGATAGGGAAAATTATTTATTCTACATCTGAGATTTTTCATAAGTCATGGGATCAGATGTTGGGTTCGATAAGAAGCATGGAAACCCCAAATGGGATTCTTGTTTGGGGAAGACAGTCCAGGTGACAATCCTTTCACATCAAATGTGAATGCTAGGTGGAGAAATCCATCCGCAATACATGATAATGCATGAACCATAAGTTTGTATGGAGACGCAAAGAATGGGAATAGGGAAGGAAGGTTTTAGGGAATTATAATTTGCTCATGCAGAAGATGAAGAAAAGGAATCCAAATAATAATGGAATGCTGGAAATTAATAATCAACATAATATGTGATGAACATTATGCAAAGTAGACAAGGAAAAACTCTTGGATGGAGTCAAGTCCATGAACATCCTAAGATAATGGAAGAATAAATCATGAGATAGATGTCCAACTAGCAAAAGAGAAGCGGAGAGTACAAGAAAACCTCAAGTGCTAAAGTATTCCATCGGGAAAGGGATGAAGAAGTTCAGTCCTGAAGAGTAATTGGATGTTGAAAAATCCAGAGTCTATAAAACAACTTGGTGTGGAATTTGATTCATCCAAGTACGAGATTGGGATAGTTGGACCCAGGAAATTAACGAAAGCTGAAGGTTAATATCATCTTAGTTTGGGACTATAAATGCAAAGGCAACCAAGAGTGGTTTGGCTAGAAAGTGCTCAGGACAAAAATAGTTATGTACAGTGACTACAATGAGAGCACAAGAAGATTCAAGAATCCGGGAAGAATTGAAGACTTCTAGGATTAGCAAGGAAAAGTTTGACATGGAAAAGAAGTTGCTACAATTTATGTAGCAACCAGTATGTTATGGCTTGATTGGGTCAGTCAGAGGAAAGAATGCTTGCATGTTTGCAAGTGTTGTTGATGATGTTGCTACATAAGGAGAGAAGCAACAAAAAGTTGAAGTGTTGGTTATAGGTTTGATAAAAAGAAGCATGAAAGCTTATACTTCCATCATACATTTAGGTAGTATAAAATTTATTAATGGTAGTCATGTAGGTATGAGTTTTATTACTCTTTTTGCATAATTGTTGAAAGGAAATTTAGGTAAGAATTTCCTTAGCCAGAATTATTATATAAAACCACGTGATTATATTATTGAGTGCATACCAATGGATGTGGTAAAGGCTGGAGGCCTGTATTAATTCAAATCTTTTTATCTTCTGAATGCACACACTGACATAGTAGAATGTCATGTTAATTTGGTTATGGGGTGATAACCAAAGAATTAAAGGATAAGAACTTGTTATAGGAATGCATTCCAGTAAGATAGTCATGCATGAGACCAGGACATGGTTGGATATGGAAAGGTACAGATATGGAAAGGTTATGAGCCAAACATGTACTAAAATCTTCCTACTTTTAAATAAAACTTGGGCTGCAACCATTTTGGTAACACCAATGAACACCACAGAATTATATTCTTGGTGTAGTGTTTTGGTCGAGAAGGAAGGCATCCAATTATTTGGAAAGACAATAGGAAGTGTGTAGAGAATGTGTCAACACATTGGCCAGAATTCCAACTCATGGATGGTGAGATATATGACTGAAATAAAGAGAATTATGTAATTCAATGCAAGGTGCACTGAATAAGTATGCATGGAGAAGTCCACTCATGCATAGTAAGTGATAGAATTCTATACTAAATGCACTGATTGAATATGTTTGTAAGTACATGCGCATATATTATTGTATATATTATTGCATGGAAATAATTGTTATTAACAGCTGAAATGTTGTTAACTCAGGAAGTTGAGGACATTTCAGGGAGGTGTTAGACATTGCAACAAGAAAGTTGCAAGTCAAGTAGTCACATGAGCATTGACTACAGGAAATATTCTTGTTCAAAAAAAGAAATAATGAACTTACTGTTATTAATTATGAACATGCATAGGAATAGAATGAAGAGTCATTCCATTTTATTAAATTGTTTGGTAATTATGATTGAATTTCTAGATACAGACAATCCTAAGTTCACTGCATATGGTTCTATACATATTGCAATTGAATTATGATGTACAAGAAATACTGACAATTTGTTGGTTGTATGCAAGATGAAGCATTACAGGAAAAATGGTATGTAGTTTGGTGCCTGTGGAAAACCACAAGGATGGTTGCATTCATAATATGGCAACAACCAAGATGAATTATGAAATAGAATTTCATGTTTTGGGGAAAAAGTTGAATTTCCTTTTCAACTAATTGGAGTTCCTAAATGATTTTTTTTATGTTTTATCATGATAACTGCATGTGGGTGATGCAGATGAGATGATGTTGATTAAACTGGAATGTTGAATACAAAGAGTAGCTTGGGGAAGATGTCGATTGGAGACCTCTAAGGGAAGTTGGAACTCCTCGAGCTACAGTTCTCTAAGACTTCTGGTCCAGCCTATTGCTGAAGCCCAAGGAAATGGAGGTGTAAGAGCCAATGGACTGCGTGACAATGAAGGTGCACACTCCTGGGGTGGGATAGGCATGTGGGGAATGAGAGACCGTTGGTTGGAGTGTTGCTGAGGTTTGGTTGGTTGGAGTCCTGCTGAGGTTTGGTACCTTGGCCTAGACCATGTTGATGTGGAAGGTCTTTTGAATCAAAATATAAGTACCATTCTCTATTTAGCGTATCTTGTATACAGGTTATAATGTTATTAGAATTGCATGTATATACATAAATATACATTGCATATATTCTTGCATTACCTACATCCATGAATGTACATAATGTGTTTCATGTTTCATTGCTTAAGAAATATATACCTGATGCTAATCATGTTATTGATTGGAATGTGATTCAGGTGGAGCAAGAAGGTGTCTTGCAAGTGCATCCGGTGCACATATTGGACCAGAAGAGCAAACATCTCTGAAATCGATCCATAGGACTTGTAAGGGTCCAATGGACCTGCTACAGTCCTGAGGACGCGACATGGGAGCATGAGGATGTTGTGCAGGCAGAATAACCGCATATTTTTTAAGATTTTGGAAATCTTGTTGATGTTGTGTAAAGAGTTACACCGAAGAAAATGAAAAAATAAGGGGAGGGTATTGTAATATCCCCCGATAGTGCCCCAATTTTATTTATGAATTGTAAACATGTTTTGTAGGTTGGTGAGCCAAGTGTATATAAGTTGGTGGGCTTATGTGTTAATTAGGCTGGAGAGCCTAGATGCTTAAGGCCATGAGCATGATTTTGTATATGTAATCATGCAGATCATTAATAAAATATAAAACATCATTGCATGCAGTACGACCACAAAGAAAGAGTGATGGGTTATAAGCTTCCACAAGGTTGGGTAAGGGACGAGGCTAAGTGTTTGGGCCTAAGGGCTAAGCTAGGGGGGGGGGCTAAGCTAGGGGGATAATATTTTATTATTATTCCTAAAAACTAAGGTGGACAATTGATGAATGTTGTCCTAAGTTCCTGGAAAAGGGACGTATGCTAAGTGGAGGGCATGCATCTTTAGGAAGACAAGTGTCGACCTAGGTGCATGCAGTTAAAGTGGATGAGTTGAGCCGGGTTGGGGGTTCGTCCGGGCCATTCAACCATCCACTTTCGGAACCCAAGAGCTAGTCATCGCCCTCTGTGTCTTGTTTTCTTCCCACGCCTCCTGAATCAGGGGAAACCCGTGCATTGATCCGTGCCTCAGGAGAATTTCAAGCACCCGTACTCATTTGATTGTGTTGTGTGATCAATGTTGGTTGTTGCAACCACGCATTTCCTTGAATGAGTGTTTCTTATTGAGAAGCCGACGCATCTTATAATCGACTGAGCTTTGTTATGTCTAGTGGTTGATGCAGTATGTACCCGAAATAGGGATGATCGCCCTCTACATTGTTTCTTGGTCACGAACCTGTGAAAACCCAGAACCGTGAAGTCGACCTGCATAAGTCGTGTACCCAGCCTATCTTCTTTTGCATAAATGAGTCCGCACTAAACCATCTTTTGGTTGCTACCATCAGTTTCTTGAGCCATGTTGTGTCTTAGTGCTCGACTATTACCATTTTGGGGTGTCCATAACCATTTTCTCATTGTTGTTGCTGTCACCCGTGAGTAAACTAAATGTTGTTGTTGTTGTTGTTATTCTTACCTTGCGGGAATTGAGTCAAAACTGGTTGAAGAAGCAGGTTGTCAGGCCCATGGTTGAAGAGGCAAGTTTACAGGCCTGTGAGCATCTCTCTCCAAGTGAGAGAGTTTGTTGGGAAGTGGTTTTCTCTTAGAGAGAGTCCAGCACTAGCTACGGAGCTCTGAGAATTCTGGTCCAGCCTATTGTTGAATCCCAAGGCAAGGGAGGTGAAGCATCCAATGGACTATGTGATAGTGAAGGTGTATACTCCTAGGGTGGGACAAGCATGTGGGGAATGAGAGTCCATGAGTAGCGGGTGTAAGAAGGCTCCTGGAGAGAATCCTTCCAGTTGCACTTTGCAGTTTCCTGTAACCTCAGCCTAGTCTAGGATTCCCTTGCCCTGGGTGGAGCTTAGTCCCAGATCAGGGGTGACCTACTACTGAGAGTGATGAGCAGGGTGGTCTATGGTTGGGAGGTTCGTGGAAGGTATGTACGTAGTTGGTGGTCTTATAATAAAAGCTAAGTACCACTTTTAGGTTCATTTACATGCTGTGTAATGATACATATGTTGTAATTGCTAAGTATTGCCTTTGTATGTTGTATATGTTGCATGTGTAGGCTTACTTTTATTTCTGCAAGAATATGTTATATATATGTCGAATAGTCATTCTATGTCTATATGGATTTGTATGTTTTTCCACAAGTATCTTCATGTGGCATAGTCCAGTAGTTTAAGGCTAGAGTTGTCACAGATCAGAGCTTTAAAGGCTAAGTAAAGCATCTGAGTAGTGGCATAGACCGACCTGGTGGATGGTTGGGGATGCTACATGTACCTAAGAGTTGATAGGTGGTGGTGAAGTTAAGGTCACACTTATAAAGTTGGGGCCACTCATATGCCTCATGCCCATAGGAATGGAGCATTGTGGTGAGCAAAACAATGTGAGGGAGACTAAGCTAGTCAGTGACACAATTTGTGCTCCCTATTTTATACTTGATGTTGAGATGGAACTATTGTAGGTATGTGGACCACTTTTGATGTTGGTCATTCTGCAACTTCCCCTATGTCTGTATGAACTGCAGAGGCTTGTGATCAGTGTGGATGATTGTCTTCTTTCCTAGAATGTAATGTTCCCATTGACGATAGGCTTATACAATGGAATGAATTTATTTGTCATAAGTGGGGTATTTCTGGACAGTATTTGAGAGTGTCTCACTATGGTATTCTATTGGATGACCGTGTTGAGTGAGAATTGTGCCTACAACATAGTCGGAGGCATCAGTCTCAATCTCGAAAGGTTGTTGCAGATCAAGTAAGGAGAGTATTGGAGCTAAGCACAAGCGATGTTTCAGATCATCAAATGCTTGGTGTTGTGCATGCCCCTATGTGAAATTTTCCTTGCCATCACCCTTGGTTACTTTGTTGATGGTCCATGAAATATGGGAGAATCCCAATACAAACCTTCGATAGAAATTGGCAAGTCCCAAGAAGCTCTGAAGCTCGCTTACTGTGGTCAGGGCTAGCCAGACACGAATGAATTGGATCTTAGATGGATCCACATGTACCCCATGTTCATCAACAATGTAGCTCAATTATTGGGCCTTGTTCATGCTAAAGGAGCATTTTTCCAAGTTGGCATATAGATTGTGCTACCGCATAGTTCCAAAAACCTGTTGAATATGTTGCATGTGCTCCTCCCAAGTTCTACTAAAGGTGAGGATGTCATCTAGATATACCACCACAAAAGAGTTGGTGAAGGGTCTCAATACATCATCCATCAATCTCATGAAAGTTGTTGGTGCATTTGTTAAGACAAAGGGCATGACCAACCATTGAAAGAGACCTTTTTTATATTTGAAATTTTTCTTCCATACATCAGTTGGTTCAATGGGAACCTAGTGGTATCCAGACTTTAGGTCAATCTTGCTGAAGAAATTCCCCCCCTTGAGTTGTTCAAGAAGGTCATCAATTCTGGGAATTGGGTATCAGTTCTTGACTGTGTTTTTGTTTAATGATTTGTAATCATCCCAGAGTTTCCAGGTCTTGTCTTTATTCTACACTAACACAATCGGTCTTCTGCAAAGGGAGGAGTTGGGTTGGATGTGCCCCTTTTGAAGAAACTCTTGGATTTGGTGCTTGATTTTGTCATTTTCCATCAGTGAGTGATGATACACTGGTCCATTAGGCAGTAATGCACCAGGGGTAGATCAATTGGATGCTTGACTGGAGAGTGCGTCAGTACCTCGGTGGGTGAGGATAAGATGTCTCTATACTCTTCCATGATCCCGTCCACTTTATTCTACTCCAAAGAGAGGCTCTATGTATAGGTCATAGTATGGAAAATTTGGTGTGCATAGTATGGAAAATACTGGTGAAATATTGTACTTTCTGGTCCCTTTCTTGACGCAGCATGGTCCATCTTGTGTATTGGTCCTCATAGCTTCCAGCAAGGTAGTACTATTCTTTAATGACATCCATGAAGGAATCCTAGGTGGGGGAGACCGAAAATATTGCAGATTCCTCTATGGCCCTTTTCTCAGAGTACATATCCCTCTAGTCCTTAAAATGGGGGATGGCATTGAGGAGTGTAAAAGTAATGTTTTCCCTATTGGAAAAATTGTGGACCGAAAAATACCCATTCGAGCAGATTCAACCATTTATCTACAACATCTACATCTAACAGTTCTTTAAATAATGGAATATAAAAGTTTACTTATACCATGAAGGGGGTTGCGTGGCCACTTGATGAATATGCATCTCATGTGGGCAATCACCGAAGGATCTATGCAAAGTTGTCCATCATCTTGTTCCTTTGTCATGAAAGGGCTTCCTCAAGCAACATTTTAAAAGGATATCCTGCTCCATCATCTTTCTTGTCTCCCATGAGTTTTTGTCAGGTTATGCGCGACTGATATTGCAAAGGCTCAATTGGTTTGAGTCCCAGGTTTTTGTTTCCAGATCTTGTCGGGGACATGCACAAAGAAAAATAAATGAAGAGCAGATTTCTCTGATACCACTGATCCGAATTTATGAGCAGAACAAAATGAATAACAGATTGAATACCATAACATAGAGATATGGAGAACAACAACATATATCTAGTGAACAATAACTTCTATTGAATAAAAAAATAGGCTGAAATTGTAAAACAACAGAATTGAAACAACTTGTTTGAATGCTGGTAGTTATCTTTGAGAAGAGATGTGGCTACTACGCGCATTCGTCTGAGAATAATGATTACAATGAGTCTCTAGAGCCTTTTTTAACATTACACATGAATTCAAAAACCCTATACATCCAAAAACCTAACCCTAGGAGATGAAACACCAAACATTATGTGAGCCCCGATGGGTATGTTGGTACCTCAACTTCTCGGGGTCGTAAATTTTTCATACGACCTCCGTTTTAGGTGCATGATAGACCATTGGATAGGTATTTTCGAGAAATACACATTATTCCATCAAACTCTAACTCTATATATAGTTTGATTGTGGAAAGCCAAAAAAACACTATTTAGGGCCCCAAAATGGCCCTGGAAGTACATAAATATGTATTAACATGAAAAATTCCAAAATAATCCAGTTGGATTAGGTGGGAAACCACCAATCTCCACCTGGAAGATGTGTAGGGCTTCATACAACCGCAGAAATGTAGAACCCACAATTACAAAGAAGTACATAAGAACATGTTGAACTAAAAACTGTGAAGAGGAGCCAGTTGGAATAGGTGGGTGGCCACCAATATCCATTTGGTTCACTGCCCTCCATAGTCCAAACTTTTTTCACCCAATTAAGATAAAAAAGGTGAAGGGTAGCCTTACACCTTGACCATGCCTACTTCTCTACAACACACACCACCATCCTAATCACCCTCTCATTCCACCATGTTGAATTCACCACCCACAATCCATTTTTTATTTGGAAAAGAGGAAGCCATCCACTCCCAAAGCCAGGTTTGAGGAAAACTAATGTTGAGTGCATACATTGAACAAAATCTAGGCAATCTATCCCGTATCAAATGAGTAACCCACATGCACTATTTATCTAGGTCACTACCATGTGATACAACAAAATGATTAAGGTAAGGGGACATATTAATCACTAAAATCCCCCCTAAAAAAGAAAAAAATGGTCCATTTTCCAAAAAGGACCATGCCACACATAGACCATGTGGTTGTGAACCTCAAAACCTGTAAACTTCACCTCATAGAAAAGTACCACATTTATCTTAACCTTATTAGAACTACTTGAACAAACTACTTATGTTTTGGGATCTTCATCCTTCTCAAGTTATTATAAAAATAAACAACTTATTTTGTTACTATTTAAATAACATTATTCATACAATTATTTTTTTTAATAAATTTATGAAAGATCTGCATCCTTTTCAAATTATTATAAAAATAAACAACTTATTTTATTACTATTTAAATAACATTATGCATACAATTATTATTTTTAATAAATCTATAATATTTAATGAAACATACATAACATTGCATTCTTTAAAATATATGATACATACCATTATGAGATACATAAATCTTTGATATGACCTACTAATTTGATAGAGTAAGTGTTGATATACATTTGATGATAAAGCATACTTTGCTCATTAACAACATAATGCATCCCCTTCCAAAAAAAAGTTTTTTTAAAATATAGAAAACCATATGTTTATGACCTATTTATTTGATATAGTAAGTGTTGATACATTTTTGTAATTTGGTCATAAAACATACTTACCCTTCGAAAAATCTTTAAATATAGAAAACCAAAACCAGACATTTATCCAAACATCCCATAGCCAAAATGAAAAGGTGTCTTTCCATTGACATAAATCATGTATATTGGATTGGAAGTTGGTTTTCTTCATGAGCATATAACAAGTTTAAACAAAACTTTTATGTTCTTGTGGTTTGGTATATGTTGTATTGTTTAAACTTTTATGTTCTCGTGGTTTTGTATATGTTGTATTGATATTTGTGGTTTGGTATATGTTGTATTGTTTAAACTTTTATGTTCTCGTGGTTTTGTATATGTTGTATTGATATTTCTCTTGATTATATTTTTTTTTAAGTTGATGGCAATTTTTATTGTGATTTTTATAAGGATTTATTAGGTTTATAATGTATTAAAAACAATGTTAAGATTTTGATTAAGTTGTATGTTTAAGTAGTTTTGTATAAATAAAATTTAAACTTTATAATATATCATTTGAATAAATATTTAGTTCAACTTTGGCACATTAGACATATATAAAAAATTAATCCTACTGTAAATGGGAGTATGGGAGTATTGATCTAAATTGAGTTCTTCATTTCTCTTCAAGAGTCTTCTAACTCTTCATAGAAGTCTTCATAGAGAGGTTTAAAATTATTTTCCATGCAAATGAAAATTAAAATAAAAAATAGCTTTACAAATTTGAAATAAAAATTATTTCATATTTTTTGAAATGAAGAATAAGGATTTTTTTTTTAATATGTTCTACTTTTTATTTATGGGCTGAAAAATTTCCTAAATATATTTATTTTTTTACTTTTTATCATTTTATTGTTTTTATAAGCTTTTTTCTTTTATTAATACTTTTCCCTTATATCTTAACAATAATAATAATAATTCCTTAATATGGTTTACTTCTTTTTTTTAATTGTTTTTATAATTTTTTTTCTTTTATTAATCATTTTCCCCTATATTTTAGCAATAAAAAATTTCCTTCACATGTTCCTCTTTTTATTATTTTATTGTTTTTATAAGTTTTTTTTTTTATTAATTCTTTTCCCCTATATTTTAGCAATAAAAAAAAAGAATGTTAACATTTTTCCCTGCAAAGAAAGAATTGTTATCTTTTGTATACAATACAATCCTATTTTTATGGATCTCATGCATGCATGTATATACTATTTATTGAATCTATAGAGATTGAGGATCAAATAATGAATTTTGCACAACAAGGGTCACATGTTTCTTCTGGACAAATCTAGCACCATTGGTTTCTTCTCTAGTATTAATTGGCCAGGATTTTTTTTTTGTACAATAAGTGTATTATTAATTTAATTTAATTCTAATATTTGTATCATGTACATATTAAGTATTGGTATTCAATGTTCTTTGATGATTTTGTTTGAAGGAACTAGTTATTTTCATGAATTATATATATAACCTCAAATTTGAAATTGTAATTATATTTAATTAAAATTTAGTTTTGTCAATTTCAAATTGCAATTTTCTTTTTTGAATTTCAATATTTTTCAAATCATCAACATTTCAAATTAAATATTGAAATCATAAATATTAATAAAGATATCAATATTTAAAAATCTTTAATTTACATATTTCAAACAAAAGGTTTATAACTAATCAAATTATAATATAATTATTTTATGAGTAAAATTTTATTTTATTTTTATATGAAAAAAAATATTTTTCTTTAAATTGATTACAATAAAATTATTCATTCACTTTCATTTTCACTTTGAAATATAACCCTTTCGTTTAATTGTATCCCTAATTTGCTTCACTTTCATTTTCACTTAGAAATATAACGCTTTCGTTTAATTTGATCCCTGTATGGTAACCTACTCAATTATATTACAAAACTTTAAATTTGATCCCTGTATGGGAACCTACTCAAGTATATGGGAGCCTACCCAAGTATAGTACAAAAGCATATTGTGCTTCTAGTAGTTGTTCAAGTATAATACAAAAGCCTATTATGCTTTTGTTTTCATGTAGTAGTTGTTCAAGTATAGTACAAAAGCATATTCTTCTTTTGTTTGGGTCATGTAGTAGTTGTTGCACCTGTATGTTATGCACACCTTGAATGTAGCATTTGAATTCGAACCGAACTGATAGAGAGAGATTGCAACTTGCCATCTGCTCAATTCAAATAAACTGCCAGCGAGATAAGCTAGTATTCGATTCTAAACGGGAACCTGCTCTGCTCTGCTCTTCATTCGGATTGCTGATCAAATGGCAAAGCACATAGGCTTGCTGTTGTGGTGGTCATGGAGCTTGCTATTATTTCCACTGGATGGTGCTCTTAGCGTTTCAGAAGAAGAATGTTTAGTGCATTATTCAGAAGATGACTATTACTCTTCTGGGACTTATCATCCAGGGCCTGTCACTGCCATGGAAGTTGATATACTAAACTTTGCCCTCAACTTGGAGTATCTGGAGGGTGAATACTTCAATGGTGCTTTATACGGGGAGGGGCTAGATAAGTTTGACCCTAGTCTCTCAGGCGGAGGTCCTCCACCGATTGGCGTTGAGTTAGCAAATCTCGACCCTGCAACACGAGACATTGTCCAGCAATTCGGCCTGCAGGAAGTCGGCCATGTTAGGTGATCTCATACGTCCATTCCAATCTGATCAATAATAATCCATTAAGATCGATTTGTCCTTATAAATTATGCAATCATTCTTTCTTTCGGTTTATAGTTCTTCCACTGTATGGTAATGGTGCTGAGCGTTGATATCTAATACAGGATCATTCGCGAGACTATCAAAGAAGCGATTCCACGACCTCAGCTAGATCTCAGAGTGGAAGTATGGGCAAAATTCTTCGAGGAAGCCTTAGGATATCGCCCAATTCCCCCCTTCAATCCTTACGCTAATTCTGTTAACTTTGTTCTCTCCGTGTACTTCCTTCCTTACATGGGTATTACAGGTTACGTCGGGGCGAATCCAAATTTAACCTCACCCACTGCAAAACGAGTAAGCTCTCAGCATTGTCACCTATTGATATAATTATAGAACCCTTGAAACGACCCGTTATTTGATAGAATATAGCCGTTTGTACCTATGTTTATTGTTTTCTTTTGATATCAGAAAACCGTTACTATTAGGTTTGAAATGATCTCATCACCAGGCTTTCCATTCAACCGTTGGCTTGTTTGTTTCTTTGTCATTTGTATGCAGCTTGTAGCAGGTCTTCTTGGAGTGGAATCAGGGCAGGACGCAGTGATACGCCACTGGCTATACGAAAGAAGCAATTTGAAAGTTTATCCATACCCAATCACAGTTGCAGAGATGACGGCGAAGATATCGAACCTGCGGAACATTCTCGGAAAGACAGGAATAGTAGATGAAGGAGTAATAGTGCCAAAGGAGCTGGGAGCTGAAGGAAGAGTAAGCGGTAACATTTTATCTGCGGATCCAAACTCTCTGTCATACAGTAGAACTCCGAGAGAAATCTTGAGAGTTTTGTATCGCACAGGAAATGAATCCATAGCCGGTGGATTTTATCCGCACGGGGCCAATGGACGCACTGCCAGAAGCTATCTCCTCCCTCCTCCTGGGTGACATGCGGTATTGGCATTGCCATGGACTAAACTGTGTTCTCAGTAAACTCTAAATAATTCCTCGGAGGAGCCGCATGCTTCTGAATAAATGTTACGTCACTCGGATCAGTCTATGGACTGTTAAACCCTAAATAGATATTGAGTGGATGTATGGATTTGAAGCCTATAAATCCACATAAGCCTATATATATTAGGTATTTTGTACTACAAAACTTTTTTATGCTGACAAGTTATAGAACTCTCACAGATGTTTTAGGTGGATCAGTTTGAATATGTAAGAAGTACAGTTAATTAGTAGGTGATGTTTTAGGTGGATTGGTTTAAAGATTATTTTAAATATTTTTTTTTATAATTTTGAAATTTAAAAGAGTGGTTGGAATTGTATATATTAATGTAGAGATTATAATTTCAATGTAATAAAAGTTTTGTTAAATTTATTTTCATGTAATTTATAACAAATAAAAATTATAATTTTATTAAAAAGTTATATATCAAATTTAAGTAATGATTATCCATCAAATTTGAAAACTAAAATGTTTACACTTATCCTTAATTTGATTATCAAACAAATTGGACGACTAATGTTTACACTTGTCCTTGAATATTTAAGGAGTATGGTTGTTCTCTTTGTTGGATTAAGTAAAATAAGCAAATATTCACTCACGAGTACGGGCCAAAAGTGAGTCGCACATGATTACCTCCCTGCACTAGTTTAAATCGTCAATACCGAATATAATAATCATGCGATTTTTGGTACGGCCGTTTCGGAGCTAATCAATTTTCTTTGACTTTTAAAATTGTGTCTCTATCATGCAAATAACTTTAAAAATATAATATGTAAAATATAAGCCAGGATTGTTAGAACTACAAAAAGAGAGGGGCTCTTGCAAAATTAAGGCCCTTAAAGGGCTCTAATGAACTACTATGTGTGCTCCCTCTAGGACCAAAGAGAACCGCGAGCGATAATATTAATCTCTAGAATTCGTCAGGACCAAAGAGAACTTCGAGGATATTATGATTTCAGGTAATTTCTATAATTTTTCTAGGATTAAAGAGAATTTTTAGTGATTATATTAATAATAATAATAATAATCTATTTTTAAGGTCACTGTCAAGTCAACACATCAATATTATTAATGCAGTTATTATTAATTATATAAAAATGTACATTTTATAATTAATGATGAAAGGTCAATTTTTATTAGCTCAATTGGTTAAGATGTGGGTTTTGGTTTGATAGATTATTCTAATTCAATACTCTTACAGCCTATTAAGTCTCGAGAAGACACCCAAAAATCCAACCATTTTAAAGGTTGATGTAACACACTTATAAGCATTTTAACAAACAAAAATAACTAATAATGAAAATTAAAAAAAAAAAAAAATCAATTCTAATTTTAAATTTCTTTTTAATCAACATTCATTTTTTTATAATCAACATATTTTTGAAAATTAAAATAACAATATTAAATAATTTTTAAAATATCATTTTTATATTTAAATAAAATCAAAACATTTATTTTTATTTTAGTAATTTGAAAGTTTTAAAGAATACATTAATTTTATAATTTATTTTAGTTTTATTAAAATAAATTAGTAATAAAAAGCATCCTCACCTTTGAATTTTTTTTTTTTAAATTAATTTAACAATCAATTTTATCATAAAACTTGTAAATATTATTTCTTATTTTAAAAATAATATTCATTGTTTCCGTCCCATAATAAATTTATCTCCTCTCACCTTTTCTAAATTTAAAAAGCATTAATCATTTGGCTATCCCTTGTTATGGAAACCGTGACATGGAGTATTCTTCAAGGACGAGTAAAAAGAGGAGTTTAAAATATAGAGTTTATGCCCCCACACAAATATATATATATATATGAGAGAGATTGACCATTTGTTGGTTCAATAGTATGGAAATTTATAGTGAATATGATAGAAGGGAAAGGTGTGAATGCTTATTATTTGAATGTATGAAAGAATGGTTTGAGATACAAAGTTTTATCTGTCCTTTTTATCTGTCCCCGCAGAAGGCATAGAGGGATTATAACGATTGATAATTCGTTGACTTTATATTAGTTTGTTGTTTGACTATAAATTTTTGCATACTTTCTAATGTTCGACATACATAACTAAAAGCATTATTTTTTATATAATAAAAAAAACCATATATGTTATGATCTGATTGGATGATAGATTTGAGGTCTTATTGCCAGCTTCGCTATTCCCAATGAATTATATGTTGCCATATCCAAAGTTTTAACATGTACGGTACTTTTTTTTATTTGTACTAATCATATTGAAATGTTTAGATATCTAAAGTTTATAGTGATCGATAATTCCAAACTTTATAACCTTCTATTGTGATTTATTTGTTTTATTTGTGCTATTATTATTATTACTCCTTTGTATTTGTATTGAAATGTTTGCATGTTGAAGATTTATATTGTTAACACTTTTTTGAGGTGCTTGAATAGGCTTGACAACTTAAATGTTTACATGACGCGAGGTCCTCAAAAAGCCTGACAGCTTAAATGTTTGCATACCGCGAGGTCCTTAGACAACCCGACAACCTTAAATGTTTATGTAAATAGGCTTCTTGGAGTACATTTTTTCTTGAAATTTTCCATACAATGTTGCAGTGAATTTGGACAATGTTGTTGTCCACTGCCAGTTGAATATGCATTGTATGTTTCATACTTCTACTAGGCTTAGAATGCAATTTCGTCATCGTTGAAGCTATATACATTGTTTACTGGTTCGGTGGGTGCTTCTTCTTTGCTAGTTCTTCGGTTGTTGCCTATTGTTGTTGTTTGGTTCACAATTTGACCTGTGCTTCTGTCTTTCATCATTTCAGAGTAAGTTTCCATGCCATAATTTCATTTTCTATTCCTTGTTTGTTGTTCAATGTTTGCAGTTTGCAAGTATGAATTTTTTCTTATTTCTACTGATATGCTCGTCGTATGTTGCTGGTTCCTTCTGTGCCTCGAATGCAATTTCGTAATCGTTGGAGATACATATGTTGTTTACTGGTTTGATGGTTTTTTCTTGTTCATTGGTTCATCAGTTGCTGGTTGTTTTTGTTTGGGTCAAGTTTATGATTTTGGGGCCCTGGGGCTGCAATTGGGCATGTTCGTACTTTCTCCCTGGTTTGGTCTTGTTGTTTTATTTTGTTTACTTTAGCTTTGCAGGGTTGGGGTCATGCGCCAACAGTTGGATCTATTTCTTTTTTATTTTTATTATTATTATTTTTTGGTCACTTTACGGTGTTCAGACCCTGCACCCACGAGTGGACATGTGGTACTGTTATTTGTCATGTCTGGCGAGGTGGAGATCTATTCTGCTATAAAATTTTGTTGATACTTCAGTGTTGACATGATAGAAAATAGTGGCATAAAAAATAATTGGACAACTACATGTGCAATTGCAATATCCACTGTTTTTTTGTTAAAATAAAACATGTGCAAGATGCACTTATAAACCATGTATGGTGGAATGTACCCATATCACAATACATGTTCTTTATCCTCTACACAGACTGGTGTGACCACAATACAATTTGTCTTGTACTTGAGATATGATATGTACAACAAAGAGAGTGCAAAATTATATTTCCATGTCTAGAAGCATATCTGGATACTTTGCCACGGAAAACCAAAATTGTTTAGCTATGGCCATGCACTTTCTTAATATTTTGTGGCTTGTAATATATTTTAGGGAGGGAAAATCTTTATATATTTACAACCAGGGATGAAAAAGCAAAGGTTCATGTTTCTACCTATCTTTTATTCTATTCGTTGATTCTCATTTACCGTATGTACATATTACTTATTCTTCGGTGCATACCAACTTCCATTCATGTTCATTGTATTTTGTGCGTTCCCACATTCAAACAAATAGAATAGCTGGAGAAAACGACGGAGTCTTGACTACAACGGTGGAAGAGAAGATACAAAGGTACATGCTTGTACTATTATTTCATATCCAGTTGTTTTGTATTTCATTTATTGTCTGTATGTGTGTTCACCTAGTTTATTGTATGTAGATGTTGTGTACCTTCCTACATAATAACCTATCTTGATTACATGTCTTCCTGCATACTAACTTCCTTCATGTCCATTGTATTTTTCCTACATTGCTACATTTAAACAAACAAAATGGTTGGAGAAGACGATGGTCTCTTTGGAGCGAATATATACGAGGAGTTATAGAGGTGCATACCTGTACTCTTATTTCATATTCTAGTGTTGATTATTTCAGTTATTGTCTGTGTATTTGTTGTGCTTGTTCTATTGCTTTGCACCTTTATTTATTATTATTCTGTATGTATATTTTGTGTATGTTTATGCTTATTCTCATGTGAATCGTATTCTATTTACTGTTACATTGAAATAAATAAAACTGTTTTTCTTTCTTTTACATGTCTTTCTTCATACTAACTTGCTTTCATTTTCATTGTATATTCGACGTTGCTACCTTGAAAGAAACAGGTTGGTTGGACAGGAAGATGAATTCTTCTATGCAACAACAGAGGGTTCTATGGTACAATCTTCGAAAAGGTATACCAATTTTACTAGTAAATTAAATATACAAAGCGGGTGGGGGCATATAATATTAGACTAGAAAACAATGACTTGGCAACAATGGGCCTTTGTGCCCTCCCCATTTCTACTTTTTATGTTTTCTATTATTCCTTTCACTTTCTAATTTCTCTGCTTAGTTGTATTTTTCGAAAATGCCTTGGTGCGCGGATTGGTAGACTGATGGGTTCACATTTATGGTCACGCTTCTACCTTATTCCATACTTACCCACTTTGTCGATTGCGAGTGACGAGATGGCGGGTTCAAGATTGCGCCTCTGGCTTCCAGGGTTTCGCGATATACAGATTGGTCGTCGTGCCCCGCCATCACGACCTATTTAATGGTACACATTTTTCTAGTCAAAAAATCAGAGGCATACAATTTGACCCTTGGGTCCTCATGTTTCCTGAGTATCCCTTGAGACCCTATCTCCTTCCACCCTGCATGTGACATTAAGAACTATTATGGACAATATACAATGCATATGCTTGTTAACTCCTTCTGATGTTCATCTACACATGTTTGCATCATAAAAAGTTGGACTAGTGACATGGCCATGAGCAGTCTGTCATCCCAGACATCAACAGATCGACAAGGCCAAAGGTAAATATGCATACATTATGTTCCTAGTATGTTTACCAAATAGTTATCCTCAGCTATTTATTCATCTATTGCATGGTGAATATGTTGATGTCATCTACAATACATGCTTTGCAGTTCACAAGAGGTATCAACAAGTACAAGCGAGACACCAAACATAACGTAGGTTTCACAGACTAAGAGGTGTGGTTGAAAAACTCTGGCTCCATAGTTCATCGAAGTTGTGCGTCTACTTGTAAATTTATTCCAGGAAAAAAAGAAAAAAAAAAATAATGCACACTACCATTCACTTTACTTCTCCTGTTAAAAAATTGTCACCAAGTCTAAACTTGTAACACCCAAAGTACTATCAATAGAGGGCTTGAACCACTGCCAAACTGGACAAATGTTCATCGGGGACATAATGGTTGTCTATACCACCTACTTGGACAAGGCAAACAAAACTAGATTCATTATGCGTGATGACATGACAGACAAGGAGGCCATGATGACAGTCACACTGACTATTCCTACACAACTTGTCCAGAAACATATAGAAAAGATATTGTCGGGTAATGGGATATCCATTAAAAATTTTAATATATTTCCCAAAACAGTGTATGACCATGGTGATTGTGATCGGATTATTTCGCTCAATGAAACAAGTATTGTGGAAAATATTTCTGCTATTTTTTCATAATATCATTTTGTTCCGGACGCAACTATCAGCCAACTTGCACAGAGCAATGGCATTTAACCAATTGGAACCATTGGTGAAGCTATCACACTGGCGAGAAAACTTGTCTCACAACACATTCTCCATATAAAAGATGGAGAGTCGGACAAAGACAAGGCAATGGCACCGTTCTCCATATCCATCTTTTTCCTTTACTTTCACATGTGCATGTATCTCGGTTAAGTTACACAAATATTGCATTGTTCCATGTTGCATCAACATTTGTTCGATACCTATTCAAATTTGTTTATGTCAATGGAACAATAATTTCATAAAGGGAAATTTCCACTTATGCTCTTCAAAAATATAACAAAGAAAAGGGATGTTAGAGAAAGGATCTTTCGCACAACCGAAGAAACATTTGTAACAGAGTTGCGAGCAGACATAGTACAGGATCTGAAGAAACTAACTAGCTCTACAACTGTTGCACGTATACATCTACAGATTCATCCTCACTTTTCTCATACAAATAGACTTCACCAAATTTCTGCGGTTTTTTTATTTATTTAATTTTTTGGGGGGAGGGAAGTGCAGTTGTATATTATATTGTTCAGTGTGTTAATTCCTATGCTCATGTTTCCAGGTTGAAGGTGTTTTGGTTGAAACGAATGCATACTCGACCCCCTTTGAGCCTGTATGTGTGAAATCCAACTCTCCTTCTTCTTCTTCTGCTTTGATAAGTGATGATATGATTGATTGTCTGCGATGCAGTGAAAAATGTCCATACATATATGGACATTGCCTCAATGCTTCCATCTGAACCGTGGGCAAAAAAACCATGCATTGCACAATTAGGCGGCCTATGTTACAAGATGTGCTTCCTGGGTTAGAAGAATTGTCGTATGAAGCATACCTATAGAAAAAGGTAGGCAGTGTTTGCAAGTTGCACAACTTTCGGATACACAACAAATTTACCTTAAATGAGGACAATGCAATATTGCATATCGACTAAATAAAAAAAAAAAAAACAAACAAGAAAAAAAATCATATCAAGATTTGGCAGGAAACGAAAATATCCCATGTTTCTCTGTAATATTTCTTCAACACTGAGATGAATGTTCGTCGGAATCGAGTACTTGAGAATCTAATTACAAATGCAATCTATGTTGTTATTTTGATGTTTTCTTGCATCTCCCAGTAAGAATTTTGCAATGTGTCTTTGCAATATTTCTTCAACACCCAGATGAATGTTCGTCAGAGTCGAGTACTTGAGAATCTAATTAAAAATGTAGTCGATGTTGTTATTTTGATGTTTTATTACGTCTCCTAGTGAGGATTTTGCATATTTGTTTCGGTGTGCAAATAAAATAAAATAAACATGGTGGCTGGTTATTGCTTCCTGGCTTCCTGACCACAATAAATTTTGTGTCTTCCTTCTTCTTAACCTTATTAAGAATTTCCTTCCCACTCATGAGAAGTACAGTGTTACTTACCTCTGGTTTCACTTCTTTATTTTTAATCGACAACAACATGTGAGTCCTTCCATTATTCTCCAGGGTGTATGTGTTCTTTCTCCCATCATGAACCACATTTATGTCATATTGCCACTGTCTACCCAACAATAGATGACAAACATCCATGGGAATGACATCACATAATATTTCATCCTTATATCCTCCTATTTTAAATTCAACTAAACATTGTTTAGTGACATTTACCTGATGTCCTTTTTGTAGCCACGAAACTTTGTATGGGCTTGGATATACAATAGTTTCCAACTCTAGATTTTCTACCATCTCTGTAGAAATGAGATTGTCTGTGCTACCACTGTCCATGATGACTTTGCATACTCTGTCTCTGGTCTTGCAAGCAGTCTGAAACAGAATGTTCCTTTGGGCTGGGTTCTCTGCCTCCTTCTCTGGCGTTAAGAGAACTTTCCTCATCATCAAGGATCTTCCACCCTCAGCATCCTCTGCCTCAACATTCCTTCCTTGAGCTTCGACAATGTGAGTCTCACCACCTTCTTTCTTTCTATCTGGACACTCATATGATTTATGTCCGTTCTTCCCACAGACAAAACATTTCACTTCATCGCCTCAGCCTCTTCCTCTTCCTCTAGCTCGAGGAAAAGTGTTTCTATCGGCATACTTCCCTCTTTGTGAGCTTCCTCCTCTCTCATGTTGAGATTGAGGTTTCTTCCCTTCTTCTTTAGGTTTCTGAGTTCTGTCCTGGGCAATTGTCTTGCCTCTGGATTGACTTCTGCCTTGGCCTCTTTGACCTTACTTTCTGCTCAGCTTCTCTTCAGCTTTCAGAGCCATCTGATAAGCATCTTCTACAGTTTGAATGATCATCATGCTCATCTCGTCTTGGATGTCATATTGCAGACCATTCATGTATTTGGAAACCTTTTCATCATCGCTTTCCCAATGACCTGCACTAATGTTTATCTTGTAGAAATCTTCAATGTACTCTTTCACTGTCATCAGCTTCTGTCTCAAGTTCTGCATCCTTCGAAACAGAGTGATCTGATAATCCTTGGGTATGAATTTTTCTTTCATCTTCGCAACCATTCTATCCCAGCTCTTAATTTTCTGCTTGCCTTTGTAGCGTCTGTCAGCCTGCAGTTCATCCCACCATAATGTTGCATGCCCTTTAAGTCTAGTGACAGCATGTTTGAATTTTCTATCTTCCTTGACATCCTCATAGTCGAAGTATTTATCCAGAGCTCTAATCCAGTCTAGAAGCTCTTCAACATCTAAGTTCCCCTCATACATGGGAATCTCCATCTTTTCTCTCGCACCTATCCTAGCAACAACCCTGAATAGGCGTTCATCCACAACATCCTCAACTACAACTTCTTCTTCGTGTCCAAGTTCATTTTCACTTTCAGCCTCACTAATATCCCTAGTGTCGACTGCGCGCCTCTGTGTTGTTTCCATGCCATCAAACCTGGCACGTAGTTCGTGCATTTCCCTTTCCACTGCTGAATCAGGCATTGGATTGTCTCTTCTCCTCAGTGGCATGGCTAAGAAATATTCCTCTTTCCTCTTCTAAAGAAAGAAAAGAACTCTTTCTGTGCTCTGATACCACAACTGACGCATACCCCCAACCCTTAAGCCGAGATCCGCTCACAGGATCGTTCAAATCTCCTTGAGTCGAAGTGGCTCTTTCGGATCCCTATCAGAACTTCCAACGAATCGATCCACAGGTCCTTATGAATTGAGCCTACATGAACAAACACTAGGCACCAACCCAAATCTTCTTGACCAAAATAACGTCGCGCCCTTCACCGAACCGAGCCTTCGGGTCTCGTGGTTTCACGATCCCTGTTGTTGAGGGGTTTTGTCTCTACAACCTCCAAGACCCAAATTGTCGAATTCCAATGCGCTTAGCAAAGGTTGGCTCCCCAATGGACTTCTCACTTTATCAGGGTTTCGGAATTTGTGACTTCGCGAATCCTGATGTAAGGCTTCCGGCTCTCCAACCCACGAAACCACAAAATAGTCAACGAAGCTTGACTACGCCTGGCGACAAGTGCGCCACCTGTTTCCTCCGCTGTCCTCTGTCTCTGACATGGATCCTTGCCACTTGTCACTCTTCCCGGCTTTTGGGACTCTCGAGCCCAAAGCACTGCCTCCTCCGTTTCTCTACACCCGAAGTGCCAAAATCCTGAAACTCCACACCAATTCCTGTCGCAACTCATGACTTTGGGACTTTCGTTCTACTGCACTCAACTTCTTGTCGTCAGGATCCCCGAAATGACAAAATGATCTGACAGCTTGTGAAAAGCATGATCAACGGTCCACGTTGATTCTTGATCCTAGAGTGATGATTTCGCCTACCTCTAACCACCTTGCAACTTCTTTGGATCCTACAGTTCTTGTGGCTTCGCAATTTCTCCATGGAGAACTTCGACCATTCAATTTCTTCCTCGAGAATCTCTGTGAAACAACAAACATCCTTCCCTTGACGTGCTTCGATCTTTGTCTTCCTTTGAAGTGTTCAAAGGTGTTATCCCTTCTGAGCTTTCTCTTGCAACTCAAGTCTCAAAAGGACCCCATGCACGTACTCCTTGCGGCAGACTTTCAAATACTTCTAAGTATTTGATTCTTTCGACTCTATGCACTTCCTGCAACAACAGTCCTTCAACCCTTCCCTTGGTTGATAAGTTCTGAGCTTTCAACCAGCCTGCGCACACCTTGCACGGCTTCTGTGCTTCACTTGCACTTTTGTTGGAATGAGAACAATGGTATCCCTCCTGATTTTCCAGAGATAAACTCTAAACCTTCGTCAACACACTCCTAGCGGACGTTTCACTGCACTCCTTGCAGGAACTCTCACTCGGGAAGAGAAACAATTGAAACTCATTCTCTATCTCTCTCAGAATTCAAACATTCCACATAAAGTCATACATACACACAGTATTAAAACAAATGCATAACAGAGATATTAAAACAACTGTAAGCATACCATTCACCATGTATAAACAGAAAACATCATAACACCGTGAAATCTGATTCAAAGCTTCATATATTAATTCAAAGCTCCTGTACATGGACTTCTTCTTTACATCTCTCTGCTACAACTCTCTCCTTCTTCTCTTCTATATGCTAATGATACAACTCTTGCAATGATACAATGGTGAGGGTGTCTATATCCGTTTTCCCTCCTACTCTCTAAACTCTCTAATCTTATTAATTCAAACCTGCCTACTTTCATTAACTGGGCTTAAATGCCTTAATGTTTTACAGATGAGAGCAATCGCTCAAGATCTGTTTACATCCTCCAAGATATAAATGCAAAGTACGCCTCCTTCCTAACTATTACATTAATGCCTTTTGTTTCAAAATTCAAAATGGGTCTTATGAAAATGTGCTCTTTTTCTTCCCACGCGCGTCCAGCTGCTCCTTGGGCTTAATTGCATGCTTTAGGCTTTGTATGATGCTCCTGCATCAGTATTCTTCCTCTTTCTCAAATATTTTCGACTCCCTATGATTTAAGTGGCTCCCTTTGAAGGATAAACATCTTCCTTTGATATTAACCTATCTGGAACAAGAAAACAAGAGGAAACAAAACAAGAATATCTCCTAAAGGATAATAATGAGTGCATCTCTAGAATCAAAACAATTTAAGGATTGTTGTCACAACTACAACACTTACCTGTAATGTAGTAGGGTAATTTCATGAAGATGGGTAACACTTTTTTGAGAATCGGGTCTCTAAAATTCCTAGCGGCATTTTTTCGACCGAAACATTTTTCGGCCAAAAATTTGCACGTCAAATTGAATGGCGCCCTGACGATGCCCTCGAAATTCATGTACAATATTTTTCAGATGATTTTTTTTCCTACGGTAAGCATATTTCGACCGAAACTTTTATTTTTAACGGATTCTATTAAAAAGTATGTTTCAGTCGAAAGAATATTTTGGCCGAAAACCTGAAAATGGGACTGTTTGTAGGAAACTGCAAATTCTCTCTACCTTACTTGATCTTTGTAGGTAGTGGACTCCTACAAATACTCAGAATTTAGTTTAGTAATTGATACCAACATTTACAAAATTGAATTTACTTTCATTGGATATAATTTGTTTTCAATTTCATTGTTTTTATCTAATTTTATTCTATTTTATAAAAAAAATCACTGCATAATATTTTTAGGTGAGATTATGATTTAGTGAAATGAAAAATCCATATCTCTAAAAATTGCACAGTGGAAAATTATGGAAATATTATATTCATAATCCTTAAACCGTTTTGTTCAAAAGGGTATTTTTAGATTTTTATTTTAAATAAAAATTAAGATAGATACTGTTGAAATAATGTAACTGCAAAGAGCATTCTTATTATTATTGGATTAAATTCCCATTGCGGATTAATAATGTCATTATTATTATTGTTATTGGATTAATCCCCATTGTGGATTAATCATGTCGGTAATTGTATAAGGACCAAATCCCCTTTTGCGGATTGGTCATCGGACAATTACAAAGGGCAGAATAAGAAGTCAGCCCCAACAGTTATTATGGAAGACCCAAAATTAATTAAAGGTGGGTTTACCCACCCAGAGTGAGAGGTCGTCCCTGCCAGTTGTGACCTTTCACATGTGCCAGACTTATATAAATAAGAGGCTAGCGCCTCACTTCAAACACACAACTCACTTGCTCATTTCTCTTATGAGGCAAGCTGCAATTACCAGAGAGAGGAGAAGAAGAGTGGCGCATCTCTTGGGGAGGACTATCTGTATTGGTTTGAGTTATCTCTTGAACATTGTATAAGCTATTTATGATAAGGAAGTTTTGTTGGGTTTTCTTCCCCTAGAGGGTTTCCCAGGATAAATGTTATGTCTCTTGTGAAAGTGTATTTCTCAATGATCTTGTTCTGATTATGCTCTTATCTAATGAAATGCAAAGAACTATAATAATGGCATAAACATTAACATGGTATCAGAGCCAACCTGAAGGAAGCACAATTTGCAAGAGGAAAAACGTCACTGATACCGTACCCAAAAATTAGGGTTTTACAAAAGTGAGTATTTTCAGCTCCCTAACCTCCTAGAAAGTTGTGCCCTCCCCCAAGGATCAATTTGGCACCTAGAGCGCACCTTTTCAGTGGTTGGATCTTCCGCAAAGTGAAACTCTAGTTTCATAAAGTACCAGAAAACCAGAAAACCAGTGTACCAGAAGCACCAGAAGTACCAGAGTATCAGAAGTACTAGAAAACCAGAAGCACCAGTCCAGAAATCCACAAATCAAGTTTGAGGGGGTAAAAGTTGGATTTTCGAAATTTCGACTACACCAGCTAACTCGGCTCAGCTCAGTGCATCTATCCCCTGGATCATAATTTCAAAACTCGAAGTTTGAAAAATTAGGGTTTCCTCATAAAACCCTAAGTTGCGGTTGCAGTTGCAGCATCAGTTGCAGTTGTAGTTTCAGAACTAGTTGCAGTTGTAGCCGTAGAACCAGTTGCAATCACTCTTGAAGTTTTTGTTAATGATTACCGTTGCTACCAAATGGAGCCACTACCTGCAAATGTTATCCAAGGTATGTAATCACATATGGTTAATGGTTAAACCCTAAAGAGTATTTGCAGGAGAAGGGATATTTTGCCATAGATCCAGAAGGATATCAAGATCCAACACATTCAGAGGAATGATGCAACCCAAGTGTGATTATTCTAATATGCATCTATTTGTTATGAAATTATCTTGATCAGTGTTGCATGTTGAAGCTATGATCAAATCATTAGAAGGATTAAAAGTTGATCATAG
>ML778971.1:173266-186133 GCA_009831015.1 Picea engelmannii
GATATTCCTTGCTTCTGACCTAGTTGTTAGACGTAAAGCAAGATGTGACTGACACTGAGCTACCAGCTTAACCGTTGTGACATTGAGCTAGTGTAGTACTGTGATGTGCCAGCCTAGTGCTGTGATGAGGTATCATTTTTACTCATACATATTTGATGCAGATGATGATAGCATTTTTTCAAGAATGATGATGTTGCTAATGAAGGTAACTTCCAATGACTCGTAAATGTGCTAGCCAATGTTTCAAGATGATATTGACGATACTTTCCTCCAAATGCCACTAATGATTCAGACCTCTCTCGCCTGATGCTGATGAAGAATACCCTTCTTGTTAAGGGGGAGTGTTGAAATAATGTAATTGCGAAGAGCATTCTTATTATTATTGGATTAAATTCCCATTGTGGATTAATCATGTCATTATTATTATTATTGTTATTGGATTAATCCCCGTTGTGGATTAATCATGTCGGTAATTGTATAAGGACAAAATCCCCTTTTGTAGATTGGTCATCGGACAATTACAAAGGGAAGAATAAGAAGTCGGCCCCAACAGTTATTATGGAAGACCCATAATTAATTAAAGGTGGGTTTACCCACCCAGAGTGAGAGGTCGGCCCTGCCAGTTGTGACCTTTCACACGTGCCAGAATTATATAAATAAGAGGCTAGCACCTCACTTCAAACACACAAATCACTTGCTCATTTCCCTTATGAGGCAAGCTACAATTACCAGAGAGAGGAGAAGAAGAGTGGTGCATCTCTTGGGGAGGACTATCTGTATTGGTTTGAGTTATCTCTTGAACATTGTATAAGCTATTTATGATAAGGAAGTTTTGCTAGGTTTTCTTCCCCTAGAGGGTTTCCCAGGATAAATGTTGTGTCTCTTGTGAATGTGTATTTCTCAGTGATCTTGTTCTTATTATTCTCTTATCTAATGAAATGCAAAGAACTATAATAATGGCATAAACATTAACAGATACATGGTGAGGGAAAACATGTGTTTAAAATATGTAACCTTTTCAGAATGGTCAACTTCAAAAAGTTATAGAAATTATAATATTTATCTCCTAGATTCAAAAATATAGTCATCACAAAATAGAGTCTATGTAGATTGTTGTAGTATATTTTATTTGTCAAAAACAAAAGTTTAATAATGGATACACTGTTGTGGGAAAAAATAACTCATTATCTTTTCCTTCATTTTTAAGGAACATACAATCAAACAATTTCCAAATTGACATATCAAATCTCAATAAAAAAATAAATTAAAAATATTCAGTTGAAAGTTAACAAAATTATTCACAAGTTTTTTTTTTACAGTAAAGTAAAATTCTAAATAAAAAAAAATACTTTTGTTTACCATAAGTTGAAGAACCTGTTAAAATTAAAAAAGAATTGTCATAACACAAGCAAAAGTGTTACCCATCTTCATGATTTTACCCAGTAAACTTTATAAATATAGGTTAGAGGAAAGACAATTACAACAATCAAACCTGGAGTCTTCACTTCCAGTGTGTTGTTCCTCTAAATGCACCGAGATCCTTTTGGATCCATGACTTTAGCAAAAGGTTCCTTCGTCCTTCAATTACCCTCATGACAATGATACAAATAATATATATACAAGTGCATACCTGAGGGTGCTAATATGATTTTTCCAATGGCACATGGCTGATCTTTATCCTCTGACATCTTCATGACGGAGGTAGTCACAATGTCACCTTTTTGTATCACCCACAATAAGTCTTCCTTTGAAGTCTTGTCTTCCAGAAACTTGAAGTTGCTTGATCCATCAAGCTTAACTTCCATCATAGTTTTGTTCATCATAATTATAAATTCTTCACAACCCTTTATCAACTGGGCTAGAAAACCTAACGGCTAGGCTAGGCTAGCACTTTTAGGTTTTGTTGGACTTATTACTGCCAACAATAAGCCTTTGAAAGATGGGAGAACACTGGTGAGCTAAAGAGCTCCTTTAATGAGTTGCAGAAACCCTAATCTATGTACTTTTTAGCCTTAACGTCCAAATTTCAAGTGTTGGAAACCTTTAGAAGAGTAGCTCGTACGGATTTTATGGGAGCCCTAGGAGGGTTGTACAATTTCTACAGAAGTGAGAGAGGATGGCTGGAAAATGTTTTTGCAATGGGATTTTCAAGACCTATGCTCTGATACCATGTTGATTTTTCAATAAGGTAGGTTAAGCATGTAGTTCATTCCATTTTTTTATTTGTCTTAACCATAAACAATAATGTTGCAACAACCAAGATCACAAGAAGAAACACCATGCAGAAGAACACAAGAAGTATCGTGGGAAACCCTTCTCAACAAATCCTTTTCTATATTCTTTAAGAGAAACACATTCACCACCAATAAGACCTAGCACACAAGAGGGTTCTCAAACCCTAGAAGACTAGTGCCCAAGAGAGGTGTGCACTTTTCCCAAGAGGATGTACTTGCTGAAATTTCCAAACTCATGTGAAAGATATGATTCCTCAATGGGGAATTTGCCTTTACTTATACTAACCTGAACATGTCAACAGAAGTGTCTATCGGCATAACAGGGCCAACCTCACTAGATTGTAATATAATTAATATTGACCAAATTAATTATCTTTTACATTAATTACCAGTCACATTAAGGTGGGGCCAACCTATACCCTTTACATTACAATTAGGGTTACAGGAAGGTATGAATCTTGAACAATATATAAATGGATCTGATACACCCACTAGTGATCATCCACTAGGGGCACATCCATAGGGATGTCCATATCTATGTTTCACTACATTACATAGAAGAACCACTTCTTCACTAGTGCTCAACCACTAGGATCATGTCCACCTGTGCTCATCCACATGCATGTCCACTCAACAGATATTATTTCCCACTCCATTACATAGGAGATTCATATGGAGTTTCTCGTCAACTCTTCTACTCAAAGGAGGCTAATACATCATCTTCATTTATGTTCTCATGATGATGCACCCAACACTTTGGGATTTCACACGCTCACCTTGTGCTCTGCTACAGGCATGTCCAACTCTGCATATCACCTTTCTCATTGTGTTACACATGAGAATCATCTGGAGTTCTTCTCAACTCTCTGTATGGTGGAGGTCATCTCTATGTTCCATCTATGTCTCAAATAGGAACCACACACCCTTCTTAGGGGATTTCTCTCGGGTTTGTAAGCTGGAGAATGTATCACATGGCTAGAATGATCCACATATCCCAGGTTTGTAAGCTGGAGAATGTCTCACATAGCTTAAATCATCAACATTTTTGACTAGGTAAGTTATTTTACCCAAAAGGTACAATATTGTATTTCTTAAGAAAATGTGATGTGGAAAGGGTTTTTTTTTCTCAATCAAATGTGATCCTGAATTTCCAATTTATTTAGTTATATATAATCACCAAAGAATGTTTTTTCACATAAATTCCATGAAATACCATTAAATTTTTTTAATCCATCCTTGTAAAACCCTTAAATAAAAATAATAATAGACATAATGTAGCATGTGCATGGTGAAAAACCCTTTCTGGAAACATCAACACTAAGAAGAAAGCATCATCACTAAGAAGAGAGTGAAAACTCCCTTAATGCTTTTAAAAAATGAGAGGTAAATGTTTTCTTCAACTTACAACTATTTGAAAAGATTCACATGATCTTACACATCTTCCCATCTTATTCATGGTCCCAACATATGAGTAGAACACTACCCAAAATTATTTTGGAAATAATTCCTACAACCAATGATACTTTTATTTAAGAGGCATCCCTTGTTTATCGGTATATCCTCATGGTAAGTGAAAAGTTTGAAGGTAAAATAGGACATCCATATACCAAGAATGTTGAGATACAAACTGATTTTGGCATGGTAGACACCTTAAGATTGATGGGAACCTATTAAGATTAAGGCATCAACACCTGTTATGATACTAAATAAGTTCACTCCATAACATCTTTTAATGGTGTAATCTCCAAGTCATACTCTTGAATTTTAGTAAACCAATTATTTCACCATCCACTTAATTATAGTTGGTTTAATATCATCTTAACAAGGGGAACATAGGAATACACAATGTTGTGGGATGAAATCATGTAATTTTAAAATGTGACAAAGCATTGAAAAGTGATCATATGCCTTGACCCAGGTGGATATCGGTGGCCACCCACCTATTCCACTGGCTCGAAAAACAGTTTTCCACCTTGGCAGTGTTTCAACAATTGTCTAGGTTCCAAACTTTCGGGGTCGTTTTGAGTCCCTAAACGATGTTTTTTGGGGATTTGGGGTCCCGATGATTGCCAATAGCACTCACTTGGGCCAGTTGAAAATCATTCTTCTCGGTTAGACCTTTCCAATGAGATATTGTGCTTCTAAAATGGAGATTATATGCAAAAGTTACGACACCGAGAAGTTGATGTACTAACTTACCCAAACGTGGCCCACATGACTTTTGGTGCTTCATCTCCCAGGGTTAGGTTTTTGGATGTCCAGGGTTTTTGACATTCTTTTTTATTGTAAAAAAGGCCTTTAGATCCTTATTGTAATCATCTTCTTGCGAGTGAGCGTATTCGTCACATCTCTTCTCAGAGATAAGCCGCCACCATTTCAGCAAGCTTGTTTTCCACTGCATTTTACATTTTCAGCTTATTTCCTTATTGAATAGAAAACAAGTTTTATTGTATCTCTATTATTCTGTGTGAAGCATATTTTAATAATTTGTATTATTTTCATCATGCTCATAAAATATGGATTAGTGGTATTAGAGAGGTCTTCTCGTTATCATCTTAATGCATGTCCCCAATGAGGTTAGGGTACAAAGAATTGGGTCTCGAGCTTCTTTCTCTTGAGGACAAAAGCTCTCGCACGCCCAAGCGACCTCTCATGGCAGGAGAAAATAAAGATGATGGAACAAGAGATCATTTCAAAATATTTCTTGAGGAATCCCTCACACAACATAGGAACAAGATGATGGATATTTTCGCACAAATCCTTCGATGGCTACCAATAGGCAACACATCTTCCTCAAGTGGAGGCCTCACCCCCTTCAAGGTACAAATCAACTTAAATATTCCTATATTTAAAGTTCATATAGACACAGATGTTGTAGAAAAGTGGTTGAATCTACTAGAAGGATATTTTTCTGTCCATAACTTTTCGAATAGAGAAAATATTACTTTTGCACTCCTCAAAGTCGTTCCCAATGTCAAAGATTGGTCTAAAAATTTATGTGATAAAAAGGTAACAAAAGAACCCTCATTATTTATAGTTGTGACCACCTAGGAATCCTTCAGGGATGCTATTAAGGAACAATACTACCCTGTCGGAAGTTATGAGGACTTGTATATGAAATGGACCACACTGCGACAAGAAAGAGGCCAATAAGTGCCAGAGTTCACAAATATATTCCATACCTTGAGCACCAAGATGGGTATCAAAGATTTAGAGCGACAACTAGTGCTAAAGTATCGCGATTCTCTGCATAGATACATCCAAACCGAAATGGAATTTCTAGACATCTCTTCCTTGGGCAGGGCCTACTGACATGCTGTCAAAATCGAGCAAAAGCTCAAACAAATTGTGCGACAATTTGGGCCTGGTAACCCCTCACAACAAAAGAAAGGAAAGGGTGGCCACAACCCACAAAACAAAGGAAAAAGAAAAGATGGAAAGTATCAGGAAAACCAATCCAAGCCGCAAGAAAAGAAGGACACCAGAAAGATAAAGAAAGATACCGATAAGTGGTGCGACTTCCATAAGAACCCTTGGCATAACACTACTAATTGTCGCTCAAAGAAATCGTTGGTGGGCGAGTGAAATCCTCTGAATCAGATGCGGTTTCTAACTCTGAGTCAGAACTAGAAAGGGGAAGACAGATTATTGACACTGAACCTAGTGCCACCGTTGCTACCAGCAAGCTCCAGCATGGTGAACCAAACGAGCCAGAAGAAGGTGAGCGCCTCTTCCATTCATAGATATGGGAAAAGGCACCTCGTTGCACTTCATCATTGATATTGGTAGCTAGAATAACATCATCTCAACAGAGGTCATCAAGCCCCTGGCCCTATCGAAAATGCCACACCCACAACCCTACACCCTTGGATGGATCCGCCAAGGAAGCGATCTCTGAGTCATCCAACAGTGTCAACTTTCATACGGCATCAATCCCTTCAAAGATGAGGTATTGTGTGATGTTTCTCCTCTTGAAGTTTGTAATGTTTTTTTGGCCAACCTTATTTATGGAAATGTTATGTTGTATATGAGTCTAGGCCTCGTAGTGTTATTATTAATTTGAACAGGAAATTGTACAGGATACCTGAGGCAGTCCCTCCTAGTGTTATTTTCTTGATCTCTGCCAAGCAATGCAGGAAGGTCATCTCTTAGACCGATAATTTTTTCTTCTTCATGATTCACTCTCAAAGTGAGCGAAATATCACAGCCACATCCAGGGCCTCCACAACCGATATCTCCACACAACAGAAGAAAGTGGATAAGGTCATGGACGAATAATTAGATATTGTTTCCTCTCCTACCGAGGTACCTCTACACTGCCACATCAAGCATCCTGTCGATCTGACCCTAGGCGCATCGCTACCCAATGGGTTAGTCTACCGCTGCTCTTTGTTAGAAAACGAAGAGATCAAGGGACATATCCAAGAACTGCTCCACAAAGGGCACATCCATACCATCTCATCATCTTGTGGTATCCCAATCATGTTGGTGTAAAAGAAAGACGGGACATGGCGACTCTGTATTGATTACTGGACCCTGAATAAAATCACAGTCCGAAATCGGTACCCGATTCCGTGAATCGGCGACCTCCTTGATCATCTCACACAGGAAAAATAGTTCAGTAATATTGATTTGAAGTTTGGATACCACCAAGTCCCAATAGAACAGGCAGATGTATGGAAGACTGCCTTCAAGTCAAAATAAGGTATTTTTGAATGGTTGGTCATGCCCTTTGGTTTGAAAAATGTTCCAACAACTTTTATGAGGATGATGGATGATATCCTATGACCTTTCACTAATAATTTTGTAGTGGTGTATCTAGATGACATCCTCATCTACAACAAGACTTGGGTGGAAAACATGCAGCATATTCAGCAGGTTCTGCACACCCTGCGGCAACAAAAAATATAAGCAAACTTAGAAAAATGATCCTTTGGCATGGACAGGGTCCATTACTTAGGATACATCATTAATCAACATGGTGTGCATGTGGATCCAGCTAAGATCCAGGTCATTCATGACTGGCCAGCCCCAACCACACTCACTGAACTTCAGAGCTTCTTGGGCCTCGCCAATTTCTATCACAGGTTTGTGTTGGGATTCTCTCATATCGCATGGGCCTTTAGCCAAGTAACCAAGGGTGGCGATAAGGAAAAATTTGTGTGGGGCCTATCCCAACAACAAGCCTTCGATGAATTGAAGAAGCGTCTGTGCTCATCCCCAGTACTTTCATTACCGGACCTGCAACATCCCTTTGAGATCGATACAAATGCTTCAGACTATGTTGTGGGTGCTGTTCTCACTCAACACAGCCACCCCATGGCATATCATAGTGAGGCACTATCAGATGTTGTCTGTAAGTACCCTACTTACGACAAATAAATGTACTCCATTGTGCAAGCCTGCCGCCAGTGGATACATTAAATTATTGGGAACGAGACAATCATCCACACTAATCACAAGCCATTATGTATTTAGATAAAAACATATAAATGATAAAACATTTTTTTGGGCCAATACATCTAGAGATGATATTGATGATAATTTATTTCTTGGAAGGATGCTTCAACTTTAGGTGTCGATTTAAATTTAAGTCCCTCTTTGTATCACATGTTCCCTCCTTAGTGCCTACATGTTCCACTTCTTTTTCCATTCATTAATTCTAATATGTGTTTAGCTAAATCAATTATATAGGTGTCTCTAGTACCATTCTCTTTTTATATTAGGCTATTAAATTTATCCTTCCACTCATTTCCTATGATGGTACAATTCATAACATTATAATGAGATTCATTTATTTCCTTCTCACATTATGTTCCATGCTTGACATCACTTAACTTGCAAAAAAATACAACAACCTCTTTAACAATAACAAAGATCTCTTAGAGCTTACCCTTTTTCAAAATTCCTATGAGATGACCACCTAGTAGTTTGGTATATTTCCTCATATCATTCTTGAATTCATAGCCCAAGTATTACACTATATATCATTCTTGAATTCAAAGCCCAAGTATTACACTATATATCATTCTTGAATTCATAACCCAAGTATTACACTATAGATGTAACATCCAACCAGACAATGCTCTCCCACTAGTCACAAAAATACTCAAAGACTAAAAATAAGGCACATATTTATAGTGCAAAGGTAGATGATTTAAAACCAAGATGAGCTACCATATAGAACCATATCCTCCTAATTATCTTGTCCTTTCCCAAGAACAATATAAAGTAAATCATTCCAACTCCCAATTGTAGAAAAAATTAACCCACACACATCCATCATCATACCAAATATAAGCACTTGTGTCATTTCCATGGGCATAGATGAATGGGTGTGACACCAATACAATAAATATTCATTATATTAACATTGCACGGCCCTACCACTTTGTTGATTGAGATGTGATTTCCATTATGGTTAAACGAATCATGCAATAGATATTCATTATATTGACATTGCACGGCCCTGCCACTTTGTTGATTGAGATGTGTTTTCCATTGTGGTTAAACAAATCATGGTGGGGGGTTAAGTTTACAGTGCCTCCATTTATATCACAAATTCCATTTGTTAATCTAATACCTTGTTTGCATGCATATCAATAAAAATATTTCTTCCTCCAAGATATGATGAATATAAATACTCTCAAAGCCTTGGGTTTCTGGCATAATATAGTAGAAGAGAATACCCAATTTGATGTTCTTTGGAAAAAACTTAATCACAATGATCAAATTAGTTTGGAGTCCTCCACCATTTCTCAACAAACCTTCCTACTACCCCTCATTATCTAATTTCAACTTGAATGTATTTCAAGTTTATTGTGATGTGACTACCCCTCATTATCTAATTTCAAGTTGAATGGATCTGAATTGAATGTACAAGTCAATCCAGTGGCAAATAAACGTAGCAGTTAGAATCGTATTATGGAAAATCCATTAACACTCAGTCAATCAGAAACAGAAACAGTAAAAAAAAATCATGCCATGACCGAATCAACCGAATCAATCAGTGCCTAAGAGTAAGAAATTCATACCAAAGGGGCCAGTGGGAACATTCATCTCTGGATCTGACATGACCGCGTCGAGTTGATGATGGTAGAACAACAGGCGAGAAGAGAGACGTGAATATTTAACTTCACAGAGAAATACGTCGGAATTCTCACCCACCCAGAAATCCACAGCGCATTGAGAGAAAAAAGAGAACGGTTTCCTTCACATCTACTTGTTTTGTTAGTACCTGCCCAAGCAGGTACTATAGTAATCGGGACGGTGTTAAACTTACATGACTTATCAAACATATACCAATCTTTTCTAAAAACATATATTAATTGTATATATGTTTATATATACAATTAATATATATCCCAATCTTTAATTCTATATAATTAGATGCCTATTATTTATATATTAAAAAATATAAAGAATCCATGCTTCTTATTATTTCATTACTTAATTTGTATACATACAAACTTTAATTACTAAATTTTAATCTACTATTTATTAAAAAAATGCATATAATATGTACTTGAATTGAATTTCGACAACAGAAGTAAATATTTCCTTACTACAAACTCTTAAATATAATTTGTTTTTCTTAAATATAAACGCCTTTAAGCGATGCTAGGAAATCTAAACTTTTTAATGGGGTTTTTTCTTTATTTCAGCTAAAGAATAGTATATGCATTCCTGGTAAACTGGTTCAACAGGTTTTCACAATATAAATTCCTAAAGTTTTACATAGCAAGCGAAAGTTATGCATGTAGTATCGTTTGCAATACCTATGATGCCTTAACTGTTTCGTTAGTTTCAATTAGATATGATTAAAACTTTTATGAGAGTAATTGAACTACTGCACTAGTCACATCTTATAGAGACATGATATTTTTGACTCTGAAATTTATTAAAACTGTGATACTCTTTGTGATTAGAAGACGCTGGTTTGATTTAGATGGAAACATTATTTTTTCAGTGAACGATAATTATTGATTGTAAGATATTATATTGCAGAGTTGGCTTCAAAAAATTTACACCAGATAATTATTGATTGTAGGATATTACATTCCAGAGTTGGCTTCAAAAAATTTACACCACAAAAATTTGTCGCAGGCATCGCTTTTTAACAAACAGGCTATAATATAAACAAACTAAATTTCAAAACATTCGTTGGCTTTTTAACAAACAAGCTATAATATGAACAAACTAAATTTCAAGACATTAAAGTTTGAGAAAGTTCAAACAAAGTTTCAGAAAAATTCTTCACCTCTTCAAAAGATCATGAAATACCTTAGGCAGAGTTTGTATCAAGTATGTAGTAGCAGCTCCTCATTCCTTTCTTAAGCCTTTGAGGATTCTTGGATATCCATACTGGTTTTTACAAGCTGAGCTAATGTGCACTGGGCTGTGTTATTCAGGCTTCTCTGGTTGGATTCGACCACGCGCTTAATCTCTTCTTCAAAAAGGAAGTAGCAAATCTTGGCATAACGAAACTTAAACGCGTGGCTTGATAAAGCTAATGCGTGGATGAATAAAGTGAACGAAGCTATCACCTTTGTTTGTGATAATAGTTTAATATGCTTTAAAATATATAGCATTCATTGTAATTATGTCGAAAACATAATCTATTGATAATGGGCACAATTAATAAGTGTACACCTATTGATAAGCGTTAATCTTATTTAACCTTAAAGCTTAATCTGATGGCTATGCATGGAAGATGCTGACATATTCTTAGTCGTCCTCCAAAATCAATGGGTCAGATTTATTGTTTATAACTTTATTGCATTTATCAAGGCAACATGTTTACTTTTTAACATTTACCTAATCACATTAAAAAATTACTGTAAGGATATGTAATTGCCACATTTAAATGATTAAGTAGGATTAAACCGTGCAACCAAACGTTTCATATTACCACAGACACATTACCACGAACATTTTATATTGGGGGCACATTCTCAATCGATACCTTTCGGCATTCTACTCTCCATTAGCATTCACAACCCAATACTAAGTTAGTATTGTATTGTAACTATCACAACCCAAGCCTAACCTTTGTGTTGTATTGATTTTCATAACACCTGACAAACTTAGCAAGATTTCTCTAACTAATGAAATGAGACCAATATCCATCAATATATGTCCAAGTATGTATCTCCATTAGCATTCACAACCCAAGACTAACCTTTATATTGTATTGTAACTATCACAACCCAAGACTAACCTTTGTGTTGTATTGATTCTCCATTAGCATTCACAACCCAAGACTAACCGTTGTATTGTATTGTAACTATCACAACCCAAGACTAACTTTTGTGTTGTATTGATTTTCATAACACCCGACAAACTTAGCAAGATTTTTCTAATTAATGAAATGGAACCAATATCCACCAATATATGTCCAAGTATGTATCTCCATTAGCATTCACAACCTAAGACTAACCTTTATATTGTATTTTAACTATCACAATCCAAGACTAATCTTTGTGTTGTATTGATTTTCATAACACCCGACAAACTTAGCAAGATTTCTCTAACTAATGAAATGGGACCAATATTTATATATAAATCAAGTCCTTTGTATTGTATTGATTTTCATAACACCAGACAAACTTAACAAGATTTCTCTAACCAATGAAATGGGACCAATATTTATATCTAAATCAAGTAATAAAGAGAGGATGCCACCATTCAATCTATTCAATCTATAACATGCTAAGAAGGAAAACCATTATGAATATCTAATAATGAAATGCAATGCAAGTACCCGGATTTGGCTAGGGTTTCTGTGAGGAAAAAAAATGGAGTCATTGCATAGTGAATTATAAAGGGATTAGAGAGTTTACTTGTGAAGAAGTTGTAGGGATCTTCTACATAGCTTGGATTTCTTTCCATCCAACCACTTTGTTGAAAAAAATAAAAGAGTAAAATTAGCTTTGCAGTAAGATAAAATTGGATTTTTTTTTTTTAAGTTTTAGTTTAGTTATGCAGTTTTCCATTTCCTTTTTCAATTAATACATGGAGTTGAAGTTGAAGATTTATTTTTCTATATACTAAATTAGTTTAAAAAAACTTGTAATTTTTCTTTTAGGTGAATGTTGTAGGAATCACTCTAAGATCCTTCAAATATTCTTATGAAACTCATCCTCATTTTCAATTAGATTTGAAGGATATTTTCCAATTTTCCTTCTAATAAGTTTCCAAGCCAAACAAAAGAAAAAAGTTGGTTTTAAAAGTTTCCAACCAAGAAAAAAGAAAATAGTTGATTAGGGTTGAGGGGATGTAAAAGAAGGTTGACTTATGGAATCTTTTCATGATAAGGAAAAGAAGACTAGCTAACTAAAACAAATGCAATAACACATGTGTTCAGCTTACAAACCTATTAATTAGTAACAAGTGCAGAGTCTAATAGAAGAGCTAGAGCCAGGGGTAATCGAGCGACCCACACCTATACTAGTAGAGCTAGAGCTAGGGGTAATGGAATGACCCACACCTATACTAGTAGAGCTAGAGCCAGGAGTAATGGAACGACCCACAACTATACTAGTAGTAGTACTCATTGAATGGTAAATAGCTTGAGGCTTATAACTCTATCAATACAAATTTTATTTTACTATATTTGAAAAAACCCCATTAT
>ML778971.1:208619-222057 GCA_009831015.1 Picea engelmannii
GAAATTGGGAAGTTGCGCCAAGTTGGCAGCAAGATTTTGTGGGCCATTTGAGATCCTAGAAAGGATTGGGCCGGTTGCATACATGCTTGCATTACCTGCATCTATGACTGTACATAATGTGTTTCATGTTTCACTACTTAAGAGATATGTACCTGATGCTAATCATGTTATCGATTGGACTGTGATTCAGGTGGAACCAGAAGGTGTCCTGCAAGTGCATCATGTGCGCATATTGGACAGGAAAAGCAAACATCTCTGGAATCGAGCTATAGAGCTTGTAAAGGTCCAGTAGACCTGGTACAGTCCTGAGGACGCGACATGGGAGCATGCAGATGTTATGTGGGCAGAGTACCCGCATCCTTTTGAAAATTTTGAAAAGCTTGCAGATGCGATGTAAAGTTGCACTAAGGACAGTGAAAAAATAAGGGGAGGGGATTGTAGTGTCCCCAAGGCTGAGCCCCGATGTAAACCATGATCTGAAAGAGATTGTAAATATGTGTTATAGGCTGGTGAGCCAAGTTTTGTATAAGCCGGTAGGCTTATGTGTTTGATTAGGCCAGAGAGCCTAAGGGTTGAAGGCCAAGGGCGTGGATTTGGTATCTGTATGTATGCAGCACATCAATAAAATATAAACACCGCTAGGTGCAGACCGACCAAAATGAATGAGTGATGGGGGACTAAGCATCCACAGAGTGGGAAAAAGGGACTGAGTGTTGAGCTTAGGGGCTAAGCCTAGAGGGCTTAGGCCTAGAATAATATTTTAATATTATTTCCAAAAAGAGTCATCTGCATATTATTTTATCCTAAGTTCCTGGCAAGGGGGGGAAACGTGCAAAGGGGATGCACGCTGTGGGAACGCATGCAGTTCCCAAGGTGACAAGTGTCAACTCTGGTGCATGCAAATATAATCACCAAGATGAACCGCGTGAGGGGGGGGTTTTCTCCATTCTACCCGACCGTCTGAGGGGAAACCAATTAGACCTCCGCAAGATTACCCTCGTACCATTCTAAAACTAGATCCGGAAGACTATCCTGTGATTGTTGAACCTGTTTGGGAAGCGCGTGTCTATTTTTCCCAATTGGTTGTTGCGGCCGCACAGTGCTGGACTGCGCATAGCATATTGACCAGAGTAAGCTCGTGCTGAGCTGGTGTATGTCCTCTCTTCTGGTGAGGAAGGTGACTGTGGTTGGAAGAAGTAGGTTGTCAGGCATGTGAGCAACTCTTTCTAGGTGAAAGAGTTTGTTGGGAAGCGGTTTCTTCCAGAAAGTGTCCAGCACTAGCTTCAGACTTTGAGACTTCCTGATTCGGCCTGTTGCCGAGACCCAGAGAGGAGGTTAACACCGATGGACTGTGCATGTGAAGGTGTATACTCCCGGGCGGAACAGGCATGTGGGGAATGAGAGTTTGGTAGTAGTGGGCGTAAGATGACATCTTTGGGAAGAACCTTTCCAGATATTTCTGTGTTGTTTCCCTGTAACCTCAGCTTAGCCTAGAATTCCTTGCCTTGGGGTGGAGCTCAGTCCCAGCTCAGGGGTGACCCACTGTTGAACTGATGAACAGTGTGGTCTAAGGCTGGGAGGTTCGTGGAAGACCTACACTTGGTTGGTGATTTCTACAGCTGTTAAAAGATAAGTATTTGAATTATGTTTTGATCATGTTGTGCATGACCGTGCTGTTTATGTATCATGTTTTCTGCTGTGTAAATGAATTATTGTTAAATGGTATGGAATGTTTAATTTATAGCAGTAACGAGATATGTTTTACTCTGTAATTTAATTGTGTTTAATTGTGTTAAATGCATGTGGTTATATTGGCCTGTGTTTATTATTAAAAAGATGTGTACAAATTGGTATCCGAGCGCGAGTAAGCTCCGAACTGTGAAAAAGGTACACTACACCCATGACTCTGGTCATGAACTGATCCACATTTTCGAACTCTGTCATCCTTAGAGTCTCGAATTGTGTCCTCAAGGTCTGCAGTTTAACTGTTTTGACCTTGTCATTTCCTTGGTAGGAATATTTAAGAATGTCCCAAGCCTGTTTGGAAGTACCATCGCATGTGATTTTGGAGAAAATCGAATCATCCACAGAATTATGAATCCATAATTTCACTTTATTTTCTTTGTGCCTCAGTGTTTCCTGAGCAATTCGCTGTGGATTTGTCATGGCAGCAAGGGCTGCTGGATCTAGCTCCACATATCCATGATCCACTGGCTCCCAGCACTCTTGTTCTTGCAAGAATGACCTCATTCCAAGAGACCAAAACTCGTAATTCTTTCCCAGAAGAATTGGACCCTGAGTTGGTCCTAAACTGCTAGACGATGCCATAAAAAAAATTTGTAGAAAAAACAAAGGAAAAAATTTTGTGTTTACCACCGATCGTCGAAATGTCGATTTGCCGATGGCCGAAAAGAGCTTATCGGCCTTGAATTGGCCTTAGTCACCATGCAATGTGACCACGCGCCTTGTGTTAAAGCGCTACGGACTTTTCCCCTTTTTTGTCTTTCAAATCGCCGAAATGCGAAAAATTGCCTTTAGACAATTCAACGGTCCAGATCTTCTGATGATCTGATGGTCCAGATCTTGTCAAGATATCATGAATCGGGACTTCGTGAACCCTATTGATGAGTTCTTCTGACTCCTCGATTCCCCGATCTCCGATTTATTGATGGAACTGTCCTTTCGAGACTTTCTTGATTCCTTCGATCTCTGCCACGCGTCCTCCTATTTTGGACGGTCCTGATTTCTCCTCGCGATTTCGCGATTTGATCTGTTCCAGACTTCTCATCTTTAGGATTCCTGATTTTTCAAATCTCATAATACCGATGGACTTGATTCCTGCCACGCGTCCCAACAGATGGACGACTCAAATCTCCTTCGTGCTTTCCTCCTGTCGGGGTTTCGGACTTCATAGATCCGAAATGCTCGAGTTTCTCGTCCTCAGGATTCGCGATTTTTCGAATACTGATGTGCCGATGGCCCTTACCTTTCTCAAGACTTTGTCGGGTCCTTGGATTTACACCACGTGTCCCCGAAAGATGGATGGTCCCCGTCGTTTCGCGAGTTCATGACTTGCAACTCCAAATTTCTTTGATGACTTAGGACCCTTATTGTCGAAATGCTGATGGTTTCCTTGATGTCCGCCACGTGTCCAAACAAACGGATGGCTGTGATCTTATCGCTATTTCGTGAATCGCGATTTCGCGAGTTTAGAACTCGTGTTGCAACGGTCTTTCAAAACCGCGAACTCCGATATGCCGATTTGACGACACTTGGATCTGCTGCCACCTGTCCTCTGAGATGGACGGCTGAGATCTGATTGCTATATTGTGAATCGCGATTTCGCGACTTTCACTATGGAGTGTCTTTTGTCAATGAGACCTCCGATATCCCAAACTCTGAAATGGAAATGGAGTGATGGCTTGGATTTGCCGCCACCTGTCCTCTGAGATGGACGGCTCACAATCCTTTTAGGATATTGCATATCGGAGTTTTGGAGTGCAAATAACCTTTTCTTGTCCAACTCACGATTCTCGATTTTGCGATGGGATAAGATCGACGACTCACGATCTTTCTTAATCCAACGGTCCAGAATGACTCGTGATTTCGCGATTCGCGAATTCTCATGGCTTGTCTTCTAACCTTTACACCTTGCGAGTTAGCGAAATGCCGAGATCTCGCCACATGTCTCTTGATGGACAACTTAGATGACGTCGGGATTTCGTGACTTCACAAGTCAGAATTCCTCCTGTGCACTCCAGAGGATTAAACCTCGTACACCTTCTCGCTGATCTAACGTTTGTCGGTCCTCTGCGCAAGATCTAACGGCTGAATTTCTTTCTCATTTTTCGCGCTCTCCTCATCCCTTCTGAACTGGTTTCCCACCTCGGATGCATTCGCAGGATGAATCTTACGGCTTTAATGGTGGTTCTTTGCACCTGAGACGCGTTCTTTACTCTTGTAGAAGAAAGATTCGTGAATCTTTCAAAGATTTGAAAGAATTTCACGATTTCTTTGTCCTCTGCTGCAATCTTTGACAGATTTAAGCGAATTTCAAAAAACTTTAAACGATGTTGTCTTCTGCAGCCATCTTTAATGATTTTGAGCGAATTCTTCGAATTCTTCAAGAGTTCTCGCCTCCTGCAGCTCTTATTCATCAATCTTTGACGATTCTTGAAAAGATTACAAGAATCTTTAAAGTTTCTTCTTTCTCAATCTCTTCTTCCTCGATCTTCCAAGCATTGTACGCTCTGCTTCCTCTGCAAGCTTCCTACCCTGATCTTTGAGCGTATGACAATCTGCTTCCTCGTGGAATTTTCCTGTGAGGATGTTTCGAGAGTATGACGAACAACTCTCCAATCCTTGTGAAAAAGACTGTGTCAAATGCTTCTCGAGATCCATGTAAGCTCTGCGCTATGAGGATTGTGTTGCTCTCCGGACTGTGTGAAGAGGCTTACTGCTGAAGCTCTGATACCATGATAAATTGTGAAGCAAGAAATGCAGAGAGAAAGATAGAACAGAAAACAGTATATTCAAATGTATGAAGAGCTGAAGATAATGAAGAAGTTACAATGCAATGGGAAATAGCTGAGCTAAATAGGCTCAAGCAAGACAAGAATAGAAAGTACAGCTATCCAGTACAGCTGGCAGTGTACAGTCAGACTGTTGAGGTTACATTATATTTAATAGGCATTAGCCTCTGCATTACCTTGAACTTCTATATGAAATATGACTTTAAAATACATGACAAGTAGTTCTCAACATGTCTCTTGTGTGCAGTGTCGCTATCTTCCAAACCCAAGTGGTTTTTCCAATGTGAATATAGTTATTAAAGTATATACTTTATTATCTTTTTGTTTATGCTTAATTGTTTTCTGGGCACTCTAGGTCAACGAGTACTTCTACTTCGAATTGATTCATGCAAAATATATGGTCATTAAATTATATATTTTAATATATTTTTTCTACCCCTGTCAACATGCGATCAGAATGCAAGCGGAGACAGTAATCCGGGCAAGCAAACCGTGTATGAGATCGTGGTAAACTTGCTTCGATGTTCGGAGGCTTACTCAAAGATTTATTTCAAACCTGTTATGCTTGTTGTAAGCTTCACTGACCAACTACTCAATTCTATGGTAAAGTTGATTACTCCTTGAGAAATACTATGTTGTTGAGGAGCCCATTCAAAATCTAATATAGTCATCGAACATAGTGAAACAATTGGAATATATGATAACATTGTTCACAAAACTTGGGAGAATTCAGTATTTCACCTCTAACTTTTACTGTGGCATATATTTATTAAAACATGGCAGGTACTAGCCACATCGTGGCTTTTATGCTTGTTACTTATTAATAATAATCGTAAGAGCGTTCCCATTGCATCACTAAGGTCGGCTCCACTCCAACTTTGATGGAGCAGTTTTACATTTTCTTTCATGTTCCTTCTCACTGTGTATTAAGAATATGGCTTAAAATCAATATAATAATATATTTGTTAAGAGTTTAACAATTCACCTTTTATCAACAATATGGTTTAAAGCCAATATAATAATATATTCGTTAAGAGTTTACCTCACTTCAGGAAATTGAATCTGAATGGGAAGGATAGCAATTATTATTTCCAACCATTCTAACTAAACTTAATTAACAAAATCTATAATGCACACTTTTAAAGTAACCATGGATGTAATTCTTTAATTCTTTAAGAGAATTTGAGTTAGCAATGCATACTTAAAAGAAAAGGTGGATTTAATTCTTTAAAACCTCACATGAACAAATCATTAAGAAAAACAATCATAATACCTCATGGTATCTATCTTGTAAATCAAATTCAAACTTCATTGTTAGTAGACAATCTGTCAAGTATATATCATACACAACAAACACCTTAAATGATAAATGAGCTATTAAAAAATTGAGTAGTTTCAATTACATTGGTTGTGATAATTAAACTGTTATCCATTGATGCAATAATGTTAACATAAGTCATCATTTTTCATTTTGTACTCACCATACACATATCCACATGATGCAATAATGTTAACATAAGTCATCATTTTTCATTTTGTACTCACCATACACATATCCACATGGATATTGTTCTATGGGGTTTTCATGGGATGCTAACGATACACGGCCTTCTTGGCCTTCTTTATGTTGATATTATGGTCCTTCAATCCATCTTTTGATGGTTCATGTTGAAGTTACTCATTTTAAGTTACTTTACTTTAATATGGGGTTGTGGCATAGCATATGCATTTGAGAGCTATTAAAGAATATCCAAATTTTATTTTTACTTTATAAAATTTTATGATTTACACACTTTCTAAATACATCTTTTCAAAAAATATAATCTCTCTATTTTTACTAAATATTGTAAATACTATTCTTTTCATAACATTTGTATACCCATTACTATTTCTAACCTTAATATATTGGTATATTTTTTGTATGTATCCAACATCTATTTTAGAAAATGTTGTTTATGATATGTTATTTGATCTTTGGGTTAGGATCATCAAATGAATTCTTGGGAACTAGAAGAACATTTCATCTTTAAATCCCTCTATTATGAAATATGTTGTCATTTTCATTACTCTTTTAGATAATTTCATGGTTCATTGAAACTTTATATAAGGTACACAGACTATATATGTATAACCTACTCCTATGTGAGAGGCTTCACTTCCAAAAAAAAAAAACTAACAAAAATAGATCTCGTTGCATTGCTAACCATCCTGGCCTCCTCACCTAAAATTTTTGGCTAGTTGAACCTCTAAAATATGTATTCCCTAGTTTAATATTTAAATCCCTTCACTTACTTAATACCTTCCAATATATTCAAATAACCTTTAACTATTTTTACTCACCCACCCACCCCTCCAACAATATGAATGCACACGATATAATCTTGGTTTATTAGCAAATACCACATGTATTATGGTTTGCATGTGCGATTGGTCTCCCTTTTGATGCATAGTACCATGGCAAGATCCCTTAGGGTAGACTTTGGTCTTTTCCTTATTCTGTCGCATGTTCTCCTTTGGTATATTTTTTGGCTAAACCATTTGGGTTACTCCCTTCCTAGTTGGACCTCTATCCAAATAAGTGCACTCTTATGGCATCCAATTAGTCAGGGAACCTCCCTTGGGTTCAAAAACATCCCAAAGATATTACATAATTATCTTTGAGGAATTTACTTAGTTAATATTTCATATACTATGAATGGTCCTAGCACATGGTCTAAACCACTACACTATTTAATCTACATAATTGATATCAATGATGTGGATCATACTTTGCACATTCTTTTAATAAAAAGGACTATTTTCCATCATATTACTTTTGGTACTATGTTATTCCTCATTGGATGAAAGGTGAAAACATGGCATTGATTATTTCAAAGGAAACACCCTTCTAATGGTAACAATGACTAAACAATGACATTTTAGAAATCCCAAAGATTTGTTAAGTGTTTTTTTTTGTTTCTCATTCATAACCAAATTATTTCATATTACTAAAACTATTTCATTCTAGCAATATCCTTCTACCTCTCACATTATTGGGCTTTCTTTGATCTAGTATCTTCATCACCCTCCACCTATTATACGCCACTATAGTTGGAGATTCCTCTTCATTGGATTAGACCTTCTCTCTTTAGATCAATCATTCACATATTGTCATGTTGTTAGCTCCATCTATAATTGCACTTCAATTATATTTGATCTTCACATAAAAAGAACCTTTTTCATAGATGTTGGGTGAAAGATATAACCAACTTAAATAAATCCTTAAACTTGATTGATTCAATCTCAACTCAACTAATTAATAATAGATTTTTATATCTAATTTCATATCATTCTTGAAATATAGACAAAGAAACATTTTATTCAAATAGATAAACAAACATAATAAGAACAGATGATATATGTGGGAAACAACCCCACCAATTAAGAGAACATAATAGGAACACATGATATACGTGGGTGATCCGGATTATTTTCGGCACAAAATGAGAGCGAAGATATAATAAAGAAATGCATAGATATATCGTAGATATTCAATAAGATAACATAAATGTATCAAAGATTCTACCATAAACACAGATATATAGTAATACACGATTTCTATTAATGAAATAAATGTACAGAGACTATAAAAATACAGAGTGAAAGACTCGCTAGAATGGTGGCAGCTTATCTCTGAGAAGAGATGTGACGGCTACTTGCATTCACAAGAATATGGTTACAATGAAGATCTGAAGGCCTTTTTACAATAAACAAGAATGTCAAAAACCCTAGACATCCAAAAACCTAACCCTAGGAGATGAAGCGCTAAAATTCATGTGAACCCCGTTTGGGTAAGTGAGTACATCAACTTCTCGGGGTCGTAACTTTTGCATACGATCTTCATTTTAGGCGTGTGATAGCTAGTTGGAAAGGTATTGTCAAGGAGATTCATTTTGGGGGATCAATCATGCCTTGGGATATCATTGAGAACCTTGATTTTGAAAAACCTTCATTTGGGCCCTCAAAATGGCCCTGGAAGTTAAAAACTGCTAAAAATAGTAAATTGCCAAAATTGCCAGGAAATTGTTTTGAGCCAGTCAGAAAAGGTGGGTGGCCACCAATATCCACCTGGATAAATCCTCCATCCTTAGGAAGCAATGGTCTCCATTGCGTTGAGTTCCCGGGGGAGAGGGAAAAATGTTTGCTGAATCTGCATCTTGGTGAGCTACTTGCCTTGCTGGAGACGTCGCGTTGCTCAATTTGTGGAAGTTTGTCATGAACTTGTTGAGGCTGAGGTCATTCAACAAGTCAGGCTACATGAGAGGACGATGTGCAAAAGGAATCTTTGCGCTTTGTTTCAATCTTATCGACTTGCTTTTGTTTGATAGAAGGGGCTTGGGGCGAGGCTGTAGTGGTTGCAGTGTCCTTTTGTTCTCCTTTTGAACAGATTGTGAAGAAGCTATATTTTGCAGTATGAGATACTACCTTGTGGCACTTTTTAGGTGGAACAATAGTTGGAACTACCTCTGGTATTCTGTAGAGATGACCCTCCAGAGATACAATGACACTGCGGGGTCGAGACTCATAAACATCGTGGCGCTTCCACATATATGGTTGGCCCAAGAGAACATCACAAACATACAGTGGGGAAACATCACATAATACCTCATCCTTGAAGGGCTGGATGCCGTATGAAAATCGACATTTTTGGCTGACATGGAGATCTCGTCCTTGACGAAGCCACCCAATGTTGTATGGCTGCGGGTGTGGTGTTGTTGACAATCCCAACTGTTTGACGACCTCTGCTAAGATGAGGTTCTTCTGGCTTCCGCTATCAACAATAAAATGTAGCGGGGTCCCCTTCACCCACATCTGTGAATGAAAAAGGCGCTCCCCCTCTTCAGGATCTGTTGGTTCTTCTGGTTGAATTGTTGCGGTCGCGATAATAGCAGTGGGGTCAGTGTCAATGATCTGTCCTTTAACATTATTTTCAGAATCATATTGTAAATCAGGGTTTGGCTCTTTGTCTTTGATCTCGGCCACCAATGACTATTTTGAGCGACATTCATCGGTGTTGTGCCAGGGGCTTTTATGGAACTTGCACCATTTTTCGGTTTCCTTCTTTGTCTTCCCTGAACCTTCTTTTCATGTGTCTTGGATTGGTTTTCAGGAGACTATTTGTTAGGGATGTCTTTGTCATACTTCGGTTGTTACGAATTTGTAGACCCGAACTCCCATTTGTTCTGGTGCTTAAATTTTTTCTTGATTTTAACAGCATATCGATAAGCATCACCGAGTGATGAGATGTCCAGAAAATCCATTTTAGTCTGGATGTATCTGTGTAGAGCCCCACGGTATTTCAGAACCAAATGTCGCTCGGAGTCTTTGATACCTAGCTTGGTGCGCAACGTATGGAAGGTATTGGTGAACTCCAGAACTTCTTGGCCCCTCTCTTGCCGCAGTGTGGTCCATCTCATGTACTGGTCCTTATAGTTGCCAACAGGGTAATACTATTCCTTTACCGCATCCACAAAAAAATCCCAAGTGGGATCGGCCCCGTATATTCCAGACTTCTCTGTGGAACTTTGCTCCCAGTAAGTTTCCCACCAATGTTTGACATGAGGGAGAGCTTTAAGGAGTGCGAAGGTGATCTTTTCTTTGTTATAAAAATTGTGAATAGAGAAATAACCTTCTAGCAGAGTTAACCATTTTTCTAGGGCTTCTGCATCTATCTGTCTTTCAAATACAGGAATATCAAAATTAACTTGTACCTTGAAAGGCGAGGTGCCTCCAAAGTGGTCGTTTGATGAAGATGCACCTATTTTTATCGGCAGGCATTGAAGGATGTGGGCAAAATTCTCCATCATTTTGTCCCTCTGTCGCGTGAGAGCTTGCTTAAGAAACAGATTGATAGGATCATTTGCTCCGTCGTTTTTCTTTTCTTCCGCCATTGAGGGTTTATAGGGTGTGTGAGAGCGATTGTCTTCAAGAGAGACAAGCTCGAGACCCAACTTGCTATACTCGGACCTCGTCGGGGACATGCACTGAAAAAGCGATCAACAACAGCCTGCTCTGATACCACTGATCCGGATTATTTTCGGCACGAAATGCGAGAGGAGATATAATAAAGAAATTGATAGAGATATCGCAGATATTCAATAAGATAACATAAATGTATCAGAGATTCAACCATAAACACAGATATATAGTAATACATGATTTCTAGTAATGAAACAAATGTACAGAGACTATAAAAATACAGAGTGAAAGATTCATTAGAATGGTGGTAGCTTATCTCTGAGAAGAGATGTGACAGCTACTCGCATTCTCAAGAAGATGGTTACAATGAGGCTCTGAAGGCATTTTTACAATAAACAGGAATTCCAAAAACCCTAGACATCCAAAAACCTAACCCTAGGAGATGAAGCGCCAAAAGTCATGTGGGCCCTATTTGGGTAAGTGAGTACATCAACTTCCGAGAGTCGTAACTTTTGCATACGATCTTCGTTTTAGGCGTGTGATAGCTCGTTGGAAAGGTATTGTTGAGGAGATTCATTTTGGGGGATCAATAATTACTTCAAATATCATTGAGAACCTCGATCTCGAAAAACCTTCATTTGGGCCCTCAAAATGGTCCCGAAAGTTAAAAACTGCTAAAAATAGTAAATTGCCAAAATTGCCAGAAAATTGTTTTGAGCCAGTCGGAAAAGGTGGGTGGCCACCGATATCCACATGGATCAGTGGGAAACAACCCCACCAATTAAGAGGATAAACTATGACACAATAGGAAAATAACTTATCTTTATTATGAAGAATCTTGACTCTAATACATGGCACTCCATATCCTTAATCCTAAACCATTCCTCTTCGATTCTAAATGGGAGAGAAATATAGAAATAAAATGAATAGAATATAGACCTATTTAACCTATCATCATTGCTCATGGTTTATAATAAAGCTAGGGTTAACATTGTCAACTTTGACCATTCCTTGAGGGATTGATGGACACCATTAACCTTAATTCCTCTCAATTGTGTTTAATTAAATCAGCAATAACATTTTACAATAAGGGTGTTTCTAAACAAAACATATATATCACCCTAAATGTTTGGTATCCTATTGGTTACATGTCTATTAAATTAAAGGTTTAAATACCTTTTTTGATTCCTATATTGTAATTAATTTCTTCTCACCAACCCTCGGTGCACCTAAACTTGTCAATAACATTCTCATACAACCTTACTGCAACAACTCTTAGCTTAGTGGGAATTTTTATCTCTTCTAACCTATTTTAAAGGCTGGTCCTAGGAATAGTGTCAAAAGTTTTCCTAAAGTCGACAAAACAACAAAGGAATTTGGTTTTATTATTGCGACACTCCTCTGTAATGATCCTAAGCATGACAAGGTGGTCCATGATTGAATGATAACCTCTAAAACTATCTTGGTCTTTATCTTTTTTTTTGTGGCTTTCTAGCCATATGCTTATGTTCTTTTCCAAAATACTTCCATATAGCTTGGCTAAAATGAGGCTAATCATAATGGTCCTATAATTAGAGGGATTTCTCTTATCCCTTCTTTTAAAAATAGGTACAATGAGTCTTTTAGTGTAACAGCCCTAGTTAAATAGTTCATAGGGATTTTTAAGTATAATTAATTAGATAATTAATTGTCCTAATATAGTTTTAATTAAACAATGATTAATATTAATAATATTATTTATTTATTTATTTATTTATTAATTGTTTATAACTTTTGTTTGATTAATTAATTAATTAATTGATTACATATCACATTCAATGACATGGGTAATAAATTTAAGGGGCTTAATAACTTTAATTTATTTAATTAAATACTTTATGTATAAGGGGGAAAAGATATTAATGAAGGGGATAAGATATTAAAGAAGGGGATAAGATAATAATGAAGGCGGATAGGATAATAAAGGAGGAGATAAGGAAATTAATGAGGGAGGAGAGTCGGTGAAGGGGGATATGACGGGGAGGAGTCTTACGGGGAGGATCATTTTTTTGGAGGGGGAAAGCATTTTGAAGGGGACTGGATTTCTGTTTGGATATTTTTCTGGTGTGGGAGTTTTGATATAGGGAGTTTTTTGGGTGAACCATCGCTGGGGGCACCGGGTTGCTGGGGGTTTTGGGCACGGGGGCCAGGATATCCTTATGGTATCCTGGAGCTAGGGAGCCGGACATGCTACTCCTAGCTGGCAGGGAGGAAAACTCGGTTTTGGGCAATGTTTAGCATAGTTTCAACTTCAGCTTGGACAAACATAGATCGAGGTTAGCATTAGGAAGAGGTAATTTATTTTATGTATTTGTTTTATGTATTATAAGGAATATGCAGTGTTATGTTGTTGTTTGTAAGTGAATTAGGATCAGTTCGTAAATTTTAATTAGGCTGAATGGTTATATGTTGGTTATGATGTTATGAAATGTTAGGATAGCATTTCCTTAAAATAAATCTTTTTTTTTTTGGTTTTATAAGGCTCTGTGGAGCAGAACCTTACACATGGTATCAGATCCCTAGTTCAAAATCTAGAGCCAAGGGCCTACCCACCTACCCAAACCCTCAATTAGATATAAATCTGGGCCTGAGGGCCAAGCTCCAACTCCAACTCCAGATCCACCTAACCTGCAAGCCAAAAACACAAATTTTTATTTTATTTTTACACAGATCTATATATAAACAATAACATAGTTACCAACTTAATGAGAACTCTCCAGAGTTCTCGTTTTTTGGGGGGTCCAATTTTTTACCTCATTTTTAAAAATGGTGCTACCGGTAGCACCCGCTCTCCGTTTTTAGATGATTTTTGATATTTTCAATTTTTTGATCCCCAATGTTTCCACATTGTTTTTTTAAATGCTCATTTTTCATCTATTTTCAATTTTTTCTATATATATATATATATA
>ML778971.1:230020-249683 GCA_009831015.1 Picea engelmannii
GAGCTATTGTCTAAGTTTTGAAGCCCATGTTTGAAAAATGTTGTAATTTTCACCCCGTTTTAAAAAATGGTGCTACCGGTAGCACCACTTTTTGATTTGGGGGTTGATTTTGATGTTTTTTATGCAAAAATATGGGTTTTTTGTGCCAAAGTTCTCATTTTGAGGCCACAGTTCTCATTAAGTTGGTAACTATGTTCAATATGCCCAATTGAAAAGAAATAATATTATACATTTTGAAAGTGAAATATATATATATATATATATATATATATATATATATATAGCGCCCTAGAGAAAGTGAGCATACAAAATCAGGCTCCATACAAATATCAACCATGCCTAAAAACCTTATCAAACATCAACCCAGATAAACTAAAACAAAATTAGAATCATTCATTTGCATTTGTCCTTAATGTATCCACTTAAGTACTTAAAAATAGGCCTAAAATCTTGGTTAATGGATATGGTCATGTTGGCAACTTCATATTCAAAAAGAATCGTTGTGTTTGAAACCTGATAAAGAGAATGACAGTCTGAAATTTAGTGAGTACTACCAAAGCAGTATTTTTCCAAAAGAAAAAAACTATGAGACCTAGTACTTTAGCACATAAAGCTACAACCCCACATCTAGAAATGAAATTCATGTTATATTTAGACCAAATAGAGCAATGCCCGAATTTATCTGATCTTATGCAAAATACTTCGTAGATAGAGCTGCTAATTAGGAATATACAAATAGCAGTAGTGAGCGACATAAGACCAGAACATGGACCTTGACAATTTTTCTTGAAGCAAATTTAATCCTTCCCCCCAAGTAGCAGCCACCAGATTCTGGTCCTAAGGAAGGCGAGTTTAGACTGTGTGATTCCTTCGGCACTGGAAAAGAAAAGCCTAGGGTTGCAAAGGACCACCTTTCGAATCTGGGTAGGGGTGGTCAAACCACAGCCATTTAACAACTCCAGGACTTCTACATTGCACAACGCGTCTGGAGCCAACGCAAGTTAGCAACCACATGCACATCGCAAATCAAAACCCGAGACCAAGCGCCAAAGCCACTTGCAGGAGGAGCCCACGGGAGGACTTCTACATTACCCAACACTTCTTGAGCCAACATGAGTTAGCAACCACGTGCACATCACAAATGGAAACCCGAGACCAAGTGCCAAACCACAAGGGATGTGTCAAAGTGTAGTACGTGTCAAGTCAATGCTAAAACCAAGCACCAAGCTCACGAGAACGTGCACCGGGCGAAGCACATATAACAGAACACAAGTCCGCAAAGACCGAGCGCACAAGCGCAAAGCATCAGGCCAAGTCACATGAACAAGAAGCCCAAAAGGGGGTACACAACAGTGAAAGTTGTCCAACGCACCAGCGAACAACTCCATGTGACCTGCAACCGCATACACAACCATCAAAAATTGTTATAAAAAAAATATAATAACATAAATAAATTATTTGGCCCAATATCCAATCTCCAGTTAAAGCACCGAGCTAAGAACCTGCAATACAACACCAGCGAGTGCCTGTCATCAGCTAGTGCAACGGACAACCTCGAGAACCCCTGTTTGATTCCCACCCACCTCCTACAAACATTGTTGGTGCTCCCGTTACGATTCCACACAAGTTATCCAAGACCGAGCGCCCAAGCGTCATCAATCAAGACACAGGGAGGAGGATCTCACAAGTGGGCTCAAAAGGCGTGCACTACAAAACAAAAGAACCAACAATTCAAACAAGCCAAGTGCCAAGCTCAACTCCACTCCATATATCTCATCGAATAACTTAGGAGAGCTTCGGCACATATAAAGGACATATAACCCAAGCACAAGCACCGAACACCAGCACACAAATCATTCACCAAGCAACAATACAAGCCATCTCCTGACAAACAAGGAGGAGAAGCCACGAGAGAAGGCCATGGCGGCCGACCGCGTAACCAGAAACCTCGCAAGAAGAAATAATAAGGAAAAGAGGAATTAGAGTTAAGGAATAGTTTAGGGTTTTGGTACTGAGAGTCGGGGGCCAGGCACGTGGGCCTCATGCCAGAAGCCCAACCTTAAAGGCTGCCAGCAAATGCCTCGTTTGCATCAAGTTATTAAGCACAGTAAACTCTCACTGAATTGAAAGTAAGATTTTTTTTTGTTTAGTAATATTAATTCTTGTTTTATTAATTTATTTAAAAGTATTAATACTATTATGTAAATTTAAATAATTTAAATTAAATAATTTAAATAATTATGAGTTTTAATTTAATTTAAGTAATCTAATTTAAGGTATGTAAATAATTTAATTACTTTAATTTAATTAAATAAAAAGATAAGAATTAAATATAAATATAAATTAAATTAAATTAAAAGATTAGTGATATATAAGTTTTAAATTTAATAATATATATGGTAAGATTAATATGATAATTAAAATTAATTGACTTATTTGTCGTAATGATTTAGGGGTAAACTGGGTAAGTAAATTAACATTATAAATTTATCATGTTAATAGTAGGTTTGAAACCTATGTCATTAATCATGTGATTAATGAATGTAATAGGGTTAAGTATAAATTTTAGAGGTCCATGGGTTTTGAACTCACGACCACCACCAAGCCCAAGCCTTAAGAAATGACCAAACACCAACGTGCCACACATATCACTTTTACAAAATAAATTCACATATAAATAATTTAATTATCAATAGTAGCAAGGTACTACCCTAAAGAATAATCTCCGATTATCCAAGTGTCAAGCTCACGAGACCTTACACACAACTCATCGAGCCAATCGTCGAGCCTTCCATTCCATTCCACCAGTCAAAGCCAAGCGCTAAGCTCCAATGCCTGAAAGCCACTCTACAATCCTCAAGACTCGCACCTGCAGCCACCGAGACACACAATTCAACGCATATGTACAACAAGCCAAGGAGAGGCCACGAGTCAAGCATCGAAGGATAATTAGTTGAAAGCGAAAAGTTAAAGGACTTAGACTAGGACAAGCGGAAAGGAGGCGACATACACACTAGGAAAGTAAGCTAGAGGAATTGGCGAGTATGGCCCAGGGCTAGCGTAGCTACTGGGAAAGGGAGTCAATAGTTTTCTTAGGCAAAGAAATCAAGCTTAGATTCTTTAGCCCTAACCTAGCCAATCCCCTAAAGAGAGTAACGTCTATTTATAGACAAGTAAAAGAAACTTACGCCTAACCCTGTTTTCTAGTTTAAGTAGCACCAATTTGAAACGTCCTTGAACTCACCCTAACAACCTTGGTTGATGTAGGTTAAATCATACAGGATGGTTAGGACTCAAGGGAATAAAGGCAGGGGAGCATCGTCACAGGCACCACCAACACCGCTAGCACCGCCACCACCATCGCCAGAACTAGCTCTCATACTGTGCTCGTTGGAGGCCATAAATGAAACTTTAAAGGGGTGACAACCAACAGGGATTGAGGTGGAACCCCCACCATCTGGAACGGGTAATCCAGAAGCGTTGAGGGATTCAGGGGGAGGACCTCCACCCGAAGACATCACTCGAGAATTGCAAAAGATCAAACTTCTGGAGTTTGTCGGGGGTCATGCCAGTGAACGTGCGGAAGCATGGTTGGAAGGCATGACAAGGTGTTTTTCCTTAAGGGACTATGCGTCCAACTCAAAAGCGAAGATAGCAATTTTTCAGTTAAGAGACAGCGCCTTGAACTGGTGGGGTAACCTGGAAAGACAACTGCATATTACCCTGGACACAGTATCTTGGGAACTTTTCAAGGAGAGGTTCTGAAGGAAATATTTTCCAGCCTACTATGAGGAACAACAAGTAGGAGCGTTTCATGCCTTAGTACAGGGAAACAAGACCATAGAAGAGTATGAGATTAGATTTATGGAATTGGTCAAGTATATTTCATACATGGATAATGACCAACGACAGGTAGAACGCTTCATCTATGGGATAAACCCTAAGATCAGAGCTATGGTGCAGATGTGGAAACCGTCTTCAGTAGCAGAAGCAGTGGAAAATGTGCGTTACGTGGAGGAACACATGAACTTGAATGGACGTATGAGGTTGACCTTTTCTCATCGTCCTGGATTCGTGGGGAAGGCCCCTAGGACATTTCCTAGGGGAGGGGGCTCAAGGCCACCTCCATATGGTAACAGAGTCGGACCAAGGACAGTAACCACAGGTATCTCAATGGCAGCGACTGCAGCATCTCGTTCTTCACCAACGACGCAGACAGGTCCACGGCCATCTCAGGGAACAACTAGTAGGGGCAGGGGTTCCAGGGGAAGGAACTCATTTCAGAGACACTCACATAACAGTGCGCAGGTTCAATATCATGTTGCCTCTTGGGGATGTGGGGGACCCCATTACCAACGTGACTGCCCAAAGTTACAATCAAGATTCATGCATAGAGAAGGGAAGGCCCCGATGCGAAGAGCAAGTAGCAGCCACCAGATTTACACAACGGTTAATAATTGCCAGGTCGAACATCAATCCACGACGGTAGAGTCATCAGGTATGCTAAATCATATCAATGTTAAGATTTTATTTGATTCTGGTGTGACAGATAGTTTCATTTCACCATTTGCATTAGAAAAGAGTGGGTTGGCAGCCTACGAGCACGATGAATTTAAACAAGTCGAGATGGCTTCGGGGGAAAAACAAGTGGTAGGACCTACTGTTGATAATTGTATAGTAAACCTAGGAGTGTGTTCTACCAAGTTGAAGGTATATGTCACTGCTCTTGGGGTGTACGACCTAATCATTGGAATGGATTGGTTAGAATCTCATTGAGCTTTGGTTGATTGTTTCACAAAAAGGTTTCTCTATGTAGACGACGAAGGAAGGCCAGTAGAGATCCAGGGAGTATGGAGAAAAGTGTCATTACGCTTTATCTCAACTATGAAGATTAAACAATGCTTAAGGAAAGGGTGTTGACTGTATGTAGTGGAAGCAGTGAATGACAGGAAGGGACCCTCATTAGATCAGTACCCGGTATTGTCAGAATTTAAGGATGTTTTTCCGAACGAGTTACCAGGGTTACCTCTTGAGAGGGAGCTTGATTTTAATATTGAGCTAAAGCCTGGTGCAGAACCAATATCCAAGACCCTGTATCAGATGACAGCACCAGAACTTTGTGAGTTGCAAATGCAGTTGAAGGAGTTGTTAGACTTAGGGATAATAAGGCCCAATGTCTCACCTTGGGGTGCACCAGTAATTTTTGCAAAGAAGAAGGATGGATCCTTACGACTGTGTATAGACTACAGGGACTTGAATCATGCTACAGTGAAAAATAGGTACCAATGCCGTGAATAGATGACCTCTTCGATTAGATGAAAGGAGCAACGGTATTCTCAAAGATCGATTTGCAATCAGGGTATCATCAGTTAAGGATTAAGGAGGGCGATATCCCAAAAGCTGCCTTTCGAACTCGGTTTGGACATTACGAGTTTGTTGTAGTACCTTTTGGATTGACCAATGCGCCAACAGTATTCATGAGTCTCATGAACGACGTATTCCAGAAGTACTTAGACCGTTTTGTAAAAGTCTTTCTAGATGACATCCTCATCTATTCCAAGAATGAAAGAGAACATGAGGAACACTTACGAGTAGTGTTGTCCTGCCTTAGAGAGAACAAATTATATGGGAAGTTGTCAAAGTGTTCCTTCTTCCAGAAAGAGATTCACTATTTAGGTCATATCATTTTCGGCGAAGGAAACTCTGTGGACCCAGAAAAGGTAAAGGCCATTATGGAGTGGCCAGTGCCAAAAAATGCCCATGAGGTGAGAAGATTCATGGGGCAAGTAGGTTATTATTGGAGATTTGTGGAGGGATTCTCCAAAATAGCGAAACCCATCACCACCTTGCAGTGCAAGGGGGTCAGGTATGAATGGGCAAAAGAATGTGATTGTGCATTCATTGAGCTTAAGAGGTTACTAACTAGTGCGCCAATTCTACGAGTGTCGGATATGGAAAAGGACTTCACAGTCTGCACGGATGCCTCAAAGAAAGGGTTGGGGGTCGTGCTAATGCAGGATGGAGGAGTGATAGCTTATGCATCAAGGAAGTTGAAGAAACACGAAGTGCTATACATGACTCATGATTTAGAGTTGGCAGTTGTAATGCTGGCTCTGAAAATTTGGAGGCAGTATCTTGTGGGGTGAAACTTTGAGCTCAAAATGAACCATCAAAGTTTAAAACATCTCTTCACTCAAATAGATCTGAATGTCAGGCAAAGGCGATGGAGTGAGTTTATGAGTGAGTACGATTTTGGTATTTCGTACATCAAGGGGAAGGGAAATATGGTCACAGATGCCTTGAGCAGGAGACCACGTGTCTTCTCCTTGATACCCTTAAAAGTTAGTCTGAGGGAACATGTGTTGACGCAACTCCAAGGAGATAGTTGGTATTTAGAGGTTACTTCAAACCTCCAGAGCGGGAGGCAGTTATATCCAAAGTATGAAGGATATAGTCTGGAAGCAGATGGACTATTAAGATATCGGGGAAGGATGTACATCCCTGAAAGTGGGGATATTCGAAGCATCATATTGAAGGAAGCCCATAGAGCACTTTATTGTGTGCATCCGGGTGTGAAGAAGATGTATGCAGACATGAGGAAGCTCTTCTTCTGGGTAGGCATGTAGCGCGATGTGGTCCATTTCATCGCCAAGTGCCTAGAGTGTCGACAAGTGAAATCCGACCACCATCACCCGACAGGCCTCCTACAACCACATGATGTTCCTATGTCCAAATGGGAAGTCATTTCTATGGATTTTGTTGTGGGGTTGCTGCTCACATCTCATAGACACAATGCCATTCTTGTGATAGTGGATAAGTTAACCAAGAGTGCTCATTTTATTCTGGTTAGAGACACTTACGATGTCACTGACGTGGCACGTGTGTTTGTAAGTGAGGTTATCTGTTTGCATGGGATACCTAAGAAGATCATTTCAGATAGGGACTCCAGATTCACTTCTAGGTTTTGGACGAGTTTACAGTCAGCGTTGGAGACTCAGTTGAGCTTAAGCACAGCTTATCATTCTGAAACAGATGGGAAAACCGAAAGGGTAAATCAAGTCATGGAAGACATGCTTAGGATGTATGTCATGGATAATCAAACCTAGTGGGAGAAGTACCTACCTCTGGTAGATTTTTCCTACAATAACAATTTTCATAGCTCCATCAGAATGCCACCCTACGAAGCTCTGTATGGAAGGCCATGCAGAATGTCATTGAGTTGAGATAGACTACAAGACCGAGTAACAGTTGGGCCAGAATTGATTCAAGAGATGGAGGAACAGGTGATTCAAATTAGGCAGAGACTAAAGGAAGCACATGATAGGCAGAAAAGTTATGCGGATGCACACAGGACCGACCAAAGTTATGAAGTGGGAGACTAGGTTTTCATTCGTATCAGGCCTAATAAGAGTACCATATGGTTCAGGAAGGGGACAAAGTTGTCACCTCGATTTATAGGACCGTTCAGAATCCAAGAGAAAATTGGACCCATTGCCTATCGTCTGGTACTGCCACCCCACTTGCATAAAACTCATAATGTTTTTCATGTATCTGTTTTACGTCATTATGTTGCTGATGAATCAGATAAACTAAATTGGAAGGAATTGCAGTTATCGGACATGGGAACCCTCACGGTAGAACCATTACGCATATTGGACCATAGATTTAGACAGCTCAGGAACCGTCTGGTAGACCAAGTGAAGGTCCAATGGGACAAGTATAGTCCAGGATCTGCTACTTGGGAAGACGTCGAGACACTACGACGAGACTATCCCTCACTTTTTTGACCACCTCGAGAATATGTTTCTCGAAGGTGGGGTGTATGTAACACCACCTTTTGACTTAGACAATCAGGATTACCTGAGGCCTATATACTTTATTTTCTAGTCACAGTGAAACTATTAAATGATACACTTAAATTTTTAAGACATATGAACCGTTATGAATGGGTATGATGTTGGATATGATGTAATCTATTTGATAAATGATAATTTTATGAATGGGTGTCGAAATTGAATTATAGGACATTAGGAGATCTATTTCTAACTTGAAAACTTTGATGTTAAGTTGTCGGTACAAGGATACCAAATTGAAATGATGATAGTATGCAATTACATGATGATAATGCATAGAAATGTATGAGTTTGTGTTACAGACTAATCTGCAAATTATGGGCTATGAAATAGCTAAGGGATAAGGATGATGAAAGTGGATATCATGACCACTAGTTGAGAAACATTATGGTACGAATATTTGTATGTGAAATTATATTGGTTTGGATGCATTGCTATGATATGTGGATCAGTGCCAGATTTCAGGTGATGAGACTGCCCAAAACCGAATAAACAATGACAAAACCCCCAGCAACACGGTGCCACTGTATATTCCATTGTAGGGTGTGGAACCTAGTTATGATTAGGAGGGGTGGAGGCATTTCCCACCGTGTATCCTCCGAAACCTAAAGTCATGGGAGGACGGTGTTAGCTCATGCTCCCCAAGACGTGTGATGATGACTGTCAGTTGCATGCTGGGGAAGCTTGGTTGAGATAGTGACACTTCCGCTTATGGGTTCTATTTGGAGTTAGGTCAATATAGTTGACGCTCCAAGATAGTCCAGCAGAGGAAGGATAAGAATGAAGATGAAAGTAAGTTCGGGAGGAAGGATGAGTAGAAATAGCTGAGAAAGTATGGAGATTTGTCTGATGGTGGAATTTAATGTTTTCCCTTCTAAAAAGAAAATGTGTATATATGAATATTCATAATTATGTAACTAAACCACAGTTGTCTAAATAAAATTGTTGAACTGGATAATTGTAATTAAAGGATTTCGCAAACATTTGATTGGTTTATTGTCTTTTATAAAAGACTAGTCTTGTTGATTGGATTGGATGCATACATAAAATACTATAAGGGTGATAGTTATTGATTATTAGTACATTCACGAGACTTGTATGTATTAGCTACACATGCATTTCTTGTACATGTAGACGAGTATGTATGAGTTTTCTTGGCTTACTTACTAATAGTGTTGGTTAATTGTCATGAATGTGTGAACCATGTTTGTTTTCCTTGTATCATGAGATACCTTAACTTCGGGACGAAGTTTCCTGAAGGGTGGGTGTATGTAACAACCCTAGTTAAATAGTTCATAGGGATTTTTAAGTACAATTAATTAGATAATTAATTGTCCTAATATGGTTTTAATTAAACAATGATTAGTATTAATAATATTATTTATTTATTTATTTATTAATTAATTGTTTATAACTTTTGATTGATTAATTAATTAATTAATTGATTACATATCACATTCAATGACATGGGTAATAAATTTAAGGGGCTTAATAACTTTAATTTATTTAATTAAATACTTTACGTATAATGGGGATGAAATATTAATGAAGGGGATAAGATATTAAAGAAGGGGATAAGATAATAATGAAGGGGATAAGATAATAAAGAAGGGGGATAGGATAATAAAGGAGGAGATAAGGAAATTAATGAGGGGGAGGAGAGTCGGTGAAGGGGGATATGACGGGGAGGAGTCTTACGGGGAGGATCATTTTTTTGGTGGGGGAAAGCATTTTGAAGGGGACTGGATTTCTGTTTGGATATGTTTTTGGTGTGGGAGTTTTGATATAGGGAGTTTTTGGGTGAACCATCGCAGGGGGCACTGGGTTGCTGGGGGTTTTGGGCATGGGGGCCAGGATATCCTTACAGTATCCTGGAGCTAGGGAGCCGAACAAGTTTCTCCTAGCTGGCAGGGAGGAAAACTTGATTTTGGGCAGTGTTTAGCATAGTTTCAACTTCAGCTTGGACCAACAGAGATCGGGGTTAGCATCAGGAAGAGGTAATTTGTTTTATGTATTTGTTTTATGTATTATAAGGAATATGCAGTGTTATGTTGTTGTTTGTAAGTGAATTAGGATTAGTTCGTAAATTTTAACTAAGATGAATGGTTATATGCTGGTTATGATGTTATGAAATGTTAGGATAGCATTTCCTTAAAATAAATCTCTTTTTTTTTTGGTTTTATAAGGCTCCGTGGAGTAGAACCTTACATTTAGTCCATGGTTTAGGGAATCTTTGCTTGAATACTAAATTGAAGAGTTTGGTAGCCTTCGATGTCCTTAGCCTTGTATATATAAAATAATTTAAGGTCACTTTATTATGATTTTAATTAATGTGAGAATTAATTTTTAAGATTTAAAGTAGTGATAATATGAAATACTCTATATTTAACATTTCATTTTTATAGATCTAGTTCAATGATTATGGTTAACCTAGTTTCTTGAAACTCTATTCATTTTTTAATTCCAACTCAACAATGTGGATTTTTCTTATGAGGCTCATTTCAGACCCCAAATTTACTCCAATTCACAAATTTATGATATCCCTCCTATAAACCATACTAATATGTAATATGGAAAGTATATCCAGATCCTCAAAAAGGTTAAAGCAAATGAGGTTTTTTCTTTTCACTTTTACTTTTTTTCATTCGGTGAACCTCAACTCAATAAAAGGTAGTAGATATCATTCAAAATGATGATGTTTCTATCTTTTTCCTTTTTCCTTTCTTTTTCATTTAGTGAACTTAAACTTAGTAAAATAAAATAAATATAATTCAAAATGACAACATTTATTTTCTTTTTGGTATTCATACTTGGCATCTACAAGTTTTTCCATCCTCTAAGTAGTTAATCTTCCTAGTAACCCATGAGTACTTGCAAGACTAACTCACTGCCGACAAGTTTGAATGGCCAAAAAATCCCTACATTTTATATATATATATATATATATATATATATATATTCTAAAACTATAATTTTAGCAAACTAAAATCATAAAAAATTTTAACAAATATACAACATTTTTATAGACTTAAATGGTTAGGAATTACCTATAATTCATATGACACCCTTTATTTGAATGGGTTTTTAGAGGTGCAAAAGGGACTAATAATTACATATCCGATTCTAACCCCTATGAAAGGGTAGGCCCTGAAAAGGGTTTCCCACAACAATGGACATCTGTCAATTCTCCTACATGCAAATAAACAATTAATATTTTTTGACATTCCCCTTAATACAATAATTTGTGTGTGGATTTCTATACTCTCAATTTGTTAGTTGTGACAACTCACATTCCCATTAATACACTATTTTGTGTTGTGGTCATGGGTAGAAAATAAGAAAAATTAATAAATGAAAGGTTTAATATGTCGGTGAAAAAATGTTATCTTGATTTTTGTTCATTCTTAGTGATAAATTTCACATTATATTGTATTAAATTTCACATTATATTATTATATTATAAAACAATTGAAACTGCACCTATCGACTTGTTTATAAAATTACTTACAAGCTAGGCAAGGATTAGCTTTGTAGCTATTTTCCTTGTTAGTCGGCTCCACTCCAATTTTGATGGATCCTTTCACCACAATTCTTAGAAAGGACGAGTACCACTGAGCCGCCAACTCAACACCCAGGTGCATAGATTTTATTACATCATGGTTAGTTTCACACAACCTTGTTGTAAAATTAAAGAAAGTGATCCCGTTAGATGAATGAGATTTGAGCGAACCCCTTCATGTTGTATCATATAATGGAGGGAAATGGTATTTTCACTAAAGGGCTCGTGTGTTCTTAGCAATCCCATAAGATGAGCTTTAAGACAACCCATTCTTGAGTGTATCATATAATCGAGAGAAATATTATTTTCACTATGCTTTACGAGAGAAAGATTCTTTTCACTATGCTCTATGAGGTTTCATGTTATTCACTTTGTTCCTTCTACATCCCATTTACTAGCCTTATCTAGATAATTTTTCAGTAGTGCATACTTAAAAAGAGAATGTTGAATTACAATAGCTGTTGGAAAATTGGTTGTTGTCATTGATGTCAACCCTAGTCATTGGTTTTGGACCGCAAGATTGATGAAGGTGTTTGGACATGAAGGACAGTGCACATGTAGACACAACACCCATGGATGGATAGTATACATCATGTTGTTTCCGGTGGTAGGTGTCACATCACGTGGATCCTCATGGTTGAGGATAAATGAATTTTTGAAGATGACAAAGTGAGTTGAAGAAGGAAGTACAGGTCGACCCTGAAGATAATTAAAGAAAACAATTACAAAATAAGAAAGTGTCAAGTCGGCCCTAATGTTAAAAGGAAGTGACATAAAGGGTATAAATGTATATCATTAGACATTCATTTTACACACACAAGTCAAATTTCAGAGGAAATCTGAAGTAAATAAGGCCGGATTTCAAGGGAGGATGAAGTCTTTTGGTCATGTGTTCTAAGGTATGTTATCTATAGGCCATCTTACCATTTTCTCTATAACTTGTTTTCTAGAACGATTCATATGTTTAAATTGATATGGTATTGAAAATACATAGCTAGGTACCTATGGTAAAAATTTCAAATCTTTATTCACTATAATTTTGGAGATACACTTTGTGGAAGATAGGGGTTTTTTACTAGTCCTGAAGCTAGTCATAAATAGGTGTTATGTGTAAAACATTCATAACTTCTTTATAGAGAATCCAAATGAAGTGATACCAATTTCATTGGAAAGATTACTGGCTTTAGTTTCTTGTATGCGAGTTTCAGAATCTGATGTTAAATATTGAGCACGGGGCATTCTGTACATGTTCGCTCTCCTGAATAAACCATAATTGAATAAGGTATACCATTCTATCTATAACTTCTTTTTGGGGAGGATTCAAGGAGTGAAACTTGGAGGAGTTTCAGATACTACATTGAGTAATATTATCTATAGGATCAAAGTATTCCAAGAATTGAATAATTGCATAAGTTGAAGAAGTCTCAGGAAGCATTATCAGGTTCTATGTGATGGTTGGTTGATGGTGATGATTTAATGTAAAGTTTTATTATCTCTCATATTTTATTGGGTGGAAGGAAGGGGAAAGGATGGAGAGATCAACCCTCTCTAGATATTGGAGGATTGAATCTTGGAGGTTTATCCCTCCCTTTATATTTGGAAGTTGTAGCTACCTTTGGAAGTCATTACTTCCCTTGAACAATAACTATTGATTATTTCTCATATATTGTGCATGATGTATTTTGGTGTATTGGTGTAACTCTTATACTATTGTTCATTTCTCATTGGATATAATTGAATGGTTTAAGTATAAGTTGAAAAATATTTTAAATTGTACTTGATATTGATTCACCCCCCTCTCAGTATCAACAATAGCCTTATCTAAATAACTTACTTAAAAAGAGGATGTGGATGTAATTTCTTATGACCTCATATGAACAAATCATTGAAAAGATCAATCATATTGAAGATTTTAATGGTTTCATCATGTCTATGTTGTAAATCAAGTTCAGGTTTCATTGTTAGAAAACAAGGTTCCTAAGTATATCATATAATAATGCTTATAATCATGCTTACAACTCAAAATATACAACTAAAATATTAAAAAAAAATCATTGCACAACAAACACCCTAAATGATAAATGAGATTTTAAAATATTAGGTGGTTTTAGTCATATTAGTTGTCATTATTAAATTATTGTTCATTGATGCAACAATGCCAACATAATTCATAATTATTTAGTAGTGTATGGTTTTTTCCCGTGCACATATTCACTTGTATATTTTTATATGGAGTTTGCATGGTATGCTAACCATACCTAACTTTTCTTTTGATGACATTGGTTCTCTAGTCCATCCTTATTTTTTATGGTTTGTTTTGAAGTTGCTATTTTTTATTTATCTTATTCTAACATGGAGTTTCACTTAGTAAACCTATGGAATAGAATTTGTGTATTAGGGATGTCAAAGGTATTATTCCAACATGGGGGTTGACTCAGTAAACCTATGGCATAGAAGGTGCATTTTAGGAATGTTAAATAATTCATATTCTACTTCACAAAATTTTATTGTTAATACGCCCTCCTAATACATATTTCCAAGAAAAATGGCCTAAGGGCCTCTAAGGAATAAGGATCCTGCCTTATTACGCCCCTTAGAATCTTCATGAGTGACTGTCTCGGTCTGCCCTCACGACATCATGGATATCTTGAACTAGGTAATCGTTAACCTACAATTCGAGGATGGAAGTTCTAGTAGGTTGTGGCAGGATTGTTTCCACACCTCTCCCTCAATATCTCTGGTTATATTGCATGACCCCTTTACTCCAAATGTGAGACTGAGTAGCAATAAATCGTGAGACTGCATCCATCAATGAAACATGTCAATGATCCATAAACAACATCATAATATACCTGTTCATATATCACATATGAAATAACAAAAATAATCAAATCATATATAGTCCACTGCCTGACTCGATCCAGAGTCCAAGGAGGTCCATTGATTCCATCAACATCCTCAATCTATCAAGAGTCCTGCACACTCAGGAGAAACCAGTCAATAGCACCTGCCTATACATAAATAACATATCATAATCCATAAGAGAAGAAGTCAATCATATAATGAATCAGATGACTTGCATGCAAGTTTCCTCAAAGAATATGTCACACCAGGTGTGTGCAAGAGAAGGATTTTACAAATGTGTGTGAACAATATATCTATCATAAGTAGTTGTTGACCATTGAAGGATTGGTGATCATCAATTGCATCAATCTGTAGCTCTGACAATTCTTTGTCTAGAGAATCACCAAATAAACTGATGGGAAATCAAGCATGAAACTCCTATTCTCACAAATATTATTTGAACCACAAAACATAATTGAAATTGCATCTTCAAAAGAAAAATAAATTCACGCAACAAAAGGAAACTATTTGCGCAGCATATACCATAGAGAGGGAACCCTACCTCCCTTGGCATACACTGCCAAGAAATACTATGATGGAAGAATCTTGATATGCAACAATTTATTTATTTCATAATTCTCCCAAATATTACATTTATCCTCTCTTCATCCCCCTCATTACAATGGTCCTTCTTACAATTATACATATGGCTTATATTTCAAAGAAGGATTATGGTTACAACAAAATGAGACAAGATCCCAAATACGTGGATCTAAAACCATCACAAACTTGATTAAGCAAATGGAGGTTACTTAATGGTTGTTGAATATGTTTGAATAGTATGGAAGAACAACAACATAATCTTTGACAAAACCATGACAAAACCATATTCCCAAATTCATCCACAAGAGGCGTAACTATATGAATTCGGACACTACAAGATTTCTTGGAAAACATACCTTGAATATCTACCGATATATCCCAAACCATTTTGAATTATGGAAATCTACCTACAAATCATCCAATTTGGGACATTCTTTATAAAACCCATGTCTTCAATTTTTCTGATTCGTCTTCATCTTTCTGCAAATTCTGTGGAAAAATTGCTTCTAGAAATAGGTCACTATAGAATTCTAGTAGTATTACATGAGTGGGAGATGTATGTTCCAGTAGTCATATAGATTGAAATTCCATTAGTAAACTATTGAACTCAAGTAAGTTAGGAAACCACAAAGCCTATTCTAAATAATCATCAAAACATGAGAAATCAACCATTTTAGTGTACAAATGTCATGTGAAGCTCATACAGGGTAGAAATGGACAAATGTAGAAATATGAATGATGAAAGGATGAGGATGAAAGGGTAAAGTAAGTGAAAAATGGTTAAATGGCATCGTAAAATGTGTCATTTTTGAGGCCCAACAACATGACACTCCTAAACACATTCCATGATTTTTTTCAAGAATTTAAAATTGATGTTTGGGTTGATGCAGTTATATGTGCAGTTTATGTGAAAAACAAGTGTCCATATCATGATCTTAAAAAAAAAAACCTTATGAAATGTGGCATGGTCACATTCCTTCGATGAGGCTTATCAGGGTCTTTGGTTCCACCTGTTATACCGTGATTCCTAAGGAGCGAAGAAGCAAGCTTGATGCAAGGAGTTAGAAATGCATCTTATTTAGGTACTCAAATAGAACCAAGGGATATCATCTTTATAATGAGAAAAATAAGAAATCCATCCTTTCCAGAGATGTAATCTTTCTTGAATCCTCCAAGAATGATGAAACTATTGATACATAGCTTGATCATCTAGATAGATTCACTCATGTAAAGACATATCATGGATTTTATGATGATATTCCACATCTTGAAGGGGGGGTCCCTATGTTGTGTTAATCTCTAGAACCTCATTTTGTAGCACCATCTCCCCCATGTAAATAAGTTCTATCCACTTCATTAGAACCTAAAATTCATTTGGATGATGTGATCGAGAGGATTGAAAAGATGAGTCTTGATGAGAACTCAACACCATCACAATCAACTGATCAACCTGGACCATCTCATAAAGGTCCACCAAAATGGCTCACAAAAAAAATTGAAAGTGTTCATCTCGATGAGGTCGGAAAGATAGAAACCATAATTTCCTCAAGAAAATATGGAGGTAATGTAAATAATTGAAACGCATGTGATGTATATGACTTGGATGTTTCATATGATTATGATTTTAATTTATCTACTAATATTGAATTGACTTCCATCAAAGAATACACTTCTTACGATGAATGAAAAGAATCAACGTAGAAGGAATATGATGCTCTCATCAATAAAGGGGCATTGAATTTCGAGGACCCTCCATTTGGATCCAAACCAATCGGTTATAAGTGGGAATTCAAGAATAAGTACAAATCATATGGCTCAATTGAAAATCACAAACAAAGTCTCATGGAAAAAAGGATTTTCACAGAAAGAAGGTGTTGACTATGAGAATCCTTTCTCCCCCACAATAAAATGGGCTACCATCCATACTCTATTTTCCATGGAAACACATAATGGATGGAAAATTCATCAAATGGATGTGAATATTTCTTTCTTAAATGGATACTTGAAATAGAATGTTTTCATGTCTCATCCAGAAGTATTTGTTATGAAGGGACAAGAACATAAGGTATGCAAGTGCATCAAATCCTTATATGTCCTGAAACAAGCACCATGAGCATGGTATGAAAATTTAATTGATCATATTTTTAAATTGAATTTCAATCATTTCGATCTTGACTATACAACTTTGTTTGTCAAGAAAATTGGAAAAATTGTTGTATATCTTGTATTATATGTAGACAATCTGTTGATAACAAGGAACAATGAAAGCTACATTGCATCCATATAGAAAGAGTTGAAGAAAGGATTCGAGATGAAAAATTTGGGACATATTCACTACTATTTGGTCATTGAAGTGATTCAAAATCCAAAATACATATTCATCTCGTAGAAGAAGTACATTGGAGAATTGTTGATAAAGTTTGGCATGGTTGAGTGTGATCTTGTTTCCGCTCCAATGGAACATAATTTTAAACTCATATCAAAATAAGGGAATGAATTTGAGGATGCAACCAAGTAAAAACAACTTGTGGAAAGTCTTATTTATATTAATACCACTAGACCAGACATTTCATTTGTTGTTGGGATTCTTTCTAGGTTCATGCAAAATCCTTCTAAGGGAAATTGGTTTGCTGCAAAAAGAGTTCTAAAATACATGAAGGGAACACAAGATTTTTGAATCGGGTACTATAAGGTGGATGACTTCAACCTGATTAGATATTTTGATTCAAACTTTGTTGGGGGATAAGGAAAATGGAGTTCCAACTTCGGTCTATCTCATGAGTCTTGTATCAACAATTGTCGCTTGGAGATCACACAAACATTCAATTCCAATAGATTCCAAAATAGAGGCATAATATGTGGCAGCTGCAAAAGAAACAAAAGAGATTGTGTGTCTCAGGAAAATACTTGAGGATTTGTAGGAGAAACAATTGAATTATACTCCTCTTCTAGTTGAAAATACTTCTTCAATCAAGTTGGCCAAGAATCCTAGTTTCCATGACTGAAATAAGAACATCAACACAAAGTATCACCTGATTTGATATCACGTAGATTCCAATAATATTCACTTGATACATTGTTCCACCAATGATAAAATTGTGAACATCTTCATCAAATCTCTTGGATTAGGAGGGGGGGATGTTGGAAATGTAATCCTTAGGATTATGTTATTGTAACGTTATTGTAAATGTTAAGAGTTGTAGGTGATAGGAATATTCACCCATCAAGAAAAATCAATAACCAATTACAATGTATTTATGAACCTCTCATGTTAATGAAAGACATATGTGTAGAGTTACGAGTTTTGCTAATGCCTAGCCTGCCACAAACTAATAATATAAGTTTTTTGTTGGTGAATCATTTCAACCATATGATGAGATATTACGAGACATATAAGTATAATGAATTTTATTCAAGGAATAAAGAGAATATCACATTGAACATTGATGGGACTCAGGAATTTACAAGAAGGTGTTGAGTTAATGACAAAGAATAATTAGATTGCAGAGAAAGGAAACATGAAACAATCTCAAGATTTAGTAATGTGATACCACTAAGAAGGGAATGAGGCATATGTTAGAATCACAAAACTAGAAACTCAAGCAATGACCATACCTCTTAATTCATCTTAGATATCCTTCAATATAAGTTTGATATGGACAATCACATCACATGTGGATGACTGTGACACATCAAAATTGAAGGAATCTACCTCATTATTAAATTTGAAATGAAGAACCAAAATGACACAAAAATCCAAATTTGGAAAAAGGAAGCACCAAAAAGTCCAAACGATTTTTAGTGTGGAAGAAGAGATAGACATCAATCCTTATGCAAGGGAGATTAATGCCCTTTTAAATTAAACAAGTATTTATTTTTATTTGAAGTTTATTTTAGCGTGTATGAAGTTAGTGAAGATAAGTTAATGTTTTCTTCCTTATTAAAGTTAGAAGGTCATGTATTCACCATTAACTTGTTGCCAATTTTATGTTATTTCTTGGAGACTCAAAAATAAACCACAAATGACTTAATGGGACACACTCAAGAATGTAATTAAGTTAAATATATATCCCCATTGATAATAGGAAGAGCATAAGATACATTGGCTCATTTTTCAACATAACCAAGGATGGACCATATAAGAGTATACTACCAAGTTTCAAAAATAAGAAATATAGTGAAGAACCTCACCCAATAACCCATATGTGGTTTTCAATTACATGTAATGCTTACACAATCACATCCAAATATAGTTCATTATTTTCAAACCAAACACCATTGATGAAGCTTGTATGCAAGGAAAGTACATAGAGAGAAACAAGAAGACATGATAGGTTGGTGGACTGAAACAAATAGAGTAGAGGAGTGAAACTAAGGAATGTGGGAAAAAGAAGCGGAAATAGAAAGGAGAGAGGATAGTTATAGTTTCATATGAATTCAAAGTCCCAACAAACTACTAAAATAAGTGTAATTCCAATGGCTATGGTAATTAGAATTGTTGGAAGTTGCACACAAATAACAATAGAATAGAAAAAATCAGTTCATTATATATTCAAAGTAAAAATTGAAAAACAATTATAACATTGATACCAAGGTTGTATTTACCCTTGGGTTTGGATATTTCAAGAAAGTCATCAACAGTTAGAATGCATATGCACTAGTGAAACTATTGAGGGATAATAAATGGTAGAATGTGCATGTAGATATGCTTGTGCATATGTGTCATATTGCATATTGACTAGCAATGGTACGTTGTTATATATATATATATATATATATATATATATATATATATATATATATA
>ML778971.1:249720-272940 GCA_009831015.1 Picea engelmannii
AATGTGGTTTCTGATTTGTTGTATGACCATTAATGGTTGAACATGTTGATGATGCAACTTCCTATGACAATTAAAGCATGGCCCTCTAACTTATTTAATCTAGTAAATGAAATATTCAACTCGTCATCTATATGGTGGATATTAAAATAAACTTCTAGTTGTTGCAACCAATGATTCAGTTTTAATGCATCGATATCACCTTCATATGGATTTATGTCCATTTTCGATTCCATCTAAAATAGGGATTGCAGAGGGTTAACAACACTCGAACTCGACTACTCTTTCTCGAATTGTTTATGTAACTCATTTCCTTGGTCTTCTTGATCTCCCAATTTCCCCTCTTATTTGATCTCTGAGTTAGATCCTCCATCATATCTGAATGGTTCGATTGGCTTGGTAGAGATGCCATGAGGAGTTTCATATTATGACTAAATCGGTGAATTATGCTTCCAACCTCTCAAATCTCTCTTCTGATGGATCTCGAGGGCTGTTATGAATAGACTCACCCATCATAGCTAGGGTTTCTACGACTTATCTTTAAGTCGATTCCTGGATCTTGAAACTTCCTACAAATAACTAAAATAAAAACTCACTTTGATATGAATATGATATGTAAAATTCCATGGATATTCCACTAGAATAGTTCGTTGCAATAGATCTGATAAATGAAACTAAAATCTACAGTATGGAGGTTAAATTCCTTTAGATTCTGGAATATTTAGTGACTGATTTTCAGCTTATGCATGAAATAGATAAAATGAAGAAAATAGAGAATGGTAAAATACATTCACACACCATCCACAAAATAACACATATATTTTCTCTGGGAAACTCTTACAGGAGAAAACCCATATAGAAGGTGAGGTTGCTCTGCTCTCTTTTCTCTGGTATGGAAATAATTCAAGTACAAAGGAGAAGGCACCCGCTATCTAGTTACCTGAGACCCATGGCCTATTAGTCTACCACATAAAATTAACCCCATTTGTTATGCTCTCTAATTTCCCAATCCCAATTGTTCTTCTCTACTATGGAACATAATACAATAACATATAATGGAACCCCTTCTCCTCCTAGTGGCTCGGTATTTAACATATCTCGATAGCCATCTAGGGGTAGGTTTTGACTTCCTCAACCCTCAATTGTGATAATTTTTTGGAAATTCTATAATTCTCTTAGAAACTTCACTACGTGTCTATCCCCACATGTATAATTAATGGAGGTTGACATGGAATCCACTTGCACCATGGTGATCAATACGATAGGTCAACTTGCGGGAGGCATAACTTTTGCATACAAACTCTTATTAAGTCAATTCTTACACCGTAGGAAAGGTATGGATGTGTATAATATAGAATATTCCCCCATAGTAAGGTTTGGAACAAAAAAACATGTAATTTGATGCCTCTAAATGGATTTGAAATATTCCAGATGATATTTTGAACCCAAACTCCAAATTTGGACTAGCCACCAAAATGGCCTTGCAAGCTGATTCCTCCAATTTTTCCACCCAAAAAGTAGTGAGATAGATGAAAAATAATATAATTATCCAATAAAGATCATTATTTTTAATAGGATGATGAAGGTATATTTTGAGTTTCCATGAGGCATCAGTTGGTCAAGTAACATCATAGATGTTGGTAGAAACCAAACACATATAAAATTGGCCATTCCAATATTTCATGTGTGTTAAGTGGAATTGGGTAATAATTGCTTAAATCATGCTATGATAAATTAGTTTATATGTTTTTGATGACATATGAATGCATGTGTGTGATTGATATGCAATTAAGGTTATGGTAAAGGGAAGAAGCCATATATATGTATATGTTGATAGAATATTTTAAATGCATTCATATGATAATATTCCATGATTGAGATGGTAAAGAGGTAATAACCAAATTCAATGCTCGTATTTACACTCATGTTTTGAGTTTGAATTCTATTTGTGAGTCTATTTTTTTTTTGGACTTGGGAAGATCCTATATCACTGCACAAGTATCCCATGGTCTCCCTACTTGTGTCATTACCTAGGACAAAAAAAGTATTTCCAACAATGAGAACACTATAGAGGAGAAGGGTTTCCCAAGGGATTATTGATAATAGAAAGGAAAGGCCTTATACTACACCTGAGGTATTGTTTATCAGATAAAGGGTATATTCCTAGGGTTGTATTTTGGATAAAGAGGAAGGTACTCATATTATTGAACACGTTTAAGGGAGGTGGTCAAGTGATGTGTAGAGGCATTATTCAAACCTCCAACTTGTCATGGTAAATCACATGGGATGAATTATGATATTCTTGAATGGATTCATTCTTGTGCTAATAATGAGAAGGAAAAAGTCTTCCAATACCCTTGAGGTAATTTCAAATAGTGAAAGGTGTGACATGAATCTTGCAAAAATATTTTATTGCATTGCGTGCATTCTTTCTCTTGATGGTAATGCATATGTAGTGAATGGTATATCATTATATTCAACATGTTGAAGATGAAGTGATTGAATTATTGGTGTGAGATCATTCTAGAGTCATTTCATGTGCTATTATGAATGTTCATGTTTCCCCTATCTAGTAGTTCTAGAATTATTCTGCAAAATGGTATCTTCTACCAATTTTACTTGAGATTCTAGTGCTAAGTCCTCTATGGTAGGTCTAACCTGCTCAGTTTTTTTATCTAACATGGAAGGATTATATAATTTCATAATTTCCACATTCACTACCGATTAAATGTGCGTGTATGGGGGTAGACTAATTTAGTAGGCTTTATCACCCACCTTCTACAATACTCAAAAGGGCCATACCATAGAGACTTAATATTATTACCAAGACCCTGTGGTATTTCGTTATTTATCTCTAACAAAACGTTGTCTTCACTTTGAATGATTTCACAGTTTTGTTTTGATCATGATGGTCCTTGTACCTTTTATGTGACTTATTTAGCAACTCATGTACGTCCAAATGGATCTTTATAATATTTTTGAAAAAAATCTCCACGTTTAGTGCTTCCCTGTGGTGTCTTCCCCCACTCTATGTTGTTCATATACAACATCCAAAGGTGAAGGTGGAAAATACCCAAAGAAATTTTTGAAAGGGAACTTACCGGTAAAAGTATGGACATATATATTATAATAGTGTTGAATGTACATCTAATTTTCATCCCAGGTATTTAGATGTTTCTGATTGTAACCACTCAAAAGTAGTACCAATGTTCTAATGTGATTCGGATTATTTTTGGCATGAAATGAGATTGGAGATACAATAGAGAAATGCACAGAGATATCACATATATTCAATAATATAACAGAAATGTATCAAAGATGAAACCATAAACACAGATATACAATAATACATGATTTCTATTAATGAAAGAAATGTACAGAGACTATAAAAATACAGAGTGAAGGACTCGCTAGAATAGTGGCATCTTATCTCTAAGAAGAGATGTGACGGCTACTCGCATTCGTAAGAAGATGATTACAATGAGGCTCTAAAGGCCTTTTTACAATAACTAGGAATGCCAAAAACCCTAGACATCCAAAAACATAACCCTAAAAGATGAAGCGCCAAAAGTCATGTGGGCCCCGTTTGGGTAAGTTAGTACATCAACTTCTCGGGGTCGTAACTTTTGCATACGATCTCCGTTTTAGGCATATGATAGCTTGTTGGAAAGGTATCGTCGAGGAAATTCATTTTGGGGGATCAATTATTCCTTTGGTTATCATTGAGAACCTCGATCTTGAAAAACCTTCATTTAGGCCCTCAAAATGGCCCCGAAAGTTAAAACCTACTAAAAATAGTAAATGGCCAAAACTGCCAGAAAACCGTTTTGAGCCAGTCGAAAAAGGTGGGTGGCCACCGATATCCACCTGGATCATATTGACTATTTCTAGCTACCCATCTGTCTATGGATGGAATTTTATAGATCTTTTTAACTTAGTGTCTATCTTCTCCCAAAGTGTAGTCCAAAAGGTATTGATAAATTTGGTATCCCTATCTGAGATGATGCTCCTTGGTTTCCCAAAGTGCACCTAGACATGTTCAAAGAACGTTTTTTTTTCTTCATGTCCTTTGATAATATTTTTACAAGGAACAAGAACGCACATCTTGCTAAACCTATAAACTACCACAAATAGATAGTTGTGTCCCTTCCTATTTGTTGGAAAAACACCCACAAAATCCATGTAAATTATCTCCCAAGGTTGAGTGGGTAAAGGAAAGGGATGGTATTGGCCTTTGTTTTTATTGTTGGTATTGTTGGTACAACAAAGGAACAATCCTCTAATATTTTGAGCTACATATTCTTGCATTATGGGCCAATACACATACCTTTGTAAGTTGGAAACTATATTCCCAACACCAAAAAGTCTTGCAACCTTGGAGGTTTGAGCCTCTCTAGTAAGCTACAATATTTCACCTTTAGGAACATAAAGCTTGTCTAGCTTGTAGAGTAACCCATTTTGGAAATGGTAGTCATACTTACCATCACCTCATTCTACAAAAAATTGGCCCTATATCTACTAAAAAACCTCTTTAAGGTTCTCATCTTCTGTGTATGCCTATTTGTATTCATCATGGATAAAAGGATCCATGTGCATAAGAGTTCCCATAGCTATAATCTTGGATGTGGGTGGCCTTGAAAGAATGTCTTCCAACTTGTTATTGTCTCCCTTGCTATATTTGATAACTAGATGAAATTGTTGCAAAAACACCATAAACTTGTAATATTTGGTTTGTTGAAGCTTAATCTAGGCCTGTAAATACTACAGTGGTTGGTGATCACTATGGATAATGGTTTCCTTTCCCATTGGATAGTGCTTCCACTTCCTAACATATTGAACTAGGCCATAGATTTCCTTATAATATGTAGGGTAGTTAAATGCTCCCCCTTGAAACATATCATAATGATATCATACCATCTTACCTCCATACACTAAGACTACTCTCATAGAATATCCACTCACATTTGTCTCCAATTCAAAGGGATTCTAAAATTTAGGAAATGAAAGGACTAGTGCATGAATAATATTCCATTTCATCTCATTGAAATATTTTTGTTGATCCTTTCCCCATTGGAAACTCTTACCACTGGTTATTATGGAGTGGAGTGGAACGACTATCACTGAAAAGGATGAAATTAATTTCATAGGTACTATGTTTCCCCAACAAATATCCTAACTTCAGTGACATTAGTAGGAACTAGCCACTTGATGATAGTCTTCATCTTTGTGGGATATATATTGAGTTCCCCTCCACCAATCACATACCCGAAATACACCATTGAATGTGTAGAAAATTCGCATTTTTTTAGGTGAGATAGAAATCAATATTTTTTTAGAGTCTCTAACACCTACATGATATGTGACATGTTCTCTTCCAAGGTATAAATATAAACCAATATGTCATCTAAATACACTATTACAAATGAATATATATAGGGTCGCAATACAACATTCATTAATCCCATAAATATAGATGGTACATTACATAAACCAAAAGGAACGTGTAATATTCCAGATATAAAATAGTATGCAGAACAAAACTAATTAGCTAGAAATGGAAAATGAACAAAAATATAGCTAGAACAACACCACAAAAATACCAAAATGATACCAGAATAGCACCAAAAATAGCACTTTGATTACTGAGAGCAATGTTCACTTGCCTCTTTGAGGGGGAAACCTCCAGCAGAGAAGAGCTCTATTACAATAATATCCAAGACAAACTTTCTCATACCCTCGACTCCTATTTATACTAAATATGTCTATCAAAAGAACCATCTAGAGGAAGATCCTTCAAGAAGCGAAAGATTCTATTAGGTCTTCTTACATTGGACTTATTCTTCCTTATTGCTAGGCCTTATTAATATTGACCTTTATTACATGGAAATATATTATTCTACCTACGTGAGGGGTTAGGCCCCTAACATGTCCTCCCCCTTAAAAACAACCTTTTCCTCAAGGCTTGAGATGGGAAATTGTTGCAAAATGGTAGTTGGTTCCCAAGTGGCATCTGCTCGAGTTGTATTTTTCCACTGGACTAACACTTCCTTGATGGTTCACTGACGCAGACGACGTTGACGGTAATCCAAAACTGCTTGTGGTTGTAGCCAAATGGATCCTTCTTCATCCAAATCGGGAAGGTTGGTTTGAGTTTGGCACTTAGTTCCAATCACCTTCTTTAAGAAGGAAACATGAAAAACAGGATGGAGCTTAGAATGACTGGGAAAAGCTAATTGATAGGTCACCTGTCCCACACGCTTGAGAATGGTATAAGGAACATAAAATTTGTGCACTAGTTTCTAACAATGGTCAGCCTTGAGGGAATTTTTCTTGTAAGGTTGCATTCGAAGAAACACCTGATCCCCTTTTGCAAATTGGCGTTTAGAGTGACCTTGATCTTCTTGTTGCTTCATGTGATTCTGGGCAATGACCAAATTCTCTTTGAGGGTATGGAGAATAGCCTCTTGAACTATAATCATTTGGTCAACCGCATGGACCTTCGAGACAACTGGAAAATATGAGAGAAATGAAGGTGGATTTTGTCCATATACCACTTCAAAAGGAGTCGTGCGGGTAGTTGTATGGTACAAAGTGTTGTACCACCATTCAGCTAGTGGTAACCATTGAGCCCACTAATTTTTCCTTTCCTATGAAAAACACCTCAAATATGTTTCCAAACACTTGTTGACAACTTCAGTTTGACCTTCATTCTAGGGATGATAAGTTGTGCTGAGATACAATTGGGTGCCTTGTAGCTTGAACAGTTCTTGCCAAAAATTGCTGGTGAAATTTGGGTCACGATCAGAAACAATAGAATGCAGCATGCCATGAAGCTTGAAGACCCAATCCATGAAAAGTTGGGCCATAATGGGTGTTTTAAATGGGTGTTGAAGAGCACAGAAATGAGCATACTTGGAAAGACGATCAAATACCACCATGATGATTGATTTATTGCCTGATTTAGGTAAGCCTATAGTAAAATCCATAGAGATATCCTGCCAAATAGCAGGTGGAATTAGAAGCGGTTGTAGTGTGCCAGGAGATTTGATTGTTTCTCCATTTTTTCATTGACACACATCACATTCAACCACAAAATTCTGAACAACTTGTTTCATACCATCCCAGAAAAAAGAATGTTTGACCCGGTCATAGGTTTTGGTAAACCCGAAGTGCCCAACTGTGGGTGTAGCATGAAGCTGAGAAAGTACCGTGGATTTAAGTTTTGACTTTTTTCTTAAATACAAACGGACTTTGTATAAAATATCATCATTGAGCCAAGAGTACCCTAGGTAAAATAGATAATTGGACTGCAAACTTTTGGGATCGTTTAGTCATTCCTTGCGAACAACTTGGAGCCAATCTGGTACAATGAAGGAGAAAGAAAAAATGGACCCTTCATCTTCATATTTTCTGGAAAGTGCATCAACAACCACATTATCTTTTCATTTCTTTTAAATGATATCATAATCATATCCAAAGATCTTAGTCACCCATTTTTGTTTCTTTTGGGAGGAAAGGCATTGTTCCAGAAAATAATTGAGGCTTTGATGATCTATCTTAATTTGGAAGCGTTGCCCTAATGGAAAAGGGCGCCAAAGATCCATGACATGTAGAATAGCCAACATTTCCTTTTCATATATTGATTTTCCCAAATTTATCTCGGATGATTTTTTTCTGGTAAAGGCCAAAGGCCAACCCTCTTTCATAAGGACAACGCCAATTCCTTTCCAAGAAGCATCACATTCTAGGAAAAAGGTCTTTGTGAAATCAGGAAGGGCCAGGATTGGAGTGGTGCACATGGCCATCTTCAAGGTTTGAAAATCCCGAGAAACTGTTGGATTCCAAGTGAAAGAATTCTTTTTAAGGAGTGCAGTGAGAGGTGTTGCAATCTTTCCATAATTCTTAACAAAATTGCAATAATAACCTATTAAACCCAGAAATCCATGCAAGCTTCTGAGAGTCTTTGGGTGAGGCCAATATTGCATAGATTCAATATTTTTAGGATCCACCCTGACGTTGGCCTTGCCAAAAAGATGACCCAAGTACTCGACTTTCAAGGTGCCAAAAGAACATTTATATTGTTTGAGGAAAATTTGGTGTTGAGAGAGTAGATGGAGAACTATATCCACATGAAAAAGATGGGTTTTCTAGGTTTTACTATAGATGAGGATATCTTCAAAGAAAAATAATAATAAATGACGGAGAAAAGGATGAAAGACATTAATCATGAGGCGTTGGAAAGTGGACAGAGCATTACACAAGCTAAAGGACATGACCAAAAACTCATAGTGGCCTATTGACCCAAAAATCTGCTTTGGACTCAACATGGTTTTTTACACAGTTACTTCTCCATAAATGCCCCTTGATGCTATGGTTCTAGTCAAAGACAGTGGCGGGGGTCATAGTTACTATGGCGTCTGCCCTTAAAAGAGTATCAGTTGGTTGCTTTCAGGGATTTGTGGTCCTTCCCATGACATTTCTTCCTCATGTCAAGGTTGTTCGATTCAAGGAATACAACACTTCCAAGCAGTAGGGATCGGGAAAAGCTTTCCAACAATATATCCCGTGCTTGGTTTCGACCCCCAGTTGGTAAGAATGAGCTTTCGCAAGTTTATGACCATTTTTGGACACCAAATTGGTTGCAGTGATTCATGGTTTAAATTTGGTGGCTAAAGAGTTATAAATTAGATATTCAATGATGCTAATATGTAATAGACTCAGACACCTTTCCAACAATGTCTCATTTTCCTCATTCTGACTTCAGATGGCCTAGTTAGAGCTGTCACAAGTTGGTCAATAATTTTAGGCAAAAAGGGGTCCACCAGCTCGCATGACAGGGTTTCATAGAGGCTAAGACAGTCATAAATGACCCCGGAACAAAAATATATTGTCACCTCATTTAATTACTCATTGATACCTTTCCGACGGTACCTCATTTGCCTCGATCGGATATCGTATGACGATTTGGCACCTTTCGCAAGATTAGGTGTCATGTCGGTCCACCAGCAAGTCAGGGGTTTTAAGTGGCCACTGTTCCAGGATGAATTTGAGGGCTGAGGTGGCATTATCTCAAGTTGGTGATGAAATATTCCTCATGTACTCATCAAGACCTTTCCAATGATGTGACTTGTGTCTAATTCCGACTCCATATCTCCAGTCAACATTTTTGGGTTGAGTCAGCTGCAGTAGAGTCAAAGTCAAAGTCAAAGTCAAACTTTGACTTGCACATATTTCCAAAAATATTAAAAAATTAATAAAATATTTTATTAAATATTTTCATAAAAATTGGAAATTTAGAGAGTTGGCACGTAGCCTCATGCAGTTTGGGGAAAATTGTTTTTTTTTTTAAATTGAAAAAAAAATCAAAACCCCCCTTCTCCCCTCTCCCAAGCCATTTTGACAGTTTGGCCAGAGGGGGGAGAGCTTTGCAATAGCAGTTCATGGAAGCAGAGGGAGGTTTTTGACAGTAGAAACAACTCAGCAGTGGGCATCTAGTTTTCATGCTGTCATCTCCAAGCCATTGACCAGGTAACCCATTATTCTCATTTCCAAAAAACCAATAAGATATGTTGTTGGTTCTGTTGAGGTTCTGCAAGAAGAAATTGGTGCTTGTTTGCCTATTTCAATGATGAGGTTGCATGTTGGTTCAGTCTGATTGTTAATGGCCAAGTTCATTAAGGGTGTATGTGTGCTGAAAGGTGCAAAGGAGAGGGGATTTGAACCCCTCTTGGGCACCAGGCCCAAGCCTCCATGGCTCCTTTAAATTTTGAATTGTAAAGCTATTTATTGGAGGTTGCAGGCCTGGGCATGTCACTAGGAAGCCCTAGGCTTTGAACCCAGCCCTCCCATTTTCCTTTGCCCAGAAACCTCAAAGAACTACCTAGAAATCCAAGTGGAATGCAAGGGGTTTGAACCCAAAACCTCCCGTCCATTCTGCTGGTAAAAAACCCACTTTGCCTANAAAAAAAAAAAAAAAAAATGGGGTGGCTGGTCGCCCGTCTACCACCTGGGCGCCACCACCACCACCGCACACAACCCTCCTCCCGTGCTTCTTCCCCTCACATGTGGACCAGACCTAAACCTTGGCACCTCCATAACCCCTCTACGTGTGCTACCCCTCCTCCTCGCCTCCTCTCCCATTCCACACCCCGAGCTCCACCTCCCTTATCCACGCGGCCACCTCCTCCTTCTCCTCCACCCAGCCGCCCACCTTTCCTCCCCAAATTCCCATGGCCCCTTTGGAGCTTAGCCCTGGTCGTATGGTGACCAGGGGCTGATGGGTGGGGGTTTCATTTTTAAATTATAAAATTTGATTTTAATTTTAACGTACAGTTTTTAGTTTTTATAAATTAAATTTGTTTCTTTTTTAATTTTTAATTTATTATTCGTTTAATTTATATATATATATATATATATATATATATATATATATGTATGTATATGTATATATTTAATAAAATTAATATCAAAGCTTATAATAAATTTATAAAACTATTAATAAACTTTATTTATAAAGTTCAAACTATATGTTAAAATTTAAATTCCCCCCACCTAAGGGTCATTGTGCCTTTTAATTCTATAACTTCGCCATACGGAGGTGGATTTTTGCCCATGAATAGTTGAAACGACCGGGGTGAAGTCTAGAATACACCCATGCCATTCACCTCAGAAAATTCAGCCCATATTTTCAGTGACATGTCCTAGAGCATCAGGGACTCAATTTGGCCCTACAAGCATGCACCGAAAAGAGGCCTAATTGGGGGCCTCTGAGGTCAAATTGGGCCTGGTGAAGGAAACCCATTTTAGCTATAGGTATACAGGCATGTAGCAGCCTATCAATTCTGGTGTCCAACCCATAATTTCACCCCAATTTCAAATCCTTCCCCTTATTAGTCTATTGGCTGGCTCCATCGGCATACCTTTCTGGGGCCATATCTCACTCATCCGGAGTCAGATTTGTGCCAAACAAAAGGCAGAAGAAAGGTAGCAGACAGAGCTACAACATGGGAATAGTAAAGAACAAATTTGTGGTTGGTTGGTATATAGGAAGAGCCTCTCAAAGTTCAGATCCAAGAGGTCCTCTTACTGAAACAAGCCCAAATCAAAGCCATGTTTTAGCCAACTCACAGGGAAACTTATAGGCAGCAAAAGGGGGGCATAATTAGGTCTGAAAAATGCCTGAACAACGGGCATTTCCTTAATTACAATGACCAAATCCTGAATTCCCCTTGCCCTCCAAAGCAACTCAGCAATTCCCCACACCTTGGGCCTTCATTCCGATGAATCCGGCAGCCATGGATGGTTGGATACTATCCTAAAACACATCACCTAAAGCTGCAAAACATGGCATCAGTCAAAGAGCATTTGGGATGGCACAAATCCCAAGGAAAATGGTGATGTGGAATATCAAGCTTTGTCATTTTATGAAAAATGACTTTTTGTAACATAAACTCTCGTATGATTTACTTTTGGCATGTAATTATTATGTAATTGAAGGGTCAAGTCAAATCTGATTTGATCCCCTTTTTGGATAAGGTTCCCTTTTTTTTTGGATAAGGTTCCCTTTTTGGATAAGGTTACTTTTTGTAAAAAGACAAAAATACTTTAGGGTTGGTCCACTTGTCACTTTTCCAAAAGTGACAAGTGTCTTGTGACCTAACCCTAAGCCTTCACCTCTCCTTTATAAATAAGAGGGTTGGCATTGTAAAAAAGGGAGGATGAATATAGTAACAAATCTCTCCTGAAATTTATAAGACTCTTTGTGTGTGTGTACTTGTTGAATTTAGTTGTTGGATGTGTCATTTTTTGGTTAAGGGTTGAGGGGTAGGGGTAAATGCTTGATATGTTAGCTATCTCCAGGAGGGATTGGTTAGCTAGGTGTTTGTTGTTGCTTCCTTGGGTTTAACTTGCTCACTTTCATTTTCTAACAACTTGGTTTGATTTGTTTAATGTGTTTTAGTGCAGATTTTATGAAGTATTCAATTGTTTTCAGCCTTAGCTAGTGGTTGGGAGTCCTAGGGACCCTTAGGAGAACCCTTAAATAGACCTCATAGCTGGCTGTCCATACTTGTTTGCTTTATCTTTTCATTCATGTATGTTTCTTTTATGTTTTCTTACCATTAACCTTGCTGTCCCAAACAGGAAAATGGATCATTTTGGTCAATTTTCCCCCATGGGACAACCATCTTAGTTGGTTGTTATATGTTTCTTATGAGTAAATTTTTGTTATGTTTATTTCAGTTTTTCCATACGCAAATACTAAAATTTCATTGTTTTCCTGCAAGGATACAACCGGTCACCCATTCTGCCTCACTTAAGCGGTTGGGGACCACCTAGAGACCTATTTAAGGCAAAGGGGCCAGCAGGGCAGTGAAGAAAAACACACATTTTGATCGGTAAATCTTACCCAATCACTCTAATACATACTTTAATTATCACTTGCACTCAATCCAAAAATTTCTGATATACATATCAATGTTTATATGTTCGATTTGTGTAAGTAGTTTGAATGGTTCACTTGTGAATTCATGTTAAAAATCTGGTTAATACTTGTGTAGATAACAATCACACCTTTTATACTTCAAACATTAAATTTCCAATCCCCATACAAGGAGTTAGTTGAGGCTTTCATGCATATGGAGGCTTAGTCGTTCTCAAAGAGTCTCAACCCATTCCTTTGGGTCGAATGGTGTAATTGTTATGTTGTAATCATCTAATCTTGCTACATTTTCATTGTATCTTTTTTCGCTCACTAATCTATAGGTGTCTGCCCCAAAAAGGGGTCATGCATAATCAACAAGCTAAATATATGCAAAACTCCACAAAAAAGACTTGAAAACAATTCAGGGGTCCACCCCATACACAGAAAACAAAAAACTTATATTATTTAGATATTTACATACACATATTATCTAGTCGTGACATATATGTCACCTATCTATTTACTTGTTTTATGTATATAGTTTCAAGATAGATTTCAATTTCAGTAACCAAGAGGCACACTTGTGAAAGCAAGGCGTGACCTCGCCACGTGGATGGTCTGGTATTTCATTTTATGCAATTTCAATTTCATAGAATATTAAGAGTCAAAGTCAGGGAGTCTTCATCAGGAGCCCCTCAAAATTTGTCTAGTTAGTATAAGTCGAGTGGTCTTTCCTTAGTACCACACGGTCAAGGAGTTGATTAGCTTAGCTCGGTTGGAATACTACTCTGCTTGGGTAAGCTCAGCAAAAACCCTCTTTAGGGGGGTCCTGAGCCTCTTCCTTTTCGCAGGTGCTAGTGACGAGAAGTGGCTAACCCCTACTTCTCCAAACTGCATGGGGCACTCTTCAACCTAACCACTGTGGACAACTAGGACTACTCTTCTTATATTGGTTGACACAATTTCGGGATGTGTTTGCCTGATCGGGATAACCTTTAAAATAGTGTGGTGGCCAAGGCATGTGATAAAAACAAAAATTGACCAATAAAATATTTTTAAAGTCAACCTTTCCTCAGTCCACCTTTTCACTCATGAACCAAAACTAAAGTTGTGTACACTTTCCCTTATATCATAGCTGTAACAGCTCGTTACAAAGTTGTTCATCCACTTTTATAGCCGTTTTTTGATTTAACAATTTTCCGAGATCACTTCCCGGGTCACCCCAGGGGTTATCGATCCATTCTGGGCTTGTTTCATTGCCTTGAAAGCTTTGAACAACTTGTTGTTCACAATTTATATCCATTTAAAGGTACTTGGTTGTAGCTTTTAAACCCCCTATTCACCCTTGTTTCATACCCTTTTACTTAAAGCATTCATTGGTTATTTACCCAGGATACTGGTTTACCCCGATGACCCATTCTAGGACAGTTTCCAACACTTTAAGGAAGTGAACAGCTCACTGTCCACTTTATTTAGTTCATTGTCCTAAAAATCAGCAAGCTCATTTTCATCCCATTGTCCATAATTTTCACCCCGCAGGCCATTTCGGCCATCCAGGAAGCTAAGGAAGGATAACCCCCAGGGTGGGTGGTCCTGAGAACGACTTCTTGTAAGTCTTTCACCTTTCTTGTTCCCCTTCTTTACCGCCTCAAGCGAAGGACCACCTGAGGTGTGGGTAGACTCTGCCTCGTGCCGAGCTACCAAAGGGGCTATAACCGGCTTCACGGCTGGATAGGTCGGATCCGTCCCTACGGACATATTTTCCTTATAACACCCACCCTTTTCTAGCGACTCCACTGGGGATCTTGAAAACCTCTTTAAATTTGCTTGTATCCCAATCTTGCACTAAACGTTGGACCCAAATTATTTGTGGTATTTTCCTACTTGTTGACAAACTTTGGGAAAAATCTTTCAGTCACCCTTTGGAATTTTCTTTGGTACTCGTTCTAGTTTAGTTTCCTTGTAATTTCCATTACACCTGGGAGTTATAAATACCATTGAGTTTTCCTTTCCTTTTACCTGGTCGGTCTTCGATCTCATTTGCTCGAACCCACGTGAGAAGTTATAAGTCTGTCATACCTTACCTTCCACTTCGAGAAGAAAAAGAAAACAAAGCTTCAATTTTAGTTGGGTTATTTTACATCATGTTAGAAAGAGTAGGATCATTCGTGACACACCCCTTGTACTCAAAGTACTTACTTGGCCCCTTGCAAGCTGGCAGGGCGCAAGTATCCTAAGACTAGGGAAACAATGTCCCTCAGGGTTACAAGAAGTCAAAGTTCATGAAAGAAAACAAGTAGTGAGACACATACACCTGGGAAACCAGGGAAACTTGTTACCTCTGCAGTGCGAAATGAGTCACCCTCTTCCTCTTCTCCTATTCAAAGCCCCTTACTAAAGAAAACTTTAGTTAATCCAACAATAGTTACTAATCCTCAAGTTGTTTCTCCCATCATTTCAACAAATGTTATTGTTCAGCCCATAGTTGTCCCGATGGCAATGCCATGGCAACCCGACACTCCTTTGAGGTTGGCCAGACCTCTTCATGACATACCTGTGGATGCCCCAAATAGGCTTCCCAAGTTTAGTGGCATTGGTACTTTGAGTGCTGAAGAACATATACAAAACTTCTATGATGCCTTAGCGCTTATGGACATAACAGTTCCCGATGTCATCATTAGACTTTTTGTGAGAACCTTCAAAGGTGAAGCAATGAGATGGTATCGCTTGCTTCCTAATGATAGTATCCTAGATTGGGACACTATGATCCAAGAATTCAAGAAACATTTCCAAGGGGCGGATGATGTGGCTTCCCTGCTCAGGGATTTCATGACCATCTCCATCCATGAGGATGAGAAAATACGAAATTTTAACCAACACTTTACCTTGACCTTGAATAGGATCCCAACCGCTTCCCAACCATCTGGGAACAATTTGTTCCATTTTTACATGACCGCCATGAATCGAAATGTAAAATACATATTAAAATATAAATCAATGCAAACTTTAGATGCGGCCAAGACTAGCGCCCTGGAAATTGAAAGAAACATGGAGGAATATGGTATGATTCCTTCATCTTTAGCGCAACCCCATTTTAACGGGAGACCTAAGAATGATCTACCTCGAAATGAGGGTCCTTGGTACGAACCTCCACCTACCCAAACTTCAAGGATTGAAGAAAGGGAAAGTTCAGAAACACTCAAGTTGTTAATTAACATGAACAACCAAATACTTTCTCTTAATCGAAAGGTGAATGACATGCAGTTTTCTGTTGTTCCGAGGCCAAGACCTCCTTTCTCTCCTACTCCTACTCCTAGGCAACATGCTACTGAAGTGGATTGGTGTCACGTTTGCCAAGACTTCCATGACCCTGAGTATTGTTATGCATATACACGTCACGTGGAATTGTCTAAAAGAGGAAAAACACCTTTACCTCCAGTAAAAAACAAACTTGCTTCCACCTCCCAAAATGACCAAGTTAACATGGAAGACTCTATCCCATGTGACGACGATCTTCTTGCTTTCGAAAGCTTTGTTGTAGAGACTAGGAGCCAGGCCCCTAAAACCACTCTGCAAGGGGTGGAAGAACCCAAAAATGACCCCAAGGACAATGAAAAGGGAAAACTTCCCGTGAATGGTAGATTACCTTCCCCTACAAGGAACAGGGTTCCCTGGACCCCAAACAAGGTAAACTTGCCTAATAATCCACCGCCTTGTTTCCCAACACCGATACCTTACAACGTCATTGAAGATCTAGTGAAGGTTCCCGCCCACATGACATTATTAGATGCTCTTAGAACACCCACTCAGTTTAAAAACCTTTCACGTGTTCTACAAGCACCCCTTACTCCACGAATAGAACATAGACTTCCTCTTTCCAAAGAGTCCACTTCTCAACCTAGGGAAGCATACAATGTTATCGATTTAGACCCTGGCATTCCTCCTTTCTATATCTCAGTTTTGATTTTTGATTTTGTGCTCCATAACTATGTCGGTGACATAGGAGTGAGGCACAATGTCATGCCTTTGAGAGTCATGAGAAGACTGGGTCTTGAATGCATAGGTCCATGTAAAGACATGTTGGCTTTGGATTCTAGGACTGTACAAACCATCGGTTACATTAAAGACTTATCCATAGCTTACGACCAAGCCCTAGAGGTGAGCATGCTCATAAACATCATCGTAGCAGATATACCTGAAGCATATGGCATGCTTTTAGGGAGAGAGTGGTCCACCAAAGTAAAAAAGGGTTGTTACTTCATGGAGGGGACCCACTTCACCTTTCCTCATAAAGGTGTTGAAGTAGTTATTAAGAGGGAACCAAAGTACCAAGAGAAGGTTGTACCTGCGTCCTATAATATAAAACATGTGTCTTTTCAAGATACAGGTATGGGTTCTTACACTGTATTATCTGAGGAAGATGTACATGTCCCTCCTTCTGAGTTGGAGGAAATGGTGTGGAGTATGGATTTTGACGGTGTTAAATCCAAAAATGGATCCGGGGTTGGTGTCCTTTTGTGTGATTCCAAGGGAAACACAATTCCTTTCTCTTTTCGGTTAGAATTCCCTAACACTAATAATATGGCTGAATATGAAGCCTTAGTTCAAGGCCTCCAAAAGGCCTTAGGCTTAGGAATATGCCATTTATTGGTGAGTGGGGATTCTGAATTGGTTGTGAATCAAATTAGAGGTAAATATGAAGTTCACAACCCACGCCTCAAACAATACCATCGGAGGGCTAAAGAACTTATTGAGAAGTTCTTATCTTTCAACATTCAAGCTGTGCCTAGGGTTGCAAACCACGTAGCTGATACTTTGGCCTTGGCTAGTTCTTGTTTCTCCTCGGATTTTGTAAGGTCTATTGAAGATATACAAGTCCAAATTTTACATAGGCCTGCGTTACCGGATAATGTCAATTCTTGGCAAGTTTTTGATACTGATGAACAAATTTGTATATTCCTTCAAAACAGGGAGGAGTTTGAAGATTTACATATCAACCATGAGTTGGAAGAGGAAACAGGGAACATAATTCAATTAAAGACAACTAATATCCCCCCTGGTTTGTCAGCATTGGAATCCATGTTTGATTCTGATTATGCCACTACTTATGTGCCTAGTATTGATAATGAATCTGTTAGGAAGGTGCGAGAAGCCATACCTATTAACCTGGGAAGTGAGAAAGATCCAAAACTAGTTTATATAGGTGCACAGTGTTCCCCTTCTGAGGTCGCTCAAGTCACGGGACTCTTGACAAAATTCAGAGATGTTTTCGCTTGGTCCTATCAAGACCTCAAGGTTTTCGATATGCAGAAGATAGTCCATGCCATACCCATAATTCCTGATTCAAAACCTTACAGACAGAGGCAAAGAAAAAACAACCCGGCTTTGGAGCAAACAATTAAAGATGAATTGGATAAGATGGAGGAATCCGGGGTCATTTACCATGTCCGTTACTCACAATGGGTATCTAATTTGGTTCTGGTTAGGAAGAAAACTGGTGACATTCATTTGTGTGTCGACTTTCAACATTTGAATAGAGTGTCCCTAAAGGACAACTACCCCGTCCCACCTATGGAAGAAATTCTCCAACAAGTCTCTGGGTCTCAAATGATGTCCCTTTTAGATGACTTCTCAGGTTACAATCAGATAGCCCTTGATCCTTCTAATAGTCATAAAACCACCTTCACCGCTCATTGGGGCACATATGCATATAACAAGATGCCTTTTGGATTGATTAATGCTGGGAACACCTTTCAACGTGCATGGCCATTACTTTCAGAGGATTATTGGGTAAGGTTATTGTTGTTTACTTCGACGACCTCATGAACTTTTCCAAAGAACAAGGTAGTCATTTTGATCACCTTAGGCAGGTTCTCCTTAGATGTCATAGGCTTGGCATATCTTTAAATCCTAAGAAGACCATTTTCGGTGTTATGGAGGGAAAAATTTTGGGTCACATCATCTCTCGAGAAGGTGTAAAAGTTGATCCAGGGAGAGTGGTAGAAATCCAAAGGCTGCCCTTACCTACCAATAAAACGGAAATGCAATCTTTCTTTGGGAAGATAAATTTCCTGAGATGCTTCATTCCTGATTTTGCTCAAGTAGTTAAACCTCTAAATCATCTTATGAAGAAAGACATTCGGTTCAAATGGGACCCTCCTACCCGTCAGGATTTTGAATCCATTAAGAAAGCCATTGCTTTTGCCCCTCTGTTAGTCAGTCCTGATCCCTCTAAAGACTTTGTTATGTACACTAATTCGTCAGAGGAGACAATTTATACAATCTTGTTGCAAAAGGACCATGAGGAAAATCTTAGGCCAATCGCCTTCGTGAGCCAAAATTTGAAACCCCACCAACTGAATTATTCTGCACTGGAGAAACATGGTTATTCCTTGTATAAATCATTGGAACAAGTTCGACATTACATCCAAGGCCATAAAGTTCAGGTTTTTGTGCCTACATCTCTCTTAGTCACCACTTTGAATCAAACCGAATTGCATAGTAAGTGGTCCAAATGGATCATGCGTATGCAAGAATATAACTTGGAAATTAAGCCAACAAAAACCATTAGGGGAACAGGGTTGGCTGGATTGCTAACCCGATCCCATACTTCGGTCATAGTTGAACCACCTCAAGTAGATGACTTGATTGCTTTCGAAGAATTGGTTAACGAAATTGAGTTAGCCTCACAACCATGGTATGGACCTATCATATATTTCCTGATCAATGGTATGTTCCCACCGGACATGGATACTAAAGCCAAACGAACACTTCGTTTACAAATTGTCTGATATCTTTTACAAGGTCAAATCCTTTACCGAAGAAACCTTGATGGGGTCTTGTCACGATGCTTAACTCCTGATCAAGCCCAAATGGCACTTGAACAATGCCATTTTGGGGTTTGTGGAGGTCACTTTTCAGCCAAAACCACTGCAACGAAAGTTCTGCATGCAGGTTACTTTTGGCCTTCACTCCACAAAGATGCCCATTTACTTGTTTGGAAATGCGAAGCTTGCCAATGCTTCACTGGGAAGCAAAAGTTGGCTACCTTACCTCTTAGACCTATTGAAGTCCAAGTCCCTTTCGCAAGATGGGGCATGGAATTTATTGGACCGATTTCACCACCGTCCAGTGTTGGTCATGTATTCATCTTAACAGCCACAGACTACTTTACAAAGTGGGCAGAAGCAATTACTCTTAGGAATGCTATGAGTCAACAGGTGGTAGAATTCATTGAACGTAACATTTTATCCCATTTTGGGACCCCTTCCGAGATATTAACTAATAATGTATCAGCTTTCATGTCTGATGTCATGTTACACCTTGGTGTTACATATGGTATCCAACTTTTTTGATCTTCCACTTATTACCCCCAAGGTAATGTTTTGGCCGAATCAATGAATAAAAATCTGATTCAGATCCTTAAGAGGACAGTTAAGGATAACAAGTGTGATTGGCACACAAAGTTAAAATTTGCTTTATGGGCTGATCGTATAACTCCAAAGACAGCAATGGGTCAAAGTCCTTACACTCTAGTGTATGGCGCTCCTGCCATCCTACCTATTCACTTACAAATTCCAGCCTTGAGGTTCGCTATTGCTGAGGCAGAAGATGATTTCCAACCCTTACAACATCGTTTAGACACACTCCTCGAATTAGAAGAGGTAAGAAAGGACGCATTCCAACACCTCCAAAAGAAGCAAGACGTTGTTAAACGTTCCTTCGATAAAAGAGCCACAATGGTAAATTACAAAGTAGGAGATGATGTTTTATTATGGGACAAACAACATGAGGCCCCATCCAAACATTGCAAGTTTGATTCATTATGGTTGGGTCCTTACACAATCTACAAGGTCTTAGGGACAAATGCTTTCATATTAAAAACCTTGGATGGAAAACCACTTCAATTCCCCATGAATGGTCGTCACCTAAAGTTCTTTTATTCCTGAGAGGCCTCGTCATCTTGTACATAAGTCACCATTCATTATTTTCTGGTTTGTATCTATTCAATGTTATTGATTCTCTTTCTTGTGTGTATTTACTATTACCTTTTCATGTTTGTACATTTCTCATGGTTTCAGTCTTAAGCCCTTTTTCCCTTAGTTCCAGTTTTGGAGTATAATCCCTTCTTTGTTTTTTTTCCATGGGTTGGTCTTTTCCATTTTAAGTTGTAGGTTGCCTTCTTTTGAGTTTTTCTAGTGTTCAATATGAAGGATATTGTCTTTATTATTGGGTGGTTGCATGGAAATACTGGATTCCTTGAATCTCTTTTACCATACTTGACATTTTGGGAAACTCTATCTTAAATTCATCTTAAATGGGTGTAAGTCTGGTTGTTAGTTCATCAAAGTCAACAGGGAAAGTCTAAGGAGGTAGCATATCATTCTCTGGTGAAGCTGAAAACCATGATGGCATGATGGCTTACATAGCTATGTGATTGCAACTGCACTTTACCTGACCACTTACAATTTGATCTCTCCAAGCAATGGTCATTTTCCTACAAATTTCCATCACTTATGAGCACTTGAGATTTCAGCACCTACTGCCACAGGTTTTTTATATTTCTTTTATCCCTTGTTTGACTGGTTTGCGTGCTAGTTTTCCTCCAGTGAGTCGTTGATTTCAAAAGATTCATCTTTGCTTGTGTGTGTGTCGAGAATCGAAGGTATGCATGAGACTTTGTGTTGGGCCAAGGTTCACCTTAAGCCTCGATTCTCATAGTTAAGCCATAATTCGGGTGAGGGACCCATGTCACTTGGGCCACATTGCTCAACAAAACCCGGGTCATTATTCCCATTCTTCCATCTTATGTGAATCTCAGTATAAATTCTACTGTATATCTTTATTGCACCACTTTCATTCTTCGGTTATCCCTAATGTGAAAAATGGTCCTTATACTATAGTTGAATTCCCCCCTCACCCAAATATGTCACTTTGAAAGTATGAATTTCCACCTAGTATTCTCGCCTGTCACGTGGGTGATCCCATTGTTCGACATGCTTTGGAAAGCATATCCCCTCTAGCACCAAGAATGTTGACCCAAAAATCTGCTCTGGGCTAAACATGGTTTTTTACAAAGTTACTTCTCCATAAACGCCCCTTGATGCTATGGTTCCAGTCAAAGACAGTGGCGGGGGTCATAGTTACTATGGCCTCTGCCCTTGAAAGAGTATCAGTTCGTTGCTTTCAGGGATTTGTGGTCCTTCCCATGACATTTCTTCCTCATGTCAAGGCTGTTCGATTCATGGAATACAACACTTGCAAGTGGTAGGGATCGGGACAAGATTTTCAACAAGCTATCATGAGTTTGATTCCAAGTCAGTATGACTCCATACGAAGCACGCAAAGTCAACATCACCTGAACAGCCAAAACCAATAGCCGTGAATTCCTGGTCTAATTTTGTTCATATTATGGTATCAAAGGGAAAATCAAACCCATACATGGTGTAGGGAAGTGTGAGACCTTTCCAACGGTATATCCCGTGCTTGGCTTTGACCCTCGGTTGGTAAGAATGAGCTTTCGCAAGTTTATGACCATTTTTGGACACCAAATTGGTTACAGTGATTCATGGTTTAAAATTGGTAGGTAAAGAGTTATAAATAAGATATTCAGTGATTCCACTCTATAATAGACTCAGACACCTTTCCAACGATGTCTCATTTGCCTCATTCTGACTTAAGATGGCCTGGTTAGATCTGTCACAAGTTGGTCAATAATTTTAGGCAAAAAGGGGTACACCAGCTCGCATGATAGGGTTTCATAGTAGCTAATACAGTCATAAATGACCCCATCACAAAAATATATTGTCACCTCATCGAAGTACTCATCGATACCTTTCTGAAGGTACCTCATTTTCCTCGATCAGATATCGTATGACGATTTGGCACCTTTCGCAAGATTAGGTGTCATGTGGGCCCACCAGCAAGTCAGGGGTTTTAAGTGGCCACTGTTTCAGGCTGAATTTGAGGGCTGAGGTGGCATTATCTCAAGTTGGTGATGACATATTCCTGATGTACTTTACAATACCTTTCCAACGATGTGACTTGCATCTGATTCTGACTCCGTCTCTCCAGTCAACATTTTTGGGTTGAGTCAGTTGCAGCAAACTCAAAGTCAAACTTTGACTTGCACATATTTCCAAAAATATTAAAAAATTAATAAAATATTTTATTAAATATTTTCAGAAAAATTGTAAATTTGGAGAGTGGGCACGTAGCCTCATGTAGTTTGGGGAAAATTGGTTTTTTTTTTTNTGGAAAAAAAAAAAAAAAACCCCTTCTCCCCTCTCCCAAGCCATTTTGACAGTTTGGCCAGAGGGGCGAGAGCTCTGCAACAATAGTTCATGGAAGAAGAGGGAGGTTTTTGATAGAAGCAACAACTCAGCAGTGGGCAGCCATTTTCCATGCTTCCATCTCCAAGCCATTGACCAGGTAACCCATTATTCTCATTTCCAAAAAACCAATAAGATATGTTGCTGGTTGTTTTGAGGTTCTACAAGAAGAAATTGGTGTTTGTTTGCTTGTTTCAATGATGAGGTTGCATGCTGGTTCAGTCTGATTGTTAATGGCTGAGTTCATTAAGGGTGCATGTGTGCTGAAAGGTGTAAAGGAGAGGGGATTCGAACCCCTCTTGGGCACCAGGCCTGGGCATGTCACTGGGAAGCCCTGGGATTTGAACCCCAGCCCTCCCGTTTTCCTTTGCCCAGAAACCTCAAAGAATTGCCTAGAAATCCAATTGGAATGCAGGGGGTTTGAACCCAAAACCTCTCGTCCATTCTACTGGTAAAAAACCCACTTTGCCT
>ML778971.1:273522-284692 GCA_009831015.1 Picea engelmannii
TATATATATATATATATATATATATATATATATATATATATATATATATATATATATATATAATAAAATTAATATCAAAGCTTATAATAAATTTATAAAATTATTAATAAATTTTATTTATAAAGTTCAAACTATATGTTAAAATTTAAATTCCCCCCCCATAAGGGTCACTGTGCCTTTTAATTCTATAACTTCGCCATACGGAGGCGGATTTTCACCCGTGAATAGTCAAAATGACCGAGGTGAAGTCTAAAATACACCCATGCCATTCACCTTAGCAAATTCAGCCCAAATTTTCAGTGACATATCCCAGAGCGACAGGGACTCAATTTGACCCTACAAGCATGCACCGGAAAGAGGCCTAATTGGGGGCCTCCGAGGTCAAATTGGGCCTGGTGAAGGAAACCCATTTCACCTATAGGTATGCAGGCCTGTAGCAGCCTGTCAATTCTGGTGTCCAACCCAAAATTTCACCCCAATTTCAAATCCTTTCCCTGATCAGTCTATTGGCCGGCTCCATCCGCATACCTTCACGGGGCCATATCTCACTCATCCGTAGTCGGATTTGAGCCAAACGAAAGGCAGGGGAAATATAGCGAACAAAGATACAACATGGGTACAGTAAATAACATATTTGTGGCTATTTTCTACAAAGGAAGAGCCTCTCAAAGTTCAGATCCAAGAGGTCCTCTTACCGAAACAAACCCAAATCAAATCCATGTTTTAGCCAACTCACAGGGAAACTTATAGGCAGCAAAGGGGGGGCGTAATCAGGTCTAAAAAGTTCCTGAACAATGGGCGTTTCCTTACTTACAATGACCAAAGCCCGAAGTCGCCTTGCCCTTCAAAGAAACTCAACAATTCCCCACACCTTGGGCCTTCATTCCAATGAATCTGATAGCCATGGATGGCCGAATACTATCCTAAAACACATCACCTATAGCTGCAAAACATGGCAGCAGACAAAGAGCATTTGGGATGGCACAAATCTCAAGGCAAATGGTGATGTGGCATATCAAGCTTTGTCATTTTATGAAAAATGACTTTTTGTAACATAAACTCTCGTATGATTTACTTTTGGCATGTAATTATTATGTAATTGAAGGGTCAAGTCAAATCTGATTTGATCCCCTTTTTGGATAAGGTTCCCTTTTTGGATAAGGTTACTTTTTGTAAAAAGACAAAAATACTTTAGGGTTGGTCCACTTGTCACATTTCCAAAAGTGACAAGTGTCTTGTTACCTAACCCTAAACCTTCACCTCTCCTTTATAAATAGGAGGGTTGGCATTGTAAAAAAGGGAGGATGAATATAGTAACAAAGCTCTGCTGAAATTTATAAGACTCTTTGTGTGTGTGTACTTGTTGAATTTTAGTTGTTGGATGTGTCATTTGTTGGTTAAGGGTTGAGGGGTAGGGGTAAATGCTTGATATGTTAGCTATCTCCAGGAGGGATTCGTTAGCTAGGTGTTTGTTGTTGCTTCCTTGGGTTTAACTTGCTCACTTTCATTTTCTAACAACTTGGTTTGATTTGTTTAATGTGTTTTAGTGCAGATTTTATGAAGTATTCAATTGTTTTCAGCCTTAGCTAGTGGCTGGGAGTCCTAGGGCCCCTTAGGAGAACCCTTAAATAGACCTCATAGCTGGTTGTCCATACTTGTTTGCTTTATCTTTTCATTCATGTATGTTTCTGTTATGTTTTCTTACCATTAACCTTGCTGTCCCAAACAGGAAAATGGATCATTTTGGTCAATTTCCCCCCACGGGACAACCATCTTAGTTGGCTGTTATATGTTTCTTATGTGTAAATTTCTGTTATGTTTATTTCAGTTTTTCCATACATAAATACTAAAATTTCGTTGTTTTCATGCAAGGATACAACCGGTCACCCATTCTGCCTCTCTTAAGCAGTTGGGGACCACCTAGAGACCTATTTGAGGCAAAGGGGCCAGCAGGGCAGCGAAAAAAAACACACATTTCGATCGGTAAATCTTACCCAATCACTCTCATACATACTTTAATTATCACTTGCACTCAATCCAAAAATTTATGATATACATATCAATGTTTATATGTTCGATTTGTGTAAGTAGTTTGAATGGTTCACTTGTGAATTCATGTTAAAAATCTGGTTAATACTTGTGTAGATAACAGTCACACCTTTTATACTTCAAACATTAAATTTCCAATCCCCATATAATGATTTAGTTGAGGCTTTCATGCATATGGCGGCTTATCCGTTCTCAAAGAGTCTCAACCCATTCCTTTGGGTCGAATAGTGTAATTGTTATGCTGTAATCATCTAATTTTGCTACATTTTCATTGTATCTTTTTTCACTCACTAATCTACAGGTGGATGCCCCAAAAAGGGGTCATGCATAATCAACAAGCTAAATATATGCAAAACGCCGCAAAAAAGACTTGAAAACAATTCAGGGGTCCGCCCCATACACAGAAAACAAAAAACCTATATTATTTATATATTTACATACACATATTATCTAGCCGTGACATATATGTCACCTATGTATTTACTTGTTTTATGTATATAGTTTCAAGATAGATTTCAATTTCAGTAACCAGGAGGCACACTTGTGAAAGCAAGGCGTGACCTCGCCACGTGGATGGTTTGGTATTTCATTTTATGCAATTTCAATTTCATAGAATATTAAGAGTCAAAGCCAGGGAGTCTTCATCAGGAGCCCCTCGAAAGTTGTCTAGTTAGTATAAGTCAAGTGGTCTTTCCTCAGTACCACACGGTCAAGGAGTTGATTAGCTTAGCTCGGTTGGAACACTACTCTGCTTGGGTAAGCTCAGCAAAAACCCTCTTTAGGGGGGTCCTGAGCCTCTTCCTTTTCATAGGTATCCTTCTTCCATCCAAGTGGCTTTAAGAGCTCGAAAGCGCTAGTGACGAGAAGTGGCTAACCCCTACTTCTCTGAAATGCATGGGGCACTCTTCAACCTAACCACCATGGACAGCTAGGACTACTCTTCTTATACTGGTTGGCACAATTCCGGGATGTGTTTTCCTGATCAGGATAACCTTTAAAACAGTGTGGTGGCCAAGGCATGTGATAAAAACAAAAATTGACCAATAAAATACTTTTAAAGTCAACCTTTCGTCAGTCCACCTTTTCACTCACGAACCAAAACTAAATTTGTGTACACTTTCCCTTATATCATAGCTGTAACAGCTCGTTACAAAGTTATTCATCCACTTTTACAGGCCTTTTTTGATTTGACAATTTTTCGGGATCACTTCCCGGGTCACCCCGGGGGGTATCAAGCCATTCTGGGCTTGTTTCCTTGCCTTGAAATCTTTGAACAGCTTGATGTTCACAATTTACAACCATTTAAAGGTACTTGGTTGTAGCTTTTAAACCCACTTTTCACCCTTGTTTCATACCCTTTTACTTAAAGCATTCATTGGTTATTTACCCAGGATACTGGTTTACCCCGGTGACCCATTCTGGGACAATTTCCAGCACTTTAAGGAAGTGAACAGCTCATTGTCCACTTTATTTAGTTCACTTTCCTAAAAATCAACAAGCTCATTTTCATCCCATTGTCCATAATTTTTACCTCCCAGGCCATTTCGGCCATCCAGGAAGCTAAGGAAGGATAACCCCCAGGATGGGTGGTCTTGAGAACGACTTCTTGTAAGTCTTTCACCTTTCTTCTTCCCCTTCTTTACCACCTCAGGTGAAGGACCACCTAAGGTGCTGGTAGACTCTGCCTCGTGCCAAGCTACCAAAGGGGTTGTAACCGGCTTCACGGCCGGATAGGTCGGATCCGTCCCTACGGACAGATTTCTCTTATAACATGGCCCTCATGAGTTCTAAATGCAGTCTTAGGAATGTCTGCCTCTTTCATACTAATCTGGTGGTAGCCAGAACGAAGATCAAGTTTAGTAAATAATTGGGCGTCACTCAATTCATCCAAGAGGTCATCAATGACAGGAATGGGAAGTTTGTCTTTAATGGTGAGTTTGTTGAGGACACAAAATTCATGACATATGCGCCAAGAACCTTATTTATTAAGGACCATGACCATAGGATAATATTAGGGGCTCGTAATAGGGCGGATAACACCTGCGTTGAGCAGTTCTTGAACAATTTTCTCAATTTCATTTTTTTGGGAAAAAGGGTGTTGATAGGGACATATATTGGGAGGAAGGATTCCTGGGACAAGGGGAATGGAATGATCATGAAAACCATGGGAAGGAGGGAGTCCCTAGGGAGTGGAAAAAACCACTTGATGTTTAGAGAGGATGGATTGGAGGTTCTGCGACACAGAGGGTGTCTCAGTTGCTTGTACGGATTGGAGTTGGGAAATAATGCCAGAATGGCCTTTTTTGAGCGGTTTTTCCATGTGATGGGAACTGATGATATCTGGGGACCCGACGGTGATGCCTTGGAACTTATATTTTTGGCCCTCCTGGTCGAATTGCATGGTTAATTCCTTAAAATCCATGAGAATGGGACCCAAAGTACTTATCCATTTTGCACCAAACACAATGTCACAACCGCCCATGTAAATAGAAAACATATGAGATTTCAGGTGGTATTCACCAATTTAGAGACACACATTTTCACAATGCCCTCCACATTTCATGGATCTGCCATTGGAAATCATGATTTGAAAATTATTGACTGCACGGATATAGAAATTAGTTTCTTGGGCAATGCGGCGATGAATAAAATTATGGGTGCTTCCACTATCAACAAGAATGATGACCATCCTATTCTTGATGTAACCAACTAGCTTTAGGGTTTGAGGAGCAGAGAAGCTAGTGAGAGAATTTAGGGAAATGACCGGTTGTACATCAGGAGGGTCTGAGGGAGGGGTTATGTCAGTGGGTTCATGTGACATGGACATAAGGGGAGCCTCAACATCCTCTTTCGAAACATCCTTCGAGATTTCCATAAAAATATTTTTTTCCCTACACTTCTGTCTCGAAAAATATTTCTCATCACAATTATAACAAAGGCCTTTGAGTTGGAATTCAGCCATTTCATCCCTGGTCAATTTCTGGATATTTAGTGGAGTAGAAGGAGGAGTGGGAGTTACTGGTTTAGTGTGAGGAATAAAGGAGGGTTTTCGATTTTGAGAAGAGACAACATGTTGTGATTCCTTAGTTATTTTAGTAGCATCCACCCAACTCTGAGGTCGAGCCATGAGGACATGGGCACGAATATCATCCTTGAGGCCACTGATAAAAAATTCTCGAAAAAAATCATCATACATGCCCTCTATACAAAAATCCGGTCGCTCAAAAGCAGCTATAAAGTCTTCCACTATGCCAAATTGTTTCAACTTTGTCAAACGACCTAAATGGTTGGTTCCAGTGTCAAAGAATTCACAAATATCTACAATAAAGTGTGTCCAAGACACATACCATTGGCGAGCATGTTTTCTCCATTGCCACCATTGCCAACATTCTTGATATAGATGGATAACACCATACCGAAGTTTGCCCAACTCATTTTTAATGCCATACAAAGAGAAATAACGTTCCATTTGAGTTACCCAACCAGTGGGATTTGAGTCATGAAATTTGGTCACATCCACACATGGAAGGCGTAGGTCACACTAAAAGTGAAGAGGCTGAAAATTCTGGGAATGAGAGGAAGTTTCACCTTCATTTGAAAAATTGGGTCAGATAAGGGAAGATCTGCAGGGATACGTAGATTGGCGCAGATCATCGTAGTGACAGATTCAAGCTAGGTAGTAATGTCTTGTTTGAGGTCTTTTTTGAGTTCCTCGATTGAGACGACGATGGAGGAATGAATGTTTTTATTTATGGTGGAAATATTGTCACTGATCTGTCTCACTTCTTGTTGGGTTTCTGTGAAATTAGAGTGCAAGGTATTGAAGCAAGCTTCCAAGTCTTGGCTATGGGTATGGGTAGGGCGATGAGTTGAATCCAATGGGGTAAATCCCAAATAAGGGTGTTGGAAGGGGGTCATGTCCATGAGGAAAAAAATAAAAATTTGATGAAAAATGATAAGTATGACTGTGATAAGGGCGAAGAGAGAAATCCAATGGAATAGGTCTCAAATAATGGTTCCAACAGGATCCAGACTTTTATTTTTACTCCTGCGGAGTTATACTCTGATCTGAAGAATACTGCAGTGATGAAATGCCCAAATTCTTAATAGGAAGAAATGTGTAGTAATTTCGCCACTCAAAAGCACGATACACAGTTGCATGACAATAGATCTTGTCTGTTATGCTTTTGTTTCCATACCAAAGGTTAGGTATTCAAGGGTTCTATAGACAAGGGTTTTCCTTGTGCTATAGCTCTCTGATATACATGTGGGGTCCAACAGTAGTACTCGACCCAATATCTCAGGGAACTAGCTAAGGAGGCTAGATCGTGCCCTTAGTCGTACTACCTAACTACCTAGGTACTAGAGAGTATCTTCCCGAGAAAGTTTCTTGGTGGCACTATAGCAGTCAAGAGACCGATCGATTTATCTATGGAGGGATTTAGGAGATCTAGGTCGATCCGTATACAGTCTGATGTGCTACCACTTGAAGGGGTACCAACAGGGGTTACAAGGGTGGCTAACAGATGTGCTCTTAAGTACCACTTGTATTTCCCGTGTGTATGAATCCCCAACTGTGGGTTTATGCGCATAATGCCATATCTCTATAGCTTAAAGACCTCGGAATACATATCTACCCTGAAAAAATAAATTAACCCACAATTTTCTGCCAAGGGAGGTGCTCTGATACCACTTGTAATATTCAAGATATAAAATAGTATGCAGAACAGAAATAATTAGCTAGAAATGGCAGATGAACAACAATATAAATAGAACAACACCATAATAATACTAAATTGATACTAAAATAACACCAGAAAGAGCACTTTGATTATTGAGAGCAATGTTCACTTGCCTCTTCAAGGGGAAACCTCCACCAGAGAAGAGATCTATTACAATAATATCCCAGACAAAAGTTCTCATACCCTCGACTCCTATTTATACTAAATATGTCTATAAAAAGAACCATCTAGAGGAAGATCATTCCAGAAGCAGAAGCTTCTATTAGGTCTTCTTACATTGGACTTATTCTTCCTTATTGCTAGGCCTTATTAATATTGACCTTTATTACATGGAAATATATTATTCTACCTATGTGAGGGGTTAGGTCCCTAACAGGATGACCATGTCAATGTTCTAGGTATCCTCTTCTTTAATGCATACCCGATGGTATATTGATTTGATATCCATCTTGGTAAAGTACTTGGCATGCTACAATTGGTCTAACAAATCATCTATCCTAGGAAGAGGGTACCATTTCTTGAGGGTGATATTGTACAAATCTCTATAGTCAATACAAATTCACTAAGTCCCATCCTTCTTGGGTACTATGATGATAGGTGACCCAGAAGGTGAGGTGATCGGTAAAATTACTTCCTACTCTAGTAGTAGTTGAAATTGTTTCTTCACTTCGTTTTCTTCCAAAAAACAATTCTACACAACCCAATATTTGGTAATGGGGATTCATTTAAAAAAAAAATCGTGTCCTCCACTTGCCTCTTAAGTGGAATATGTTTAGGCTTCTGAAATAGTCCTTTGTATACCTACAACAATTCCTCCAACTATTTTTTATTCTCTTTGGTACATCCCTCTAGGGATTCCTTTACTCCTACTAATTATTCCCCCTATCTAAGATGCTCTTAATAAAATAAATTCATACTTCTTAGTAGAATTGATCAAATTTTTGGCTTGGCTAGCACTTTCGAGAGAGATATTTGATTTAACTTCATGTGAATTTATGATATAATACTTCCCATCCTTGATCAATAAATACTATTTAACCCTTCACATTAATATCACATCCCTCATATACATGTAGGGGCTTCCAAACACTACACCACACACGTCAAGTGGTACTACATCTAATTATACTTCATCAATAAAATATGCACTTATGAAAAACTTGATCTTACACTATTTAGAGACTTTGATCTCTACATCCTTATTCACCCATCCCAATAGATATGGGGTTTCATGATCATGAAGATCCGACCGAAGATTTCTAACTAGATCATATTCTATCCATTTGGCATATGAACTAGAATTGAATAGAGCATCTACCTTGGTCGTTTTTACCTAGATCTTAATATGGAAGAGTTTTTTCATCTCCTTCTATTCCTTGTGATGAAGGCCACTTATATTCAACTCCTTCTACACTAAAGTGTAGAAAATATTCTCATCCACATATAAGTTTCTCTCAACCTGGTTGCCTAAATCCATGCCTAACATGTTCTTCTTAGCATCCTTATTACATTTCTTTGGATTCATTTGTCAATGTAGCTTCCAACACTTATCTTTAGTGTGACCAAAGATATTTTAATGGTTATCATTTTTGTTTGGATCCTTTCACTGATGTGCAATGGTTGTTGTCTTGTTTTATTTTCCTTTCCACTTTGTCTTCCCCTACTTGGAAACATCTTGGTGGTATCTCTTTTTAGAACCACTTGGTTTTCCTTTCTTATTTCCTATGTTCTCTAGGTATTTTTCTTCCACACATGCCTCATCAACGATCCTTGGTTTGAAGATAATTACTTGAGTCTCCCTATATACTTGAGGAGTACATATGGGTTATTGAATCTTGGGAGAGATACCCAACATGATTTCCATATTCCTAAATTTAGTAGTGTATTCTTGCACACTCTTCCCTTACCTATTCCTAAAGTGATCCAAACTGATCCACTCTTCTGCTACATACCCAATAGGGTAGAACTAAGACTTTATGGGGGTTTTAAAATCCTCCCATTTAGTTCCTGGTGGATCATCCTCCATCCCAAGTGTCCCTGTGTAGATATGATCTTTGAGTTAGAGCCTCCACCATCTCTTAATGGTCCAAGCTTGCTTGATAATGATGCCATGAGGAGTTTCATATTGCAACTAATGTCGGTGACTTGAGCTTCCAACCTCTCAAATATATCTTCTGATGAATCTTGAGGGTTTTATGAACATACTCGTCCACCATGGCTAGGGTTTCTTTGACTTCTATTTAATTTGATTCCTAGATCCTACAACTTCCCACAAATACCCAAAAGAAAACCTTGCTCTGATACCAATATGATTTGTGAACTATCGTGGATATTCCACTAGAACAGTTCGTCATAACATATTTGATAAATGAAATTGAAATATATAATATGAAGGTTAAATTCCTTTAGATTCCAGAATATCTAGTTACTATTTTTTTTTCTTATGCATGAAATATATAAAATGCAAAAAATAAAGAATAATAAAATACAATCACACACCATCCAAAAATTAACACAAATATTTTCTATGGGAAACACTTACAGGAGAACATCCATCTAGAAGGTGAGGCTACTCTACTCTCTTTTCTCTAGTATGGAAATAATGCAAGTACAAATAAGAAGGCACTCACTATGGAGTTACCTAATATTTTTGGCCTATTAGGATTATAAAAAATATTAATCCCCTTTGTTATTCTCTCTAATTTCCCACTCCCAATTAATATGCTATGCTATGGAACAAAATAAAATAGCATACAATGTCCCTTCTCCTCCTAGTGGTCCAGTATTTAACATAGTATGATAGCCATCTATGTCAAACAGATGGCTTAGGTTGATGGACAACTGGTATGGATTGTTGGTTGTCATTGATTTCAACCATTGGAGAGTTATATTGTAGATTGATTTCAACCCTTAGTGATTGATGTCAACCCTTGGAAAAAGTTCAGTAGCGAATTCCGGTAGCACAAAGGTTTGGGTAATGGACCCAAGGTTGTTTCATGTATAATGGTATGAGTTTTAATATATTTGAAGGTAGTAAAAATCTATATGGATAGTACATGTCATTCCATTTCCAGTGGTATGTGGAACGTCACATAACTCCTCACGATTAGAGAGTTACGACAATGACAAGTTGGAGAACCCAGGTTTGGGTAATGGACCCAAGTTTGTTTGATGGATAATTGTATGAGTTTAGATATATTTGGAAGCATTACTATTCTATATGGATAGTACATGTCATGCCATTTCCAGTGGTATGTGGAATGTCACATAACTCCTCACGGTTAGAGAGTTATGCCCATGTGAAGTTGGAGAACCCTCGTGAGTCATCTAGAAGCCCCAAAAGGTCAAAGTAGTCAAAGTGCTTTAAGAGATTTTAGAAGGTAAATAATAATGTGAAGTGATGAGTGTACTATAAGTCAAATTGAATACACAAGAAATTATTTAAATAATAAAGTTAATGGAGAAATTACTAAGTTGACAAGTGGTTAGAAGTGGGTTGGCCCTAAAATAAGGAAAGTGGTTTAAGATGGTTAGAAGGTAACCCCTTGAGGTAAAATGAAGTGATGAGTGTACTATAAGTCAAAGTGGATACAAAATAAATTATTTAAATAATAAATTTAATGGATAAATTACTAATTGGACAAGTGGTTAGAAGTTGGTTAACCCTAAAATAAGGAAAGTGGGTTAAAATGGTTAAAAGGTAACCCCTTGAGGAAGCTACATGAAAGTATAATTAAGAGGCAAGCCTCTATCATTTTAATAAAACTTGAGCATATTGAATATCTACAGGTGACTAAGGTAACCAAAGGATATCTAAGCCGAATTTCAGAGGGAAGGTGAAGTAAAGAAGGCCAAAATTCAAGGGAGGATAAATTCTTTTGATGATGCTTTCTAAGGTGTTTCGGGTAAAAACGTCATAAATTTTTCATAACAGATCCAAATTCAGTAAGACCAAATGTGTTGGTTAGAGTACAAACTTTAGTATTCAGTGTAAAATTTTCAAATCCATACAACAAATATTCCGTGTTGGACACATTCTACAAGTTCGCTCTCTAGAATAAGCCAGAATTCAACAAGGTATACCATTTTTGCTATAACTCCTTTTATGAGAGGTTCCGAGTAGTGAAATGTGGAGGAATTGCATAAAACACACTGAATAACATTGTGTACTATTTTTCATATCTTTAATCATTACATGTACATAGTTATGATTATTTCAAGTTAGGGTTGTTGACCAATCCAAAACTAGTCATGTGAGACTAAAGTAAAGTTTGATGAAAATGCTAGTCTCTTGTTGTTAAAGTTAAGGAAGGTTTGTAGGTATGTGATCATATACACCAGGTCTATTACAGAGTTACAAATCATATTTGGATGATGAA
>ML778971.1:310893-361053 GCA_009831015.1 Picea engelmannii
AAGGACCTGGCAATTTCTCTGGTGGACGTAGCCCACACTAGGTGAACCACGTAAATCTGTGTCTCTCTTGTATTGTGTGTCTTCTGTGTTTTGTTTCTGCATTTGTTTTATTTTATTGCTCCACGGTCCTGTTTTTCTAACAAAATTCCTTTTGACCATCAGTCTAGGGATGATAAGTTGTGCTGAGATGCAATTGGGTACCCTATAGCTTGAATAGTTCTTGCCAAAAATTGCTTGTGAAAGTTGGGTCACGATAAAAAAAAATAGATTGCGGCATGCCATGAATCTTGAAGACCTGGTCCATGAAAATTTGAGCCACCATGGAGGTAGTAAATGTGTGTTGAAGAGTGCAGAAATGAGCATACTTGGAAAGGCGATCCACAACCACCATTATGACTGATTTATTTCCCGATTTGGGTAAGCCGGTAATAAAGTCCATAGGGATATCCTTCCAAATAGCAGGTGGAATCGAAAGCGGTTGTAGTGTGCCCAGAGATTTGACTGTTTCTCCCTTGTTGTGTTGACACACATCACATTCAGCGACAAAATTGTGGATTTCCTATTTCATGCCATCCCCAAAAAAAGAACATTTGACCCTGTCATAGGTTTTGGTGAACCCGGAGTGCCCTGATGTGGGTGTAGCATGAAGATCAGAAAGTACCGTGGATTTAAGATTTGATTGTTTACTTAAATACAAACAACCTTTGTATCGAAGCTCATCCTGGAGCCAAGAGTACCCTGGGGGAGCTGGAGAATTGGTCTGCAATTGTTGGATCAGATGCGAACTTTTGGGATCTTGTAGCCTTTCTTGGTGAACGGCTTGGAGCCAATCTGGTACAATGAAGGAAAGAGAAAAAAGGGATCCTTCGTCTTCATATTTTCAGGACAGTGCATCCACCACCACATTGTCTTTGCCTTTCTTGTAAATGACCTCGTAATCATATCCAAAGAGCTTAGTCACCCATTTTTGTTGCTCCGGGAAGGAAATGTGTTGTTCTAGAAAGTACTTGAGGCTTTGATGGTCTGTCTCAATTTGGAAACGTTGCCCCAAGAGATAAGGGCACCACAGATCAACGACATGCAGAATAGCCAACATTTCCTTTTCATAGATGGGTTTGCCCAGATTCCTTTCAGATAGTTTCTTACTGGTGAAGGCCAAAGGTCAACCCTCTTGCATAAGGACAACACTGATTCCTTTCCCTGAGGCATCACATTCCAACACAAAGGTCTTTGTGAAATCAGGAAGGGCCAAAACTGGAGTGGTGCACATGGCCATCTTCAAGGTTTGGAAAGCTTGAGTAGTAGTTGGAGTCCAAGTGAAAGAGTTCTTTTTGAGGAGAGAAGTGAGAGGTGCTGCAATATTTCCATAATTCTTAACAAACTTGTGATAATACCCTGTTAAGCCCAAAAATCCACGCAAGCTTTTGAGAGTCTTTGGGTGCGGCCAGTCTTGCATAGCTTCAATCTTTTTCGGATCCACCCTGATGCCATCCTTGCCAACCAGATGACCCAAGTATTCTACTTCTAAGGCACCAAAAGCACATTTAGACTGTTTTAGGAAGAGCTGGTGCTGAGAGAGTAGATGAAGAACTTGATCCACATGAGTAAGATGGTCTGTCCAGGTTTTTCTATAGATGAGGATATCATCAAAGAAAACTAATACAAAATGACAGAGAAAGGGACGGAAGACATGATTCATAAGGATTTGGAAGGTGGAGTGGGCATTACACAAGCCAAAGGGCATGACCAAAAACTCATAGTGCCCCTCATTAGTTTGAAAGGCCATCTTGGGAATGTCTGCCTCTTTTATATGTATCTGGTGATATCCCGAGTGAAGATCAAGTTTAGTAAATAATTGGGCACCACTCAATTCATCCAGGAGGTCATCAATGATAGGAATGGGAAATTTGTCTTTAATGGTCAGTTTGTTGAGGGCATGGAAGTCAAGACACATTCTCCAAGAACCTTCTTTCTTCAGGACCATGACTGTAGGAGAAGAGTAAGGGCTCGTACTAGGGCAGATAATGCTTGCATTAAGGAGTTCCTGGACCATTTTCTCAATTTCATTTTTTTTTGAAAAGGGGTGGCGATACAGACGGATATTGGGAGGAAGGCTTCCGGATAGAAGGGGAATGGAGTGATCATGAACACCGCGGGAAGGAAGGAGTCCTTGGGGAGTGGAAAATACCATTTGATGTTTAGAAAGGAGGGCTTGGAGGTATTGTGACACCGGGGGTGTCTCTATTGCTTGTATGGCATGGAATTTGGCAATGACACCCAAATGACCTTTTTTGAGCAGTTTTTCCATGCGATGGGAACTAATGACCTTAGGTGAACCAACAGTGATGCCTTGGAATTTATATTGGTGGCCTTCCTGGTCGAATTTCATGGTTAATTCCTTAAAATCCATGAGAATGGGACCCAAAGTCCTTAACCAATATGCACCCAACACAAAGTCACAACCGCCCATGTCTATAGAAAACATATGGGATTTTAGGTGGTAGTCACCGATTTGGAGAAACACATTTTCATAGTGCCCTCCACATTTCATGGAACCACCATTGGCAATCATGATTTGGAAATTGTTGACGACATGGATGTAGCAATGAGTTTCTTGGGCAATGCGGCGATGAATGAAATTATGGGTGCTTCCACTATCAACTAGAATGATGACCTTCCGATGCTTGATGTAACCGATTAACTTGAGGGTTTGGGGGGTGGAGAAGTCGGTGAGAGCATTGAGGGAAATGATCGGTTCCACTTCGGGAGGGTCTGAGGGAGGGGTTATGTCAGTGATTTCAGGTGACTCAGACACAAGGGGAGTTTCAACATCTTCTTCCGAAATATCCTCAGAGATGGCCATAAAAAGATTTTGTTCCTTACACTTGTGGCCCGAGAAATATTTGTCATCACAATTATAACAAAGGCCTTTGAGTTGGCCTTCAACCATTTCATCCCTAGTCAATTTTTGGATCTTTAATGGGGGGAAGGGAATAGTGGGATTTGCAAGTTTAGGGTGAGGGGTAAAGGAGGGTTTACGATTTTGAGAGGATACAACCTGTTGTGCTTCTTTATCATTTTTAGTAGCCTCTACCCAACTCGAAGGTCGAGCCATGAGGACATGGTCTCAAATCTCATCCTTGAGGCCACTGATAAAACACTCTCGAAAGAAAGCATCAGTCATGCCCTTTGTTCAAAAAGCCAGGCGCTCAAAGGTAGCTATGAAGTCTTCTACTGTTCCTGATTGATTCAACTTTGTCAAACAGACCATATGGTTGGTGTCAGTGTCAAAGCATTCATAAAGCTCAGTCACAAATTGGGTCCAAGCAATGTACCCTTGACAGGAAGTTTTTCTCCATTGCCACCATTGCCAACGTTCTTGATATAGATGGAGAACACAATACCGGAGTTTAGCCAAGTCATCTGTAATGTCGTATAAAGAGAAATAATGTTCCATTTGGGTTACCCAACTAGTGAGGTCTGAGCCATCAAATTCGGTCACATCCACCCGCAAAAGGTGTAGGTCACGTTGAAAGTGATGGTGTTGAAAGGTATGGGAATGGGAGGAATGTTCACCTTCAGTCTTTGGAGGTGCGTTATAGAAAGGGTCATTTGTAGGGATCTTCAGTTTGGTGCAAAGGGATGCAAAGACATATTCAAGCTGGGTGGTCAGTTCTTGTTTGAATTCCTCCATTGAGGACTGCATGGTTGTATTTATGGTTGTATTGATGGATGTATTGATGGAGGCAACAGTGGAACTGAGTTGTTTCACTTCTTTTTGGGTCTCGAAGAGACCAGATTGCAAGGTGTTGAAGCGAGCTTCCAGGTCTTGGCTACGGGTATGGGCCATGAGGATGGGTGAACTGAAAAGGGGTGGGCGGGGTCAAAAATTTTGCCCAAAAATGATATGGATGAATGTGATAAGGGAGAAGTTATACTCTGGTCTAAAGAATACTGCAACGATGAAATCCCCAAATGCTTAACCAGTAAGAAAAGTGTAGTGATTTGGAAACCCGAACACAGTTGCATGGCAACAGATCTTGTCTATTTTAATTTGTTTATGTTTCTGTCCCCCAAGGGTTAGGTATTCAAGGGTTTTCCCTGTTCTATAGCTCTCTAATATACATGCGAGGTCCAACAATAGTACTGGACCCAATATCTCAGGGCACTAACTAAGGAGGATAGACCATACCCTTAGCCGTAATACTCGACTACCCAGGTACTAGAGAGTATCTTCTCGAGTGATGTTATCGGTGGCACTATAGAAGTCAGGTGGCCGATTGATTTATCTAAAGAGGGCTTCCAGAAATCTAGGTCGATTCCATACACAGGTGTTGTCTAATGTGCTACCACTCGAAGGGGTACCAACAGGGGTTACAAGGGTGGCCAACAGATGTGCGCTTAAGAACCACTTGTATTTATTCCGTGTATGAATCCCTCAACCATGGGTTTATGCGCGTAATGACAGATCTCTGTGGCTTAAAGACACCGGAATACATCTCTACCCTTAAAAAAAAATCCCACATTTTTTTCCAAGGAAAGTGCTCTGATACCACTTGTAATATACCAGATATAAAAAGTATATAGAACATAAATAAAATGCTAGAAATGGCAGAATAACAGTAATATAACCAGCATAATCTCCATAATAACACATAAATGATATAAGAACAACAATAGAAATAGCACTTTGATTCAAAAAGCAATGTTCACGGGCCTCTTCGAGGGGGCAACCTCCAGTCGAGCAACGCTCTGTTACAATAATCTCCAAGCTAGTGTTTTCATACCCTCGACCCTTATTTATACTAAATATGTCTATCAAGAGAAGCATCTAGAGGAAGATCCTTCTAGAAGTGGAAGCTTCTATTAGGTCTTCTTACATCCACCTTATTCTATTTTATGAAAGGCCTTATTAATATTGACCTTTATTACATCCGAATATATTGCTCTACCTATGTGTAGGTTAGGACCCTAACACCTCATAATTGCTTTGGGTGAGACGACATCTAATTCGAAGGTGTTTCCAAAAGGGCCAGTAGTTAGGGCTTGTTGGTGTGCTCTTGGAGCTGAACTCTGGGTATGCCCTTGTGCCATCAAATGGTTCTATTGTCGTGACTGGAATCGTCTTGAGGGAATGTCAAGGTGGTTTCCATCAAAAAAGAAAACTAAAAAGTGGATAGAGGATCAAGAAAAGGACTTCGCTTAAGCCCAGAACAAGAACCCTAATCTTAGTACAGAGGATTGGTTGGAGAAATATATCTTCACTGATATACATGAAATTTTCTTTGGGGGAATCCATCAAGAACTGTATGAGTGGCTAGCTAGATTAGTAGATACCTATTTTGAGATCCGATCTAGACCTCCTGTGGTTTGGACATTGGAGTTGATCAAGAAGGTCAAGAGAGTTGATAACATTGTATCACGAGAAGTAGATCACTGGTTTGACAACACCATTGGAGGGTACATCACAGAGTTTTTTGTTGATAGAGTAGAGTCATACAGCCAAGCTAAGAGATATTTCCTTAAGGGACCCAGAGGAAAATTTTTACAATTCCTAAAGTTGAGACTCAAGATGCTATTGCATGAGAAGAACATCTTGAAGATACATTAGATTGGTCGGATCTAGAAAGGCTAATTTTCAAGACTTTGGACAGCGACAGCAACATAGAAGCTGGACATACGTGCAGTGGGAGAGTGTTTAGAGAAGTTCACCTTGCGAACCTATTTAAGAAGAACTACATGGATGAGGGTTTCTACAATGGAGAAGAGGCAGATCTGAAGGATGAAGAGCATTCAGAACCCGCTAGGATAGAGGAAGGAAAAGCTGAAGAGATTCATCAGGAAGAACCAGAAACTTTAGGAACTACGTAGACCATGTGCGGAGCTGTGAGGAAGCATGGAGAAACATTCCTCAAGAGTAGTGGGTGCACAAATTCATTAATATGCTGGACACAACACCTATCAACTGGTACCTCCAAGAAGAATTGTGCCTCATCACTACGGATTGGGAAGGTATGACTCATAATTTTGTAACTACCTTCTTATTTGAAATTCAATTTCCTTTAGTATATCAAGCACTATAGATTGTCAGACATAAAGTCTTTGAGGAGGCCTCTAGCCTCTCTTTAGAGCAAGAATAGGATGAATGGACTGCGCCTCTCCAAAAACTGTAAGGTTGTTACAACATCAATGTTGATGGAGATGATGATCCTAGGAAGGTGAACATCACAGAAACAGAAGGCTAGAGAGATGTAGAAGGACCAGGAGTTGAGTTACCATTTATTGGACATCCGATCAAGATTAAGAAAGTCAATATTGGAACAGAGAAGACACCTAAGTTTGCAAATGTTGGAGATTATCGGGATGTTGTTACCATTGACAAAATTATAGAGTTACTGCATGAATATCAGAACTTGTTTCCAACCAATTTCACTGATATGAAGGGAAATAAAGGGCCTATGGGAGAGATGAGGATCCCTTTAAAGCTAGATGCAAGACCATTCAAACAGAGACCGTAGAGACTGAACCCTAAATATAAGTAAAAAGTGAATATTGAGCTCGACAGAATGCTGGAAGCAGGGATTATAGAACCCGTGGAAGAATCAGAGTGGATTAGCCCTATGGTGGTGCAAGACAAGAATACATGAGAAATCAGGATTTGCGTAGACCTCAGGAAGCTGAACGATGCCTATTTGCATGATCCCTTCCCTACACCATTCACTGACAAAGTGTTATATAATGTGGGAGGCCAAGAGATATATTCTTTTACAGATGGATTTTCAGGATACCATCAGATCCGGATTGCCAAGGAAGATCGCCATAAGACCACGTTTGCAAAAGAATGGGGATCCTACCAATATACAATGATTCCATTTTGATTGAAGAATGCCCCAACCATATTTTCTAGGGTGGTGGTCGAATCATTCAAGGAGTTTCTGCATAAATTTCTAGAAGCATATTTTGATGATTGGACTGTTTTTAGTTTATTGAAGAATCATATTGAATGTCTAAGGCTAATGTTGGATAAATGCAGGCAGTGTCAAATTGCCTTGAACCTGAAGAAATGCATTTTCTTTTCAGCATTTGGAGTGATGTTAGGTCATATTGTATGTAAGCAAGGATTGTTGGTAGATACATACAAGATCACCATTATAGTTGATCTACCCCCTCCTACTTCGGTCAAACAACTATGCACTGCGCTAGGACACACATGATACTACAAGAAATTCATTAAAGGATATGATCAGATTACATCACCCATGGAGAATCTGTTGAAGAAGGATTGTCAGTTTAGTATGATAGAAGAATGCTAGCAGAGCTTCCAAACACTAAAACAGAAAATGGTTACTGTGCCTATTCTGGTTTTCTCAGATTGGACCAAGGAATTTCATGTGCATGTCGATGCGTCTTCCATTGCTTTAGGATCTGTGTTAGCACAATCTGGAGGAGGAGATATTGACCACCCGTTAGCCTTTTCTAGTAGGAAGCTATCAACTGTTGATATTAATTACACAACCACTGAGCGAGAAGGGTTAGTCATGGTGTATGCATTGTAGAAATTTTGCCACTACTTGTTGGGAGAACACTTTAAAATGTTTATTGATCACTCCATGCTGAAACACCTAGTCAACAAGACAGTGTTGGGGGGAAGAATATGCATATGGATTCTGATATTTTAGGAATATGATTTTGAGATCATAGTAAAGCCAGGAAGAATGAACAAAGCTCCTGACCACTTGTCAAGGTTGGAACATGGTGAAGAGACGACAAGTTTGGAGGATGCACTATCGGATGCACAATTACTGGCCATTAGAAAGATCGATGACCACTTCACAGAGATAGTCTAGTTCCTATCAACATGAATGGAACCTAGTGAGTATACAATTCCCCAAAAGAAACAACTAGTAGTGCGCGTTGCATACTTCTCACTTATAGTTGGACATCTATACAAGATGGGACCTGATGAGATATTGAGAAGGTGTGTTATGGAGGTAGAAAACCCACTGATCCTCGTAGAATCTCATGAAGGCATCGCAGGAGGAAATTATGTAGGTAAAGGAACTGTGCTGAAGATTCTTAGAGCTAGCCTTTGGTGGCCTACCTTACAAAGAGATGCTAAAGACTATTCCAGAGCCTGTGATGTATGCCAAAGAGTTGGGAAACCATCCAGAAGAGATGAAATTCCACTAGCACCACAGTTGACCCTACAAGCATTTGAGAAATGGGCCATTGACTTTGTTGGACCTATAAACCCACTAGGAAAGGGCACAGGAGCAAGGTACATAATTACTACGACGGAGTACTTGACCAGGTGGGCCGAAGCAAGAGAAATTAAGGACTGTAGTGCAACTACAACTGCGCGTGTCATATTTGATGACATCATAACCAGGTTTGGCTGCCCAAAGATCCTTATGAGTGATCGAGGTACACATTTCATCAATAAGATAGTTGAAGCCCTGACTGAAGAATTTTCATTCCACCATCAGAAGAGCACACTGTACCATCCACAAGAAAATGGGACAGTTGAACAATTCAACAAGATTTTGGAGACAACACTAACCAATATTTGCAGTGTGAACATGGATGATTGGGATTTAAGAGTACCAACAGTACTATGGGCCTATAGAACCACTTGAAATAAATTAACAATGCAAACCCCTTTTAAGTTGGTATATGGTCTTGAAGTTGTTGTTCCAATGGAATATCTGGTACCAAACCTAATAATTGTTACCTTTACAGATATGGATGACCCTGGTGTTGTTAAAGAGAGGCTTGCATAGTTGGTTGAACTAGAGGAAGATAAATTTATTGCAGGATTCCACCAGCAGGTTTAGAAGGAAAGAGAGAAGGCCTATCATGACAGGAACATCAAGAAGAAGGCATTTAAACAAGGGGATCTAGTAATGATATATGACAGTAAGTTCATCAAACATCATGGGAAGTTCAGAACGCATTGGCTAGGGCCATATGAGATTGCTTATGTTATAGAGGGAGGAGTTGTGCAATTGAAGACTCTGAATGGGGAGTGGAAGGAAGGATTAGTGAATGGGAGTCGGTTGAAATTGTACTATGAAAATAAGATGCCCCACAAATCTCAGTAAATGCAAGAAGAAAAGGGTCTAGGTACCAGGTGCAGTTAAAACTGGGTACCAGACACAGAAAAGATAGTCTGCACAAGGAAGGAGAGGAGGCAAAGAGAAGAAAGCAGAGGCTGCATTGCGCAGTCTGAAATCGAAGTAAAACAAGAAGCTGATATCTAAAGTGCCTCAGGACGAGTCATAGGTGAGTGTTGGGGACTTGTTGGCCCTTGGGTATGGAAGTATGAAAATATCAAGGAAGAAAAAGGAGAATGCGAACTTCGTGGAAGACACGATGATTGTTACTGGGTCAAAGTGAGCAAAAGAGCAGAAAAGATGGAGCGAAGTAAGTCATTGGATGAGGAGATCGAGGATGACAAATCAATAAGAAAGAAGGATCGTGGACAACTCAGAAGGCGGAGAAAGCCACCATTGGACACCTTAAATCACCACGCGAGAAGGAAGGAAAGACAGGCTAGTGAAGCCCTGAAAATACGGGTCAAGTTGACCTAGGGTTTTAGACACCTAGGGTTTTGGTATATAGGGTTTTGGATACCTAGGTTTCAGCCTAAGAATGTCGGTGAGCTATTGTAATGTTAAATAAAGGTCGAGAGGACCTGGGTTGGGTTGTTTTTGTCATCATTACTATTGATCGATCTAGTTTTTATTGTTGGTTGTTGTGAGAAATTATTGTTGAGAGAGAGAGAAGAGCTAAGTGTGAGAACCTTCTGGTTTTGTAAGATCTTCAGCTGGGTGCGAAGATCAACCCTATAGCTAGGTGTGCAGGGAGGGGAGAGAAAAAGAGGAGAAGAAAGAGGATCTGCTAGCTAAGAGTGCAGAAAAGAACTGCATGCTTTGTCTTAATATATTATAAAGAACAGTTATGTGGGTGTACCCCTAGAGAGAGGGCGAACCACGTATATTTGGTGTTGTGTGTGATTGGTATTTTGTCTCTGTCCTTGATATACTGTGATTCCATTATTATGTTAGATCTGATAAGTAGATGTGCAGAATAGATATAAGCTGATAGGTGATATATGAAAGCTGTGTTGTTCTTGTATTAGATCCACTTGATATTCCCCTTGGTGGTAGACATCCCTGTCCCGCAACCCCCTCAGAACTGCTTCGAGTGAGACTGCATCTGCTTCGCAGGTGTTGCCGAACGGGCCAGTAGTTAGGGCTTGTTGGTGCGCTCTTAGAGATGAACCCTGAGTCTACCCCTGTGCCAACAAAATGCTAGTCTATTGTTGTTAAATCTAAGGAAGGTTTGTAGGTATGTGATCATATACACTAGGTCTATTACAAAGTTACAAATCATATTTGGATGATGAAATTGATAAGGGATTTTGGTTGAGGTACATGTTGGGTACATGTTTGACAGAAGTAGTTGATGAGTTGGCACATACATGAGGTGTATAGTAGATGATGTCGGTACATCTTGATGAGTCATAGTTGATGAGTAGTTGATAAACGATTGGTACATAGTTAGTACATGGTTGGAGGCACTTGTTAGTATTAGTGTTAACACATGGTTTATGGATGATGTAGCATACTTGTATTGGTATATTATTACAAGAACATATTGATCTTAGTGATGATTATGAGTTGTTGTATTATGCTTGGTTGATGCACATCTTTGAGAGTTGTCTTGGTGATTGATCTTGGTGAGTAGACTTGTTTTTGTTGATAAGATTGATGAGATAGGTCGTTGTCATAGTTGTTTGGATAGGTTGTTGTGACATGTTATTTGTACAGGTTTGGTGCGAGGTTGATGCACTTGTTCATGGTACTGTTTGAGGTATAGTTTTGGTGCATGGTTGATGAACTTGTTCATGGTACATGTTGAGGTACAGGTTGGTGCATGGTTGATGCACTTGTTTATGGTACAGGTTGACTACAAGTTGTTTGGTACAGGTTGGTGCATGTTTGATGCACTTGTTTATGGTACAGGTTGATTACAGTTTGAGGTACAGGTTGATACATGGTTGATGCATGGTTCAGGCTATTGGTACAGGTTGTTTGGTGCAGGTTGATTGGTAAAGGTTTACAATAGAATATCTCACATTGATAGTGTGAAAATGGTTTCATCATTCTACTTCTACGTTAGGGTGGTTGGACGAGGCAAGGACAAGTGGTTGTAGCCACCTTTCGGTTGTATTCAGAGAACATAGGGGGTTTTAGCCTCCTTCTAGTTGTATCCAGATAATTGGGGAGTTGGAGCTTCCCTTAGGTTGTAGCCTGAGAAACTAGGGGGTTGGAGCCTCCTTCTAGTTGCAACTCGAAAACAAATGAATTTGGTGATTTCAATGAATGTAATTCTTTAAGACATATAAGAAAAAGCATTATGTGGTTTTCTCCCACTTTGGGTTTCCACGTAAAACACGGGTCTACTGTGTATGTGTGTGATTGCTCATTTTTTCATTGTTTATTTACTCTGCAACTATTGGATGATAATTCTACATTGATATAACACTTGCATTTTATGGTGAAAAAGGATTAAATTGCTCTATTACTTATTCACTCCCCCTCTTAGTAATCCAATAATCTAGGGGTAGGTTTTGACTTCCTTAAACCTCAATTGTGATAAGGTTTTGGACCTTCTAGAATGTTCTTATAAAATATACTACGTGTCTAGCCCCACATGTCTATGTAATAGAGGATTGTGTGGCATCCACTCACACCATCGTGATCAATATGGTAGGTCAACTTGTGGGAGGCATAACTTTCACATACTAACTCCAATTGAGATAATTTTTGCATTGTTGGAACAATATCGATGTGTAGAATATAGAATATTCCATAATACTAAGGATTGGACTAAATAAGATCCTATTTGATGCCTCAAAATTTCTCCGAAATATTTCAGATGATATTTTGGATGCAAATTTCCAAATTTGGACCAACCGCCAAAATGGACCCAGAAGATGATTCCTCCAATTTTTCCACATAGAAAGTACTAACATAAATGAAAAATGATAATGATCAATATGTATCATTATTGTTAAGAGTATTATGAAGGGATATTTTTAATTTCCATGAGGCATCAGTTGGCCAAGTAAAATTATATATGTTGGAAACCACACACATCTAAAATTGGCCATGCCAATATTTCATGTGTGATAAGTGGAATTGGGTAATAATTCCTTAAATCATGATATGATATATTAATTTATATGTTTATGATGACATTTGAGTGCATGTGTGTGATTGATACACAAGTAATGGTTTGGTAAATAGAGGAAGACTTGGATATGTGTAATATACCAGACATAAAAAGTATGCAGAATAGAAATGGAAAGATAACAACAATATAACCAGAAAAATCACCACAATAACATTGAAATGATATCAGAATAAAAACATAAATAACACTTTGATTATGAGATCAATGTTCACGGGCCTCTTCGAGGGGGCAACCTCCAGTTGAGTAGAGCTCTATTACAATAATATCCAAGCTAGGGTTCTCATACCCTCGACTCCTACTTATACTAAAGATGTCTATAAAAAGAAGCATCTAGAGGAAGATCCTTCTAGAAGCGGAAGCTTCTATTAGGTCTTCTTACATTTGAATTATTCTATTTTATTGCAAGGCTTCATTAATATTGACCTTTGTTACATCCAAATATATTGTTCTACCTATGTGTAGGTTAGGACCCTAACATGTCCACCCCCTTAAAAGCAGCCTTGTCCTCAAGGATTGAGATGTGGAAATTGTTGCAAAATGGTAGCTAGTTCCTAAGTGGCATCTGCTGGAGTTGTATCTTTCCACTGGACTAACACTTCCTTGATGGTTCTATGACGTAGGCAATGCTCATGCTGGTCCAAAACTGCTTGTGGCTGTAGACAAATGTATCCTTCTTTGGCTAACTCGGGAAGGTTGGTTTGAATTTGGCACTTAGTTCCAATCACCTTCTTTAAGCATGTTACATGAAAAATAGGATGTAGCTTCGAATGACTAGGCAAAGCTAACTGATAGGCCACCTACCCCACATGCTTGAGAATGGTATAAGGACCATAAAATTTGGGCACTAGCTTCTGATAATGCTCATCCTTGAGGGAATTTTTATTGTAAGGTTGCAGTTGAAGAAACACCTGATCCCCTTTTGCAAATTGACGTTCAGAGCAACCTTGACCTGCTTGTTGCTTCATGCGATTCTATTCCATGACCAAATTCTCTTTGAGGGTATGGAGAATATCCTCTCGAACTGTAAGTGTTTAGTCAACCGCCTGGACCTTTGAGACGCTCGGTAAGTATGAGATAACTGAAGGTGGCCTCTGTCCATATACCTCTTCAAAAGGAGTCATGCGTGTAGCTGTATGGTATGAAGTGTTGTACCACCATTCAACTAGGGGTAACCATTGAGCCCACTGATTTTGCTTGTCTGAGGAAAAACACCTCAAATATGTTTCCAAACACTTGTTGACAACTTCTGTTCGACCATCAATCTGGGGATGATAAGTTGTGTTGAGGTGCAATTGGGTTCCTTGTAGCTTGAACAGTTCTTTCCAAAAATTGCTTGTGAAAGTTGGGTCATGATCAGAAACAATAGAGTGTGGCATGCCATGAATCTTGAAGACCTGATCCATGAAAATTTGAGCCACTGTGGATGTTGTAAACGGGTGTTGAAGAGCGCATAAATGAGCATACTTAGAAAGGTGATCAACAACCACCATGATGACTGATTTATTTCCCAATTTGGGTAAGCCTATAATAAAATCCATAGAGATATCCCTCCAAATAGCAGGTGGAATTGGAAGCGGTTGTAGTGTGCTCAGAGATTTGACTATTTCTCCCTTGTTGCGTTGACACACATCACATTTAGTGACAAAATTATGAATGTCCTATTTCATACCATCCCATAAAAAAGAATGTTTGATCCTGTCATAGGTTTTGGTGAACCCGAAGTGCCCCGCTATGGGTGTAGCATGAAGCTCAGAAAGTACCGTGGATTTAAGCTTTGATTGTTTAATTAAATACAAACGAAATTTGTATCGAAGCTCATCATGGAGCCAAGAGTACCCTGGGGAAGCTGGAGCAATGGACTACAATTGTTGGATCAGATGCAAACTTTTGGGATCTTGTAGCCATTCCTAGCGAATGGCTTGGAGCCAATCTGGGACAATGAAGGAAAGAGAAAAAAGGGATCCTTCATCTTCATATTTTTAGGAAAGTGCATCCGCAACCACATTGTCTTTGCCTTTCTTGTAAATGATCTCATAATAATATCCAAAGAGATTAGTCACCCATTTTTTTTGCTCCGGGTTGGAAATGCGTTGTTCCAGAAAATACTTGAGGCTTTGATGGTTTGTCTTAATTTGGAAGTGTTTCCCCAATAGATAAGAGTGTCACAGATCAACGACATGCATAATAGACAACATTTCCTTTTCATAGATTGATTTTCCCAGATTTCTTTCAAATAGTTTATTGCTCGTAAAGGCCAAAGGCCGACCCTATTGCATAAGGACAACACCAATTCCTTTCCCTGAAGCATGACATTTCAAGACAAAGGTCTTTGTGAAATCAGGAAGGGTCAGGACTGGAGTGGTGCACATGGCCATCTTCAAGGTTTGAAAATCTTGAGCAGCGATTGGAGTCCAAGTGAAAGAGTTCTTTTTTAGGAGAGAAGTGAGAGGTGATGCAATATTTCCATAATTCTTAACAAACTTGCGATAATAACCCATTAAGCCCAAAACTCCACGCAAGCTTTTGAGAGTCTTTGGGTGAGGCCAGTCTTGCATAGCTTCAAACTTTTTTGGATCCACCCTGATGTTGTCCTTTCCAACTAGATGACCCAAGTACTCTACTTCTGAGGCGCCCAAAGCACATTTAGACTGTTTCAGGAAAAGTTAGTGTTGAGAGAGTAGATGAAGAACTCGATCCACGTGAGCAAGATGGTTTGTCCAGGTTTTTCTATAGATGAGGATATCATCAAAGAAAAATAAGACAAAATGATGAAGAAAAGGTTGGAAGACATGATTCATGAGGCTTTGGAAGGTGGAGGGGGCATTACACAAGACAAAGGGCATGACCAAAAAATCATAGTGGCCCTGATGAGTTCTAAAGGAAATATTGAGAATGTCTACCTCTTTCATACGTATCTGGTGGTAGCCCGAACGAAGATCAATTTTAGTAAAGAATTGGGCGACACTCAATTCATCCAAGAGATCATCAATGACATGAATGGGAAATTTGTCTTTAACGGTAAGTTTGTTGAGGGCACGGAAGTCAGGACACATTCGCCAAGAACCTTCTTTCTTCAGGACCATGACCACAGGAGAAGAGTAGGGGCTCATACTAGGGTGGATAATGCCTGTATTAAGGAGTTCCTAGACCATTTTATCAATTTCATTTTTTTGGGAAAAGGGGTGATGATACAGACGGATATTGGGAGGAAGGCTTCCGGGTACAAGGGGAATGGAATGATCATGAACACCATGGGAAGGAGGGAGTCCCTGGGGAGCGAAAAATACCACTTGATATTTAGAAAGGATGGCTTGGAGGTCTTGCGGCACCGAGGGTGTCTCTTTTTCTTGTATGGCATGGAGTTGGGAAATAGCACTAGAATGACCTTTTTTGAGCAGCTTTTCCATGCGATGGGAACTAATGATCTCAGGTGAACTGGCGGTGATGCATTAGAACTTATATTGGTGGCCCTCCTGGTTGAATTGCATGGTTAATTCCTTAAAATACATGAGAATGGGACCCAAAGTCCTTAGCCAGTCTGCACCCAACACAATGTCACAACCACCCATGTCGATAGCAAACATATGAGATTTCAGGTGGTAGTCACCAATTTGGAGACACACATTTTCACAACGCCCTCCACATTTCATGGAGCCACCTTTGGCAAACATGATTTGGAAATTATTAACGACATGGATTAGCAATGAGTTTCTTCGGCAATGCGGCGATGAATAAAAATATGGGTGCTTCCACTATCAACCAGAATGATGACCTTCTGATGCTTGATGTAACCAATTAGCTTGAGGGTTTGGGGAGCAGAGAAGCCAGTGAGAGAATTGAGGGAAATGACCGGTTCTACTTCAGAAGGGTCTGAGGGAGGGGTTATGTCAAGGGTTTCAGGTGACTCAGACACAAGGGGGGTTTCAACATCCTCTTCTGAAATATCCTCGGAGATGGCCATAAAAATCTTTTGTTCCTTACACTTGTGGCCCGGTAAATATTTGTCATCACAATTATAACAAAGGCCTTTGAGTTGGCATTTAGCCATTTCATCCCTGGTCAATTTTTGGATCTTTAGTGGAGCGGAGGGAGTAGTGGGATTTACTGGGTTTAGTGCGAGGGATAAAGGAGGGTTTCCGGTTTTGAGAAGATACAACCTATTGTGCTTATTTATCTATTTTAGTAGCCTCCACCAAACTCTAAGGCCGAGCCATGAGGACATAGGCCCGAATATCATCCTTGAGGCCACTGATAAAACACTCTCGAAAAAAGGCATCAGACATGCCCTATGTCCGAAAATCCAGGCGCTCAAAAACAGCTATAAAGTCTTCCACTATTCCTGATTGTTTCAACTTTGTCAAACAACCCAAATGGTTGGTGTCAGTGTCAAAGCATTCAAAAAGATCTTCCACAAAGTGTGTCTAAGAAATATACCCTTGACGGAAAGTTTTTCTCCATTGCCACCATTTCCAACGTTCTTGATCTAGATGGAGAACACCATACCAGAGTTTGGCCAGGTCATCTATAATGTCGTATAAAGAGAAATAATGTTCCATTTGGATTACCCAACCAGTGGGGTCTGAGCCATCAAATTTGGTCACATCCACCCGTGGAAGGCGTAGGTCACGTTGAAAGTGATGGTGCTAAACGTTATGGGAATGCGAGGAATGTTCAACTTCAGTATGTGGAGGTGATTCAGAGGAATTGTTATCTATAGGGATATGCAGCTTGGTGCAGAGTGCCGAAAAGACAGATTCAAGCTGGGTGGTCAGGTCTTGTTTGATTTCCTCCATTGAGGACTGCATGGTTGTATTGTTGAAGACAACATTGGCACTGAGTTGTTTCACTTCTTGTTGGGTCTCAGTGAGACTAGATTGCAAGGTATTGAAGCGAGCTTCCAGGTCTTGGCTACGGGTATGGGCCATGAGGACGAGGGAACCGAAAAAGGGTGGGTGGGGTCAAAAATTTTGCCAAAAAATGATATGTATGAATGCGATAAGGGTGAAGAGATGAATCCAATGGAATAGGTCTCAAATAATGGTGAAAAACTTTCCAGACTTCTTTTTTTTACACCTACAAAGTTATACTCCAGTCTGAAGAATACTGCAGTGATGAAATGCCCAAATGCTTAACCAGGAATAAATTTGTAGTTCTTTGGCAACCCGAACACAATTGCGCGGCAATAGATCTTTTTTGTTTTAATTTGTTTATGTTTCTGTCCCCAAGGGTTAGGTATTCAAGGGTTCTATAGACAAGGATTCACCCTATGCTATAGCTCTCTGATATACGTGCGGGGTCCAATAGTAGTACCCGGCCCAATATCTCAGGGCACTAACTAAGGAGGCTAGACCGTACCCTTATCTATACTATCCGACTACCCAGGTACTAGAGAGTATCTTCCCGAGTGTTGTTCTGGGTGGCACTATAGCAGTCAAGTGGTCGATCGGTTTATCTAAAGAGGGATTCAAGTAATCTAGGCCAATCCGTACACAGGTGTTGTCTGATGCGCTACCACTAGAAGGGGTACCAACAGGGGTTACAAAGGTGGCCAACAAATGTGCACTTAAGTACCACTTGTATTTCCTGCGTGTATGAATCCCTCAACCGTGGGTTTATGCACGTAACGACAGAGCTTTGTGGCTTAAAGACGTCGAATACGTCTCTACCTTGAAAAAAAAATTACCCACACTTTCTACCGAGGAAAGTGCTCTAATACCACTTGTAATATACCAGATATAAAAAGTATGCAGAACAAAAATAAAATGATAGAAATGGAAAAATAACAACAATATAACCAGAACAATCACCACAATAACACTGAAATGATATTAGAATAACAACAGAAATAACACTTTGATTCTGAGAGCAATGTTCACAGGCCTCTTTGAGGGGGCAACCTCCAATCGAGCAGAGCTCTATTACAATAATATCCAAGATAGGGTTCTCATACCCTCGACTCCTATTTATACTAAATATTTCTATCAAAAGAAGCATCTAGAGGAAGATCCTTCTAGAAGTGGAAGCTTCTATTAGGTATTCTTACATTCGACTTATTCTATTTTATTGCAAGGCCTTATTAATATTGACCTTTATTACATCCAAATATATTGTTCTACCTATGGCGGGTTAGGACCCTAACAATATCAATAGGTTGATAAAACATTTTAAATGCATTCATATGATAATATGCCATGATTGACATGGTAAAGAGGTAATAACCAAAGTCAACGAGTATTTACACTCATGTTATGAGTTGAAATTCCATGTGTGATCCAATTTTTTTGTTGGACTTGGGAAGACCCTATATCACTGCACAAATATCCCATGGCCTCCCTACCTGTTTTAGTACCTAGGACAAAAAAATTATTTCCAACAATGAGAACACTACAGAGGAGAAGGATTTCACAAGGGATTGTTGAGAAGATAAAGGAAAGGCCTTCTAGCACACCTAAGGCACTATTTATGAGAGAATGGTATATTCTTGGGGTTGTATTTGGGATACATAGGAAGGTATTCAAATTATTGAACAAGTGTAAGGGAGGTGGTCGAGCGATGTGTAGAGACATTATTCAAACCTCCAACTTGTCTTGGTAAATCACATGGGATGAATTATGATATTATTGAATGGATTCATTCTTGTGATAATAATGAGAAGGAAAATGTCTTCTAGTACTCTTGAAGGAATTCCAAATAGTGAAAGGTGTGACATGAATCTTGCACAAATATTTTATTTCATTGTGTGAATGCTTTATCTTGATGGTAATGCATATGTAGTGAATGGTATATCATTGTATTCAACATGCTGAAGATGAAGTTATTGAATTATTGGTGTGAGATAATTCTAGAGTCATTTCATGTTCTATTTTGAATGTTTCAATGAAATATTATATGCATGAATACTACAATTATTTGGTTGAATGAAAGTTTTGTCAAGGATAAGAAAATTGCAAGAAGAATTTCTTCGATATGGGAATGAGTGTAATCTCATAATGAAGACTAGATGTTACTTCTTGCAAGGGACAAACATTATGAGAAAGAATCTCATAGTTGTTGAATCTAGTTTCTACATGAAACACATTTAATTTTTTATTGAAGTTTTTATGATGACATCTCATGGTAACTCCATGTGTATGATACATGTGAGATGATGGATCTATCTTGTTAGGATAGATGACATTTTTTGTAAGTTTCAAATAACATAGAGGATGCTACTGTGATGACAACGAAACCCTGTGGTATGCCTTGATCACCTTAAGACTATAGAATAGTATAGGTTGCTAGTGGGATGCCCTAGTAGTAAGGTTTATAAGTCCACATTCTTTTTATGTGTTAAATCCCTTGAAAATGGTGGATAACTTCAGTGATTTCCTAGTAGAGAATGTAATGAATGAGCATGGTGAGTGAAATAAGGAAGAGGTGACTTGAATATGCTAGTTGTGATCAAGAAGGATGTGTGTGTGTGTGTGTGTGTGTTTGAGATAAGCCAAAATAAGGTTCACTAGTAGTGAAAATGGAATCAATATATATATATATATACACGGGTGAGTCAAAGAAGACAATGAGATAAATCTTGCCTATGAAAATTGTTAGTCCTCCAAATTGATGCCATTTTTACTACCATTGAACTTTTTTTTTCACTGATCAAAACCACTCCTTTCACCACAATTACTACTCTTTTAATCACTTTTTACTACAAAGGTCATTCAAGAGATCATAAGTTAATTTCATTTTTGTTTTCCTATCGTTTTTTATGAATTAGAGGGATTAAAGGATTGTTTTGTTACTAATGATGGTTGACTAAATGTAGGTCCTGTAACCCACAAGAAGGTCTAGTAACCTGCATCATAGTTCTCCATAATTCCAAAGTTCTAGAAGGGAAACTGAAAAATGGGTTCTCTTTGTAGCATTCTTGACAGGATTCTATGTTGCCTGCATTAGTTCTAGAGCGGGAAGGGAGAGTGCCAATTGCAGTCAAAGATCACAGTCAAATCTCTTATAAATTAGCATGCCAACAAGAAAATATGATCGAGGTCGAAAATTAGAGATATTGTCATGCATTTCCATGTCATGAGAATATCCTCTAATTATTTCAAAGTTATTTTGGCACCTTCAGGTCTAATTGTATCAGTTGTTGTGATTTCTTCAATGTATTCAATGCACCCAATGAGTGAAAACAGGGGATCCATTCGGGGTTGACCTTTTCATATTTGGGATACAATATTTTGTTTAAACCCAATGTAAAAGAATTTGGTATGAGATAGATACATACCAACAATGTAAAAGAATTTGGTATGAGATAGATACACAAACAATCTGAGATCAAACATTGAAATCGATATTTTCTATATTGAATTTTTTTATTGATATCGTTTAATAGAAATGTTGGTGTTTTGAGATCAGTTCATGGTTCAATTCGTCTCATAATTGTAGTTATTTAAGCATCAATATGTCGATTCGGAGGACCCACTAATTTGGACATCATTGCTCTGTGAAATTAGCATAGGGACTGTAAGTGTGTTTACTAGATAGATATATTTATTCTGTTTTCATTCCTCACACCAAATAACTTTGTTCTTGTTTGGTTTGTGCAATAGATTTAGTTTTTTCTTATTATCTAATAGTATTCATAATATAGTTCAACAATAGACTTCGTTCCAATTCGAATCGTGCTACCATCACAACTCTATAGCAATTTTGATTTCATAATTTTAATGCACCAGAAATATAACTTGATTTCCATATACATTCATTCTAGTTTGTAAAGTAGTTTATGGAGACACCACTTCTAGTTTATGGAGACACCAATGTAGCTTGAACAATTACATTGCAATATTATTTTATGAATGATGGTTGCATTACCTTTCAAATCATAATTCAAGATAGTTTTATTTGTCTTTTAAGCACATAGTTGTATCATTTGAGATTCTAGACTTAGTATTATAGTGTTTGAGTTTGTCAACATAAGTTTTGCATGCAAGTGTGTGTGGAGTGATCCTTATTACTATCATTTCTTTTCTTCATCCTTTTGGTTCACTGATCAAATTACTTTGATTGTGGGTAGCATAAATCTCATTAGAGTTTAAACAAAAAAAATTAGTTTATTTTGTTGTAATAAATGTTGATTAAATCCCAGTACAATATTTATAACTTTAGCTTGTAAAACTATGTATTTGTTTACATTTTTATCTTAAAAAATTATAAAGATTTAAAGGTTTATGATACTATAATTGAATATTTTTAATGATGAAAAATGTATACTTGATGTGCCTAAAAAAATGCCTATGATGAGGGAAAGTGAACACATGACGAGCCCTTATCATCACAATAATTAGTGCAAGAAGGGGTTGGGGACATATATGTTTTTTTATTAAAAAAAAAAAAATCTTTTAATTATATTGTTTTCAACTTTGTGTTACCTCTAACACATTTAATTGAATTTTGAAATGGCTAATCCTTGAAATTTTGTTGTTGGCAACTCGGATGATAAAGGGATGGTTCGATATGAAATTGAATGTGTTTTATTTATGTTTCAAAATGAGACATATTTTTGAGAAAAATTGATGTTAAAAGTAATGTAAAAAAAATATTAGATAGTAAAAGATTAATACAATAAACTCATAAAATAACAAACAATTTTCTACATTTGGATTAAAAAAATATTTAATACACACAAAAAAATAATGATCCTAATGTTACTATTTGAATATGTAAATAATTGTTAGGAAAAAGTGAATTATCTACATTTGGATTAGAAAAATATTTTAAAACACACACCAAAAAAAGTAATGATCCTACCGTTACTATTTGAGAATATGTAAATGGTTGTTAGGAAAAAGTGAATTATCTACATTTGGGTTAGAAAAATATTTTAAAACACACACACAAAAAAGGTAATGATCCTACTGTTACTATTAGAATATGTAAGTGATTGTTAGAAAAAAGTTTATCATAAAGGGATGGAATCATATATATTGAAAATGAGACATAGAAGTTCCATAAAATTAAAGTCTATAAAAAAATTCCAAGAAAGAGAGAAACAATGCATCTTCATGATATTATACAAACTCGTGATATTATACAAAACTCATGGGCACCATTTCTTAAAAAATTCAATAGATTTAATGAAGTAATGAAAAGATTTCATTGAAAACATCCTTGGTGAATCAACATAGGTAAAATCATATCCCACTTATAAATTATTGTGATCTTATCCTTATAAATATTATTTTTGATTCCTTTTGATTAAATGAATGATAGAGAAGGTGTATTTTGGCTTAAAACCATACCATGTTCATGTTCATGTTCATCATAGTTAACATAGATAATGTAGATGGAGTGATTGATTTGAGAAATCCTAAAAACCTCTTAGGATTTGATTTTTCATCCTAGGAAATTGTTCTTGAAGAGCATGACTTTATGGTTCCAAGAACTTTTTTGGACTCCTTATTAAACTAGTTGATTCCCTAACATGTCCATAGAAATTACAAGATAATTTGAAGTACTAGGAATATAGAGAATTCAATTATTTTTCTAATTAGATGTTGTTGTAATCTTCTAGATTACATGATATTCAAGAAGATACTGAATTAGATAAAACACATCAAGAACGCACACACACACACGTTGTTAAGCCTTAAATAGTGGCACATTACCCCTTAATTGGGGCATATTACATTATTAATGTTATTTCATTTATGTCGCCTTGAGCCCATTAGTTGTAATTGTACCTCCTAGTCTCCTATATATACCAAGGAGACATTTTCATTTGGAATCATCCTGTATTTGGACATTTATGTGGGGTATAAGGAGGTTTCCCCCTTGAAGAGGCTTATTACTTGAAATTATCTCTTTTTCAAGGCATTGAGTACCTATTCTGATGTTTTTCTATGCTATATTGATATTTGGTTCTTAACATATGGTATCAGAGCTCAAGGTCTTCGGGTTTCGCTGATACATCTGAGACACCTTGGCATTCTCGCTATAACTTTGTTTCTACAAAGTTTCAGAAGGAACCATTTGGAGGATATTTAGTACACGGATTAAGATACGTTGGGTTAAAATTTCATCTCCCGAGGCCTTATACTTTAGGAGATACAACCTATGTCGGATAGGTTTATGGAATCGTCCTGAATTGAGCCATTGCGGAATTTTTGCTATAAATGTTTTTATGTAATGTTTCAGACCCTGAAATCTGAAGACTATTTACAGACATTATTAATTTATTTGTGATAAAAATTTCGGCTTGTAGGTCATCTGACATTTGTAGATACATCATGTGGAAGATAGGGTATTTGACTAGTCCTATTGATTAGTCTCAAGCAATTGTTCCAGGTAAAACAATCATAAATTCTTCCTAGAGTATCCAATTTGAGTGAGACCAATTGCATTGGATAGTGGATAGTCTGTAATATTTCTGGTACAAGTTTCATAATTTTATACCAATCATTTTGTGTGGGGCTTTCTATACAAGTGATATCTCCTGGAAAGGCCAAAAATCAGCAAGTTGTGGGGAAGTTACCATAAATTCTACTTGGCACATCCAATTTTGATTAGACCTATGGCATTGCAGAGAAGAAATATTAGAGAACTACAAAAAACAAAATTTCATACCTAGAAGGGCTGAAATTTTGGAGATAAAATAAAATAAATATTGTCTAGCAGAACCACCTCAAAATCAAGGTTTAAAGTGATACTTGGCCAACATGCCACCAAAAAAGGGAACTTCTACACCAAATAAGCCTCTAGACATTCCTACTTGGGCTCTTGATGAAGGTGAAGAAATGCGTAGGGACATAAATGATTTAAAAAAGAAGACATTAACAAAAGATGAACTGCAAGAGATGATGGATTCAACGGAAGCTAAGTTGGAGGAAATAAATACTAAGATGGATGTTTTAAAAGGTGAGATCATGGAAGGATTGAAAAATTTCCTAATAGAGAGGACACCTGAAAGTGAAAATGTATCCCATGAAATTCATGATGAGGACACAAGGAAGATGAATCAAGAATGGAGAAACTCCAACTTTGGGTTAAAGACCAACCACTTTCCTAAGATCTACATATTGCTTCTTTATATATATATAACCCAATCAATTTGTGTGGTATTGATGGCTTTGTTCTCACAAATCACTCATCACTTGGACAATTTTCACGAAAGAAATGATAGTACACTATGAGGATACAAGGAGCAATACCTACTTTAGCCAATTGATAAATCTCAAGCAAAAGGGTTCAATTACAGAGCACATTGAGAACTTCCAAAGACTGAATATAAAGGTAACAAATATTCTAGATGAGCACTTGATTGATGTATTCATAGGAACTTTAAGGGATAACATTCAACATGAGGTTCGTCTTTGGGAACGTAAATCATTGGAGAATGCATTTAGGGTGGAAAGAAATGTTGAAAGTAAAAATATGGCTATGGCTACTAGAAGGACCAGTCCTAACATCTATTGAGAGAATAATGTTCCTTCTTCTATAACACCTCAACCTATCGGGTTGACACCTCAATAATTGGAGGAAAGAAAAGAAAAATGTTTATGCTTTAATTGTGATAGAAAGTACAGTAAGGGAAATAAGTGTGGTGAGAAGAAATTATTCTACATAGATTGTGAAGAGGAAGAAGAACAAGAACAAGAACAAGAGCCATCTCAAGATGAAAATGTAGATTCAATTTCTTCTGAAGAGTTGACTCCCATGATATCGTGTAATGCATTGGATGGAATTAGCACTCCTCAAACCCTCAAGATCGAAGGATATATAAAAAATAAAAAGGTAATAGTCCTAATTGATTCTGGTAGTACTCATAATTTTATTCACTATAAATTAGCCAAAGCTCTCAATTGCTTTGTATATCCAGCACTAGAGTTTCAAGTAATGATTGCAGATGGAGGAACTATCAATTGCTCAGGAAAATTCAATAAGATCAATCTTAATATGGGGGAATATGTAATGAATAGTCCAATGATTGCTATACCCATGGGTGGTTTTGATGTCGTACTAGGAATCCAATGGTTACAATCATTAGGAACAATGGATTTTAATTTTCAAGAAATTTTCATGAAATTTTCATTGGAAGGAAAAGAAATTGAGTTAAGAGGTATCACAGGGAAACTCAGTAAGGTGATAAGCTCCTATGGCATGAAAATATTATCGAAAAAGGGGCATCAAGGTGTAATTGCACAAATATGCTCACTAGATGGTCAAACATCTAAGCCATCTATTCCCCTAGATATCCAAGGGATCATTGATAATCATTCCAAAGTATTTAAGATATTCCCAAAGGTATTCCACCCACTCGAAATCATGATCATTATATTCACCTAATTCTTGGGATTTTTCCTCCTAACATCAGGCCATACAGATACCCCTATGCCTAGAAGAGTGAAATTGAGTGCATGGTTGAAGAAATGTTAAAGGATGGAATTATTAGACCTAGCCAAAGTTATTACTATGCACCAGTGGTAATGGTATTCAAGAAATATGGCTCATGGCGTATGTGTCTAGATTATAGAGAGCTCAACAAGATCACTATTAAAGATAAGTTTCCCATTCCCGTCATTGATGAATTGTTAGATGAGCTACATGGGGAAATCTATTTCACAAAGTTGGATCTTCATTGAGGGTGTCATCAGATTAGAATGGAGGAAGACTATATCCCAAAAACAACATGTCGACCTCATGAAGGCCATTATGAATTCTTGGTCATGCCTTTTGTCCTTACAAATGCACCTTCCACATTCCCAGGGTCGATGAATTCCATTTTCAAGCCCTTCCTTCGAAAATTTGTGTTAGTTTTGTTTGATGATATACTAATCTATAGAAAGTCTTGGGAGGATCATGTGCGACATGTTGACAAGGTGCTACAACTACTAAAGGAGCAACAACTATATGCCAAAACATTCAAATGTTTTTTTGGGGTGAAGGAGGTAGAGTATTTGGGTCATATTGTATCTCATGAAGGTGTCAAGGTAGACCCTAACAAGATTAAGGCCATGATGGACTGGATGATTCCCAAAACATTGAATAATATTAGAGGATTTTTGGGTTTGACTGGTTACTACCGCAATTTCGTTCAACACTATGGAATAATAGCAACACCTTTAACGACACTCACTAAGAAGGATGCATTTTAATGGACTCCAGAGGCAACTAAACATTTTGAACAACTTAAATAGGTGATGTGCAAAGCTCATGTCTTGACCACTCCAGAATTCACAAAAACCTTTATTGTGGAATGCGATGCCTCAAAAAATGGAATTGTTGTTGTCCTAATGCAAGAAGGAAGGCCCCTGGATTTTGAAAGTCGACCACTCAAGGGAAAGGACTTACACAAACCCATTTATGATAAGGAAATGATGGAAATACTACATGAACTGAAGAAATGACGTCCTTACCTAATAGGTAGGCACTTCAAGGTCAAAATATATCATGATAGTCTTAAATACTTCTTGGAACAAAGACTATCTTCAGAAGAACAACAAAAATGGGTGACCAAGATATTGGGTTATGATTTTGAAATCGTCTATAAAAAAGGGAAGAAAAATGTTGTGGCAAATGCACTCTCAAGAAAGGATGAAGATGTTGAGGCCTTTCTCTTTGCTATCTAGATCATCCAACCCGTTTGGATAATAGAAGCCAGGGATGAATGGAAGAATGACGAAAACGTGTGGACTGTCATTCAAAGGTTGCAGCAGGATTCAAGTGCATCAAATACATTTACATGGAAAAATGATTCACTATGGTAAAAAGATCGCTTATACTTATGTAAGAACTCCCAAATCAAACAAAAGGTACTATTGAAATTGCACACCTCTCCAGTAGGAGGGCACTCAGTACTTTTGAAAACCTACCATAGGGTCAAGAAGGAATTTTTTTGGGATGGCCTTAAAACTAATGTTCAAATGTTTTTCGTGGAATGTTTGGTTAGCCAACAAAATAAGGTGGAAACAATTAAGACCCCAGGTCTTTTACAACCATTATCCATCCCAATTCAGCGTTGGTAGGAGGTTTCCATGGATTTCATAACAGGGTTACCAAAGTCTGAAGGAAAGAGTGTCATCATGGTGATTGTTTATAGACTCACTAAGTACGCACACTTTTGTGCACTCTCTCATCCCTTCAAAGAAAGTACAGTTTCCACCGCATTCATGGAGATAGTTCAAAAGATACATGGCAGCCCAAAGATTATTGTAAGTGACAGAGATCCCATCTTCACTATACATTTTTGGACAAAATTATTTTCTTGATTGGGTACTCAATTGGCTCATAGCTCATCCTATCATTCTCAATTTGATGGACAAACCGAGACAGTGAACAAATGTATGGAAGGATACCTTCGTTTCTTTGTCTCTGTAAGACAAACACAATGGTTCAAATGGTTACCCTTGGAAGAATGGTGGTATAACACGTGCTTTCATACTGCAACAAAAATCACACCATTTATGGCACTCTATGGATACCACCCTCCTTCCATTGCTTCTTCTCTAAAAGAAAAATGTAAGGTTCAAGAAGTGGAAGATCACATCGAGTATCAACAACAAGTTCTTCAAATCTTAAAGGAAAACCTGACCATGGCACAAAATCGCATGAAACAACAAGCAGATCAACATCGTAGTGAAATAAGTTTTGAAGTAGGGGATTGGGTATTTTTAAGACTACAACCATACAAATAGATGTCCCTCAAGAGAGACAAGAAGAATAATAAATTATCACCTAAGTACTATGGCCCTTATAGGGTGTTGCAAAAGATTGGTACTATGGCATACAAATTGGAGTTTCCTGCATCTTCATGAGTACACCCAGTTTTCCATGTTTCATGCTTAAAGAAGATTATAGTTGAAAATATCCCAGTTCAAAATATATTTCCAGAACTTGACGAGGAAGGAAAAATCATATTGGAGCCTGAAGCCATCACTGACACAAGAATTCACCAGCTGAGGAATAGATCCATTTCAGAGTATCTCGTTAAATGGAGGAAACTACCAGCTGAAGATTCCACTTGGGAAGATGAGTCTTTTATACAGAAGCATCCAAAGTTACTCAAGCATTGCAGGAAACACTTGTCTCAAGGCGAGGGGCATGTTAATCCCTAAATAGTGGCTCATTACCCATTAATTGGGGAATATTACATTAGTAATGTTATTTTATTTATGTCGGCTTGAGTCCATTATTTGTAATTGTACCTCCTAGTCTCCCATATATACCAAGGATACAGTTTCATTTGGAATCATCTTGTATTTGGACATTTATGTGGGGTATAAGGAGGTTGCCCCCTCAAAGAGGCTTATTACCTGAAATTCTCTCTTTTTCAAGGCGTTGAGTACTTATTCTGAGTTTTTTCTATGCTATATTGATATTTGGTTCTTAACACACACACACACACACGTACTCAAGAAGAGAGAGATAAATTAGGAAATATCAACCCACTAATTATTTTCCATCTTCGTGAGTATTTATACAATAGAGAGATAGTTGGAGTGGTTTCACCCTCTCCAACTGATCATATGTATATTTGTATATCATTTACTTGGATTTACTTACTTTAGTAAATATATTCATATATTCTTATGCTAATGTATGATATATGATGAATTTTTACAAAGGCCTAAGAGGCCTCCCAACATCTCCCCCACACCCAATTCCTTGCTCGTCTCGAGCAAGTGTGCAGAAAAATCTTGGGTATCTACTCCTGCAAAAGTATCCTTATTGTGCATCAACCATGCATACCAGTATGCATAGGTAAATCAACCACAAAAGCCTCCAGCTATATAGGAGGATACAAGTATACATGATTTACTGTGTCTAGTTTCAAATGGATCTAAATGACTACATATCGCATGTCCCAACTCCTCAATATCCATGCTTTCAACATTCTCTACTATTCAAATGGATCCCCCTACTACCTCAATCAAACTGCAAAGTTTACTCCTCATAGGAATCATCAGGGCCTCCTCTATTTTTGAATCTGTTTGGTCAATGTCGCACTCAGACTGCTCGCGTGCTTCAATGATTTTCCACTCCTAGGGGTTGTTTTTATGGGATCGAGGAGGATTTGTAGCATCAACCAATCCTACCATATCTCTTCTTTCATGGTCATAACCCAGGGAACTGTTCTGCAACTATTATACCAAGGGATCAATCAACTCAATCATGTGTGTGCCATCATCTTTTCTTCTAAGGTCTGGTGTTCATAACACAAATGATTATTTTCTTCTAAGCATGGATAGTCATAACACAAATGATTTATTTGTAAGAGGTCATCCAAAAGATAGGGATACAAATAAGTATTCGGTTGGGGGGGGAGAGATCTAAATATAAAGGTAGATATAAATCCCTAGGAAAATATTTAAGGAAATGATGGAAATGTGGTAAAGCTGGGAATTATAAGAAATATTACATGTCTAAGAAAGTTTATAAAGAAAAGAGATACGATGATGCCTCTTCCACAAAGGAAAAAACCTCTATAGAAGAAGGAGGTGATGTTTACCTGGAATCTATAGGTACACATGTAGATTATGATGTATGGTTGATCGAATCAGGTGAATCATTTCATATGACCCCTCACAAGGAGTGGTTCAGTGAATATGAAAAGTATGATGGTGGTGATGTATTCCTAGGAGATGACTCAACAACCAAAATCATGGGACGTGGAAGGGTCAAGTTGTTGCTGAAAGATGGAAGGATCAAAAATCTCTTTGGATTTCTACACATTCTAGATCTAGCCAAGAGCCTAATATCTACAAGTAAGTTGGATGATGTAGGTGTGGATACTTTATTAGGAGATTTAACTTGCAATATGGTCATAGGAGCAATGGTGTTGATGAGCGGGGTTCAATGTGGAACTCTATATAAGTTGTTGGGAAGAACTTATATTGGTGGGTGTAATAATTCTATTGTCCATGAGTAGAGAAATAAGAAAAACAAGATCCATACTATCCCTAGAAAGGATACCATGCTATGGCATCAAAGACTGGGACATATTGGGGAAAAGGGCCTTAAAACACTACACGGTAAAGGCATGGTTGAAGGTATGTTTAATTTCACCCTAGATTTTGATTTATGTGAACATTGCATATATGGTAAATAAAATCAAGATTTCAATCTAGTTCTACAAGAGAAAAGGGTATCTTAGAGTTGATACACAATTATGTGTTTGGACCTGTTCTTGTTCCATCACTAGATAAATCTTTGTATTAGGTTTAATTCATAGATGATTTCTCGAGGATTATATGGATTTATTTTCTCTGGAATAAATATGAGGTATTTGATCAATTTAAATATTTTAAGGCTCTGGTAGAAAATCAAACAGAGAAGAAAATAAAGGTGTTGAGGAAAAATAATGGTGGAGAATTTGTGGGAATGAATTCGAAGAGTTATCGAAGAAGTGTAGTATAGCAAGGAAGAAGACTACACCATACACACCTCAAGAGAATGGGGTTGCATAAAGGATGAAAAGACGTTGATGGAAAAATCAAGGAGCATGCTCAGTGGTGTCGACATAGGATATGAATTCTAGTTAGAGGTAGTGGTTATTGCAGGTTACCTGGTAAATAGATCACCCTCATCCGTGTTGGTGGAAAAAGCTCCACATGAGGTATGGAATGGTAAGAAACCCTCTCTTGAACATCTCAGGGTGTTTGGTTGTGATGCTTATGTACATGTTCCAAGGGAAAATAGGAGTAAAATGGAAAATGAAGCTAAAAAGTGTATCTTTATTGGTTATAAATATGGTGTGAAAGGTTATAAGATCTAGAACCCAGAAACGAAGAAGACCGTTTATAGTCGAGATGTTTTTTTTAGATAGGTTAAATATGTTCTCAAATAGGAATTCCTACCAAGGAAAGAAAAACCTAAGAAAATAGAATTTGAGTTGGATGATGCAAAAATGAATCAATGGAAGAATATGAATAAGAAGAAGAAGAACCTCATACTCTAGTATTGAGGAAACCAATGAGGGAAAGAAGGAAACCAAAAAGGTATAGGTCACCTGATTTCTGTGCTAATTTTTATTTATATATTACCGATTAAGATCCCATAACTATCAGGGAAGAAGTGAATTCAGAGGATAGTAAACTTTGGAAGAAGGCCATGGTTGAAGAGATGAATTCCTTAGATAAGAATGAGGCCTGGGTTCTAGTTGAGTTTCCATTTGGAAGAAAGTCCATTGGAAAAAAAAATGGGTGTTTAATAAGAAGTTGAATGCAGAAGTAAAAGTGGAGAAATACAAAGATCGGTTAGTAGAAAAAGGTTATTCCCAGGTAGAGGGAATTGACTTTGGTGAAATGTTTTCTCATGTTTACAAGTTAACTTATATTATATTTTGTTTATCTGTTGTTGTTTATTTTGATTTTGAAATAGAACAAATGGATGTGAAGAAAATATTCCTACATGGGGATCTCGGAGAATAAATGCACATGAAGCAGCCATAAGAATTTGCAGTGAAGGGAAAGAAAGAGCTAGATTAAAAGCTAAAGAAGTCACTATATGGTCTAAAGAAATCACTGAGGATGTGGTACCAAAAGTTTCACACATACATCCTTGGATTCGGATTTGTGAGAAACAAGGATGATGAATGTGTATATTCCAAGAAGGCTGGTAATCACTTCATTTATGTAGTGCCTTATGTTGATGACATGTTGTTGGTAGGAAATAACATGGATGTTATCAATGAGGTGAAATCACATCTATCCTATGAATTTGACATGAAGGATATCGATGATGCTAACTTTATTATGGGAATGGAGATTAAAATAGATCATGAAAACTTGAAACTTTGGTTGAATCAAAGAAAATATGTTGAGACGATGTTGTAGAGGTTTAATATGCAAGAAAGTAAATCGATTAAGGTTCCTATTCATGTAGGTGTGAAGTTTTTTGCAGATCAGTGTCCCAAGAAACATGAAGAGAAAGAGGACATGTCCCATGTTCTATATGCTAGTGTGGTTAAGAATTTGATGTCTGCAATGGTCTGTACTAGACCAAACATTCCAAATGTAGTGGGAGTTTTGAGAAGATATATGTCAAAACTAGGGAAGGAGCATTGGACAACAGTAAAAATCATTTTTAGGTATTTGTGTGGAACTTCTAGGTATGGATTCTACTACCAAGGAAGACCATGATTGGATAGAGTGTTGGACATACGTGGGTTTGTTGATGTAGATTTTGATGGAGATATGGATTGTAAAAGATATACAAGTGGGTATGTGTTTAACCTATTTGGAGGAGGAATCATTTGGATGAGAAAAATATAGGTTGTAGTGGCACTCTCAACTACAAAAATTGAATGCATGGAAGCCATTCATGGATGCAAGGAATAAATATGGTTATGGATATTTTTTTCAGGTATTGGGTTGGTACAACAACCAATAAGGTTAGATTGTGACAATCAAAATGAAATATTCTTGGCAAAGTACCCAACATATCATTCAAAGACAAATCATATTTATGTTCAATATTACTTTGTGAGACACATGGTTGAATACAAGAAGGTGTTGTTGGAGAAGGTAGACACTTTCAAGAATGTTGCAGATTCATTGACAAACTCGAAGACCTTCAAGAAGTTCTCCTGGTGTATAGAAACAATGTGAATTACTACCCTGAATTGTTTACAATGTAATCCTGTGAACCCCTATATGCAAATAAAATAACAAGTGGGAGAATGTTGGGCAAGTGTTATATTCTTTTCATGTGTGTGGGGGGGTATGTCATATTTTACTACTATGTCTGATGATAACCCCCTTCTCTCTTTGTGTCGTGTGCATCAGGTGCTATTTTTAGTGGTTTTCTAAGTTAATCATGGATTAAGGAATTAGGCTTTTGATATTTGTGTAATAACTAAAATATTGTGTATATATTCTATTGTGAATGGTGAAATTAATACAATGAAGAGTTGAGATGTTAAGCACCAATGAAGGATGGTTTTGTCTCGATTAAGGGTTTCCAACATAAATCTCTCTGTACTATGTATATGAGTTATTGATTACTTTCTTTTTTTCTTAGAATTTGTATGCATTTCTTTACTTCATAGGTTTAAAACTTACATCTAGTAGTCGATGTGGTTGACTTTGTTCCAGGAAATCAATGTATATGTGTTGGCAGTCGATGTGGCCAAATTTTTTTTAAGTAGTTGATTTCAATGTGCCAGAAGTCGATTTATTTATGGTGGATAAGAGAACCTTATCCGATTGGAGAAACCCCATATTGTTCTAAATATTTTTGAAATACACATTGTCAAACAAATATTTGGTTATAGGTTCAATTTGTGCCATTGTAGTTGCATGATTGTTTCCATCTAAACATGGTATTTTCAAGTTGTGGCCATGAACAATGGTTTGGCCATGGTAGAACCATGTTGGCCATATTCACTATATCGACCATATTCACCATTCTTCACCATATTAGATACATTAACCATCTGACCCCTAGCTTGATAACTAATTAATGTTGTGTTTTCTTATATTCCACTAATGTAATAATTTAACAACCTAATAATCCCATCAACCAAAAATATATTAACCTATCATTAACCCATCAACCCTCAACCCTCATTGACCATATTGTCCATCATTGGCTATGGTTGACCACTATTATCCATGGAATACCACAGTTGATCATGGTTGACCTTGTTAGAGTTTATCATGGTTGACCATTTTTTCCATGCGTGATCTCTTAACCCACTCACACAACCACCTAATCTATATCCACCTATGTTGTAGAATGTCAACAATTTTTCAACATCAATCTCCTATCATAACTAGCTAGATAAAACTAACAATTGTTGACAATAGTAGATCATGGATGACCATCTATTACCATGGTTGATCTAGTAACTCATTGACTCATTATTGTCATAGTAATGTGTCACAACTAGCCGCCCACACTTGACCTATCAACTAACCCCTTAACCTATCCATTCCCCACCAATTCATTTATTATTTGTAAGTATGGTATATCATTTATTATAGGGATATCATAACATAGTAGCTAAATAAAATTAAATAAAAAAACGTGTGCATAAAAGTTTGCATTAGGATTTTGTAGTTTGTGTTGTGACTCAAAGAGGATTTCAAAGGAGAGAGAGAGAGAGAGAGAGGTCAATCAAGGAGAATAAATCAAAGGAAGAAGATAATATTAGAGGAATAACATTTCTGACTAGGTAAGGGAGTTTATCCAAAAAATAGAGTTTTGTATTTCTTAAGAAAGTGTGATGTGGAGAGGGTTTTTCTTTATTCTCAATCAAATGAAATCTCAAAATTCCAACTTATTTAATTCATTCTCTCTCTCTCTCTCTCTCTCTCTCTCTCTCTCTCTCTCTCTCTCTCTCTATATATATATATATATATATATAGTCATCGAAGAATGTTTATGTTTTTATGTGCATAACTTCCATGGAAAACTATTAAAATTTGTTAAATCCATCCTTGAAAAACCCTTAAATTACAATAATAATACACATAATGTAGCATCTACATGGTGGGAAACCATTTATGGGAAACATCAGCTCTAATAATAGAGGGAAAACTCCCTTAATGATAAAAAAGAGAGGTAAATATTTCCCTTAGTACATACAACTTGTCCAATTTGTAGAGGAATCCATCCTTGATGAAAAAAATTGATTTGATGCTTCCTCTCCTAGTTCTTGGCCTTTCAGTTGGTTGGTTGTAGATATCACCAAAATCCTCATCACACTCTTGTTGGTCCTTGAAATCTTCTTATGTGAATGGATTAAGCTTGATCCAAAAATGGATTTTTTTCCTATTGAAGCTATAAACAAATTATCCACTATTATATTATGGAGTCCCTTGTTATATTTGATAACCAAGTAAAATTGTTGCAAAAACTATAAAGTTCATTACTCATTGAGTCACTATGGGTGACCATTTCCTTTTCCTTTAAATAATTTTCTACATTACCTCTTGCACAAGTGCATGCAAATCTTTTTCATATGTATGATAATTTAGTACAACATCCAAAAAGAGTTCGGTAGAAAACTAATCGTCCTATTTGCATAAATGGTACCAAACATGTATTTTTGCAATTTGTTTCTTAATATGGTTGTCAATATATAAGTGGAATTCATATATTCAATCAGCTATTAATTAATGCATATGTATGCATTATTAAAAATCAAGTTATGTGGTCTAGTTTTGTTGCTACACACTTTTCATTTGATTTGCAAATAATTGAAATTTATGTCAAATAATGGCCAGAGAGTGGAATAGTTTGAGTGTATTATATTATTTTGACCTTGGAATGATGATTATATTTTTAGGAGTGAAATGATATGTTATCTAGTAATATCATTTAAATTTGAACTCACATTTATTTACTATTGCATGATACCTTTAGAGATTTTGATATAAAATAGATAAGAATAAATATATAAGAATATGGTTATGACCAAACAAAAATCATGAGATTATTTAGAAATAGAATATTTACATGTTTTCATGACATTAAATATTTTTATTGTGGAAATTGTATATATGTTCTTGATGAGAATTGACAATTCTTGTATGAAAATAACTGTAATTACCCCTCTACTCCCACACTATCATTCTTCAAGTTGACAAAATGGGTACCCAACTTCCTAAACAACCCCCAAACTGCACCCTCACTATCTAAAGTTTCCCTTTTACACATAATTAGTCTACATGTCAATACATTGTAAAACATTCAAACAATTCCCATGGATTTCATTATCCTACACGTAATGACCCTATAACTCTAATGAAAACAACTTCCCAAATTATGCATATCCTGGTGATATCTCTAAACTTGATAATAAACCTACAACATATGGTTTTCATTCTTTTAAAGTGTCTACCCCTTTAGTATCCTCTAAATTCAATAAAATTTAAAACCAAGTCAAAGTGAATCATGTAGAAGCATAGGTTAACATTCATCTAAAATATCACTAAAAACAATCGAAACAAAGTTGATAGCCAAAAAATGTAACCCCTCAATCCCCACCAAAATAAGCTTCAACACTTTCCAATTAGGATTTGTTATGGTTTTGTTAGACAACACTATATGAAAAGAGAATATTATTTCATCCACTGATATAGGTGGATATTGGTGGCCACCCACATGTTCCACTAATTTAGAATGGTTCCAAATCTTGATAGTTTTTTTCTGCAATTTTTCGGGTCCCAAACTTCCATGACCATTTTGAGGACCTAAACGACATTTTTTTGGCACAAAATCACCCAATATATACTTAAAGGAATGTAATGGGCCATTCAGAATGTGTACTTCTCAGCTAGACCTTTCTAACGAGATACCGAATGCCCCAAACACATATCGTATGCAAAAGTTATGCAAAAGTGGACATATCAACTAACCACAAGTAGGCCCACAAAATGTTTGGTGTTTCATCTTCTTGGGTTAGGATTTTGTATGATTAAGGTTTTATCATTGATTATTTATGTTAAAATGCCTTTTCAACCTCTTTTTAATCATCTTTTTGTGAATGAACGTAGTCGACGCATCTCTCTCTTCAAGGATAAGCTACCACCCTTCTAGATAGTTTGTGTGCTTTGCATTTTACAGTATTTTGTATTCCATTCATTAATAGAATTTGAGTTTAACTGTATTACTATGTTTCTTGCAATATCTCTTTCTATTTCCTTGTTATATCTCTGCCTTCATATCAATCTTCACCTAGTTTGGATCATTCACATTGATTATATCATTTACCTCATTTAACTACATAGATTTGTTTACATATTTATGTAAAAATATTATGAAGATTGAAAGGTTTATGATGCTATAATTGAATATTTTTAATGATAGAAATTGTATAGTTGATGCACCTAAAAAAATCCCATGAAATGGCTATGAGGATGTATACTTTTTCTTACCATCAAGCCTATTAATATGAAGCAAGGTATATGCCATCCCTTACTTGTACCAACTCGACCTTGGGAAAGTATTTCCATGGATTTTGTGGCAGGTTTACCAACAACCAGGAAGGGACATGATTATCTATTTGTGGAAGTTTACAAGTTCAACAAAATGTTCATTCTCATGCCTTGTAAAAATATTGTCAAGGGATAGGAAGTAGCAAAATTGTTCTTTAAATTTAGGAAAAATCATTCAATAGGAACTTGTATGCAAAATTTATGCCTTTTGCAAGTTGACCTACCGTGTTAACCACCATGGTACAAGAGGATGTCATGCCATCCCCCATTAATCATGAATATGGGGCTAGACATGTATGTAATTTCAATATTTTTTTAGAATTTCCTAAACCTTATCATAGTTGATGGTTGAGGAAGTCAAAACCCTACCCCTAGATGGCTATTGGGATATGTTAAATAATAGGCCACTAGGAGGAGAAGGGGTTCCATTCTATATTATTGTATTTTGTTCCATGACATAGTAGAACAATTAGAGTGGGAAATTAGAGAGCATAACAGAGGGGGTTAATGTTCTATATCAACCTAATAAGACACAGGTCTCAAGTAACTCCATATAGAGTTCCTTCTCATTTGTACTAGAATTATTTCCATATAAGAGAAAAGAGAGCAAAGTAGCCTAACCTTCTAGATGGGTTTTCTATTGTAAGGGTTTGCCAGAGAAACTTTTTGTGTTATTTTTTCGATGGTGTGTGATTGTATTTTAATATTCTCTATTTTCCACATTTTATGTATTTCATTCATAAGCATAAAATTAGTAAATAAAGATTTTGGAATCTAAAGGAATTTAACCTTCATAGTGTAGATTTCAGTTTTATTTATTAGATATGTTGTGATGAACTAGTCCAATGGAATATCCACGATAGTTTACAGATCATTTTAAGAGATGTAATTTTGAATTAGGCTCAATGGATAACCTAGTGAGTTTGGAGTATGTATTATCAATTTCAACTCGATGGCCTATCTCACTAGTTAAAAAGAAGAAATTTTCAAGTGGCATTTGATTGTCTCTTTTGTTTGAAGGTTAGGTGTGATATTTTGAAGAGTCCTAATGGCTCATCGGGGAATTTCAAAATATGTTCCTTCAAGGAGGCATAATGGTTCATCAAGGCCTTTCAAAATATCTTCTTTTGAATAATCCCAATGGTCTAATGGTTCCTTTTGAGATATGTTCCTTTTAGGAGGCTCAATTGTTTGTTGGGTCCTTTCGAAAGATGTTATTTCAAAGAGTATTGATGGTGTATTGGGGATTTTCAAAATATTTTTTTCGAACATTCTTGATGCTATATAGGGAATTTCAAAAGATGTTCTTTCAAGGAGGCCTAATGGTTTGTTGAGGGAAATTGAAAAATGATATTTGGAGTTGGCTCAATGGCTCGTAAATAATGCTTGAATGTTATTATTTCAAATGTGACCAATGGATTATTGCAGACATATTTTGAATAGGCCTAATGGGATATGTAAAAAGGGCTTGACGACCTAGGTGTTTGTGGTGTTTGAAAGTATGCATCATTCTTATTTCCAAGAAAATCATAATGGGATCCTTCAAATGGGCTTAATGGTTTATTCAAAAGAGGCTTGACAGATTGGATGTGTTCATATTTTGATTAAGCCCGATGAGATATTTTAAAGGTCTCTTAATGAATATGAATATTTAGTTCAAATGGGATAAGGTAAGAACCTTTAATGAGGTTGAATGTAGCCTCAAAGAGGGATTAAGACTTGGAAATATAGGTCACTTGGGAGACTATATAGCAGATAATGGGATGAAATATCTTGAAAGGTTTAAGTTCAAAGGAAAATACAAAATAAATTCCAAATCCTTGTTGAATGTGTTACAGAGGGTGATGAGTACATTATAGTCTACCATAGTTAACCATATTGAGTATATAAACCATATTCATTATGATTCTCCATGTTAGCCACATTGACCCGTGAAAACCTAGCTCATTCACCCATTATCATTGTTCCCAATTATATTTCATTGAACCATTAACCAAGGAACTCAATAATCCTGTCACTCACAAACCTCCTAACTTTCCAACACCATTAATCCATCTACTCTCCACTTTGAATGACCATATTGAAAACTACTGACAGTTCTGGCCATAGTTGACATCTTTCACCATAGTGAACATGGCTAATCATGAGTAACTATAATTGGCAGTTCTTGATATATAAACCCACTCACCCATAATTTTCTAACCCATATTCACCTACGTTGTTTAGTATCAATTATTAGTCAACATTGGTCCCCCATGATAACTAGAAACCTACCACTAATATGATAATTATCTCAATAAATAGTTTGATAAACCTATGTAATAAAATAAATACTAGTAGAATCAAAAAAATGAGAATAACAATGGCACATTCACACAATATACACAAGATTTACCCTGGAAACCCTTAACTGAGAAAACTAGCCTAACTAAGAGCCACACCTCTCTCTATATCATTTCATTAAATTTATTATTAAGTTGGATTAGATTAAAACCCTAATGCCTTAATTGAAATTAGTTCACAATGGGTTTAACCCCTTCACTAAAATAATACATAGCATGCCCAAATTTTTTTCCTAGAGGGATATCCCTTAAACCTTTGTTGGGATGTGACTATGTCTACCTTAAAAGGATACAACACTCACTTACTTTTGGATTATTGAGAGGGGGGATGAATCAGTAATAGAGCATTTTAATCCTTTTTCACTATAAAATGAAAGTGTTATATCAATGTAGCATTATCATCCAATAGTTGCAGAGTAAATAAACAATGAACAAATGAGCAATCACACACATACACAGTACACCATTTTTTTACGTGGAAACCCAAAGTGGGAGAAAACCATGGATTGATTTTTCTTATATGTATTTAAGAATTACATTCATTGGAAGCACCAACTTTCTTTTGTTTCCCAGCTGCAACTGGAAGGAGGCTCCAACCCCCTAGTTTCTCAGGCTACAACCTAAAGGAAGCTCCAACTCCCCAATTCTTTGGCTACAACCAGAAGGAGTCTACAACCCCCTATGTTCTTCGACTACAACCGGAAGATGGTTACAACCACCTTTCCTTGCCTTGTCCAACTGCCTTGACGTATAAGTAGAATGATGGAACCATTATCACACTATCATTGTGAGATATACTACTGTAAACCTGTACCAATCAACCTACACCAAAAAACCTGAACCATGCATCAACCATGAATCAACCTGTACCTCAACCTGTACAAAAAACAAGTGCATCAACCATGCACCAACCTGTACCAAACAACATGTAGTCAACTTGTAACATAAACACGTGCATTAACCGTGCACCAAACTGTACCTCAACCTATACCATGAACAAGTGCATCAACCATGAACCAAACATCTACCTCAACCTATACCATGAACAAGTGCATCAACCATGCACCAAACCTGCACAAATAACATGTCACAACAACCTGTCCAAACAACCTATCACAACAACCTATCTCATCAATATTATCAACCAAATCAGATCTACTTACCAAGATCAATCACCAAGACAACTCTCAAAGATGTGCATCAACCAAGCATAACACAACAACTCATAATCATCACCAAGATCAATATGTGCTTCTAATAATATACCATTACAAGTATGCTACATCATCCATAAACCATGTGTCAACAATAATACTAAAAAGTGCCTCCAACCATGTACCAAGTATGTACCAATCATGTATCAACTACTCATCAACTATGACTCATCAATATGTACCAACATCATCAACTATACACCTCATGTATGTGCCAACTCATCAACTACTTGTTTCAACCATGTACCCAAAATGTACCTCAACCAAAAGCCCTCATCAATTTCATCATACAAATCTGATTTGTAACTTTGTAATAGACCTGGTGTATATGATCACATACCTTCAAACCTTCCTTAACTTTAACAACAAAAGACTAGTATTTTCATCAAACTTTTTTTAGTCTCACATGACTAGTTTTGGATTAGTCAACAACCGTAACTTGAAATACTCATAACTATGTATCTGTAATGAATAAATATCTGAAAATAGTACACAATGTTATTCAGTGTGTTTTGTGCAATTCCTCCAGGTGTCACTACTTGGAACCTCTCAGAAAAGGAGTTATAGAAAAAATGGCATACCTTGATGAATTATGGCTTCTTTTAGAGACAAAACTTCTATAGCATGCCCCGTATGGCATATTTGTTGTATGGATCTGAAAAATTGTACACAGAATAATAAAGACTGTAATCTAACCAAAAAAATTGGTCTTACTTAATTTGGATCTGTTATGAAGAATTTATGAAGTTTTTACCCGAAACACCTGTTTTAGACTAGTTTCAGGACTAGCCACAAACCCTATTTTCCACAGAGTGTAACTCCAAAAATAAAATGACCCACAAGATGAAATGTGTACCAAAAATACTTGGATATGTTTTCTCAATGGCCTATCAATTTCATGGTCAGACTCATTCTAGAAAAAACGTTATTGCGAAAATGGTGAGATGACCTGTAAATAACATACCTTAGAAAGCATCATCAAAAGAATTTATCCTCCCTTGAATTTCAGCCTTCTTTACTTCACCTTCTCTCTGTAATTCGGCTTACATATCCTTTGGTTACCTCAATCACCTATAGATATTCAATATTCTCAAGTGTGATATAAAATGAGAGAGCCTTGCCTCTTATTTATACTTTCATGTAGCTTCCTCAAGGGGTTACCTTTTAACCATCTTAACCCACTTTCCTTATTTTAGGGTTAACCAACTTCTAACCACTTGTCCAATTAGTAATTTATCCATTAAATTTATTATTCAAATAATTTATTTTGTATCCACTCTGACTTATAGTACACTCATCACTTCACTTTACCTCAAGGGGTTACCTTCTAGCCATCTTAAACCACTTTTCTTATTTTAGGGATAACCCACTTCTAACCACTTGTCAACTTAGTAATTTATCCATTAACTTTGTTATTTAAATAATTTCTTCTATATTCACTTTGATTATAGTACACTCATCACTTAACTTTATTATTTACCTTCTAAAAATCTCTTAAACCACTTTGACGACTTTGACCTTTTGGGGCTTCTAGATGACTCATGAGGGTTCTCCAACTTCACATGGCCATAACTCTCTAACCATCAGGAGTTATGTGACGTTACACATACCAATGAAAATGGAAAGAGATGTACTATCCATATAGAATAGTATTACCTGCAAATATATCAAAACTCATACCGTTATCCATCAAACAAACTTGGGTCCATTACCCAAACCTGGGTTCTCCAGCTTCACATGGTCATAATTCTCTAACCGTGAGTTATGTGATGTTCCACATACCACCAGAAATGGAATGACATGTAATACCCATACATAATAGTCTTACCTTCAAATATTTTAAAACTCATACCATTATACATCAAACAAACTTGGGTCCATTACCCAAACCTTTGTGCTACCGGAATTCGCTACCAGACTTTCTCCAAGAGTTGAAATAAATCAATAAGGGTCGACATAAATCTACAATATCACTCTCTAATGGTTGAAATCGATGACAACCAAAAATACATACCAATTTTCCATCAACCTAAACCAACTATCTGACAATCTCCCCATTTGGCATTGATGGCAACACCAACATTGATGGAAACACTTAGTGATGATAACATTCATGCTTATAATCCTCATCAATGTTTCTATCTCTCCCCCTTTGAAATCAATGGAAAAGGGTATCTCCCCTTGGGGCTGCTCCCCTTGACTGAACTCTCCTTGGGGCTGCTCCCCCTGTCTACATGCCTTTTATTTTTCTTTGTGTTTATAAGCCTCTGATTAATCTCTCTCCCTTCATATGAATAATATCTCCCCCTTTGACAAGATGGTGGGAGACGGAATCAGGATCGGATGTGGAAACTGAGGAAACCCTAATCCTCGAGCCGCAAGCAGCGATCTCCCACAGCCATAGCCCCTGTGCTACACGAGCTCTGCAGCACATCCCAGACCCTGTCCTTCTGACGCAGCACAATGGGAACGGAGGGGGGGGGACAGCCCCCCTCATACAGCAAGATCACCGCCAACGATCGATCTGGCACGCACGTGAAGAGACCAGCCTTTGAGCCGCCCCAACAAGTACACGAGCAGCTCCTAGCCAGAGAACATGGCCTCAGCAAGGAAATGGACACGGAAGATGAAGCTGGAACCTCCCAGGCGAAACCACACCGAGGCTGGGAACCAGGTAAATGCATACCCCAACTAGAAAAATCACCAAGATATATTATCAGTTCCACCAGGGTAGGAGAACACACAGAGTTCATGAAAGAACATGCTCTCATAGGGAAATTCTTGGGGCTCTGGCCCTCAGAGCGGGATCTGCATAAATGGATCAAACATTGGTAGAACCCCAAAGGGGAATACGAAGTTCATCTCAGCTCCAAGGGCTTCTTCACAATCATCCTGTATAAACTAGAGGATAAAGACAGGATATTCGAAAATGGGCCTTACTTCTTCAACTCAGCTAGGCTTTTCCTAAGATTTTGGACCGAAAGGTTCAGCCCTGACAAAGAAGACTTCACCATGGCCCCCGTATGGATCCACCTATACTCCTTACCCCAACAGTTTTGGCTGGAGGAGATTCTAATGGGCATCGAAAACACACTAGGGAAGTATGTAAGGGTGTCAGAGGCCACCAGACAAAGTAAATACACCTCCTATGCCAGGATCTGCATCTATATGAACATCTCAAAGGCACTTCTTGGTTCTGTAACCCTGGAATACCAAGACGAGGACTGGCAGCAAACACTGGACTATGAGCACATTCCCTTTCATTGCAGGAGATTCCATGAGCATGGGCACCTCTACAGGGACTGCCCCCTCACCAGAACACCCACCAAGTCAGACAAGCCAGCACAAAAGGATGGATTCACTATGGTGGCACCAAAGAAGAGAAATCCACCAAGGAGGCAAAACTAAGGGCAAAAGAAAAACATAGCAACAAGAAACTCCTATGAGATCCTGAACCACCTGCCAGAAGAAGAGGAAATCCAAGACCTGCACAAAAATCTGCAGCAAGCACCAGAAAACACACCAACTCCAACCCCCCCCCAAAGGAAAGGAAGCACACATGGAGGACCGAGGAGAGGGAGACGAAGACACCCCAATGCAGTTGGATGAAAGAGATCTGGCAGGCATAGATCTCGAAAAGTTAGAAGAGGCCCTGAACCAAAAGACCTGCAACCCTTCCTGAAGAACAGCTGCGCAAGGTGCACAAAGTTTTCCTCAATTCCTCCGCGGGTTCCACAGCACGGCTAGGCATAGCCACGGACTCACACTCCGGCTCGAAGAAAATCCTTCGAGAGAACAAAAGAAGAGGTCACAAAATAGTACATTAACTGATCAGGGAAGCAGGAAACCTCATGATAAATTCAGGACAGATCCAAAAGATCTCGGAGGTTTATCTCCAAACCCCGACACCAACTCAATGATGAAAATCCTCACTTGGAACATAAGAGGACTTAATGGTCGGTCTAAACAAAGGACCCTCCGAGACTGCATAAAAGCTGAGAATCTAGATATGCTCTTATTACAGGAAACCAAATGTGCAAGAGCAGAAGCTGAAACCATATTTCAGCGAATCTGGCGAGACTACAACTTCATATCAATAGACTCTGCAGGAGCCTCAGGGGGCTTGGCCATCCTCTAGAACCCTGCAAGCGTCAGCATCCACAACCCCTTTTCAATAGTGGGCATGATAATGTCACACTTCAAGATCATTGGCTCGAATCAAGAGGGGGACGTTATGAATGTCTATGGCCCCCACAGTCAGTAAGAAAAAGACAAACTCATGTAGAGGCTGGAACTCATCAAAACCCTGGTGACCACACGCAACTGGGTCCTGGGAGGGGACTTCAACATGATCCTTTCACTAGAAGAAAAAACAGGAGGTACCAAAAAGATGGAGCAAGATAGTGGTAAGTTCAAAACTCTTATTGATCATCTCAAATTAGTAGACATAGAAAATAGAAATGGCACTTTCACTTGGTCAAATCGCAAATCAGGCGCCCAACACATAGCCTGTCGATTGGACCACTTCCTGGTCTCAGAGGCACTAATGGAGTCAGGCTCCCAGCTGGAAAGCCTCATCCTACCGAGAGTTGGCTCAGACCACTGGCCGCTGGTCCTTAGAATCAATATCGAAACCACACCCAGGTTCAAGCCCTTCCGCTTTGAGAAATTCTGGCTCCTTCATCCAGACTTCCAACACCTAGCCAAGGACTGGTGGGCGCAGGCTGAAATAGCGCATGGTTCGAGCATGTACAAATTTCAGCAAAGACTCAAGAACTTCAAGCAGCTGTTGAAGCAATGGAATAAGAATTGTTTTGGAGACATCTTCCACAGCATTCAAGACATAGAAAGCCATCTAGAGGCGATTCAGAAAACCTTCATCGCTAGAACCAGAACCGATGACCTACTGAAAGAGGAAGCAAAGCTCAGAGGGCAACTGGAAGAGCAAAGAAAACAGGAGGAGGTCCTTTGGAAGCAGAAATCTCGAGTTCAGTGGCTCAAGGAGGGGGAGCGGAACACTAAGTTCTTTCACAGGACAGTGATGCATCGACGGCATGTCAATAGGATCACACACTTAGAAAATGAGCAAGGTGACACAATCAGAGAACACTCTGAAATAGAAACAGAACTAATCAACTTTTATCAAGACCTCTTAACAGAAAACCAGGAGGATAGAACCGCTGCCATTCAAAGAGTCACAAGGCACATACCGGCCTTAGTGACCGCGGAGCAAAATGCCGCCCTCACCAGGCCCATCACTCAGGAGGAAGTGGATCAGGCAGCAAAAGGCATGCCCCCAGGCAAGGCCCCGGGACCGGATGGGTTTACCACAGATTTCTTTCATCACTACTGGGACCTAATAAAAAAAGATGTTTGGAAAGTGGTTGAGGAATCAAGAGCTTAGGGAGTGGTTCTTCTCGCTCTAAACGCGACCTTCCTCACCCTCATTCCAAAAGAAGAGCGAGTTACCAACCCCAAGCACTTCAGACCCATAGCCCTCTGCAATGTCATCTACAAGATCATCACGAAGGTCATAGCCAACAGGCTGAAACCCATCCTGATGCACGTCATCTCCAAAGAGTAGGCTAGATACGTGGAAGGAAGGCAAATCATGGACAACATCATTCTGGCGCATGAAGTCATTCACTCTCTCAAAACCTCCAAAACCCTAGGTATGTTAATAAAACTGGACCTCTCCAAAGCTTTCGATAGAGCCAGTTGGCAATATCTCAAAGCCATCCTTGACTCCTTTGGCTTTGATCAGGGATGGGTCAAGTGGATCCTCAATCTTGTCTCCTCCACCTTCTTCTCCATCTTAGTCAATGGCGTTCCTTCCAGGCCCTTCTCACCTTCCCGTGGCATTCGACAGGGGGATCCCCTTTTTCCCTTTCTGTTCATCCTCATGGTGGAAGTTCTGGGCAGATCCATCACAGTGGCGCTCTCAGATGGCTCCCTCAAAGGACTACCTCTCCACAACCTTCAGCCAACCCTCTCCCATAGCCAGTTCGTAGACGATACGCTTCTACTCAACTCCCCCTCGGCACGAGAAGCCTGCACCCTCAACTCTATCCTCTCTGACTTCACGAAAGCCTCTGGCATGTCTCTAAACCTTGACAAGTCCAAACTCTACTTCTTTAATACCCCTGCCCCTATTCAAGCCCACGTCTCGAGACTCCTAGGCATACCAAGGAGCTCCCTTCCGTCCAACTACCTAGGCATCCCCCTCACGGGAGTTGCTGCCAGATCCATCTCCTGGGACAACCTTCTCCTTTCCATTTCCAATAGACTAAGTAATTGGACTTTCAGACCCCTTAATATAGCCTCCCGGCTCGTCCTCCTAAAGTCCATCCTGCAGGCCCTCCCCACCTATCTCTTCACGGTCCTAGCAGCTCCAAAACACGTCATAAAATCCATAAGAAACTTGCAACACAATTTCCTCTGGCACGACCACCAGCCAAACAAGAAGTGGGCCCTAGTGAGCTGGGACAAAACCTGCAAGCCAAAAAGTCAAGGGGGACTAGGCCTACGGGACCCAGGAAAACTCAATCAAGTCATGGGAGCTAAAATCTGGTGGCGTTGGCTGAAAGCTCCTACAATGGCATGGGCATGAATTTGGAAACGCAAATATGCCCCACTAACGCCAGTCAATCAGCTCATCAGACATAACACTAGAATTCAAGGGTCCAACATCTGGAACACCGCTTGGCAAAACCATACCCTGGTTCAGGATCACGCCTTCTGGGAGGTCAGAGATGGGGAGAGTGCTATGTTTTGGCATGACTCCTGGCAGCAACTCAAACCACTGAATGGCATTGAATACCTCGACACCCTGAGGGAAGCCATTGACACGCATGCCTCACTAAAATTCAAGGCTCTTTGGAAACCTCAAGAGAAACACCCACATTGGTGTCAATGGAAGGTATCACACCAAGACCTGGGAGTCCCTGAAAATCTCAGCCTGGGAAGCTGGCCTATACAAGCCAAACAAAGAAAAATTCAAGTCAGAGATGGACTGGACATCCTGAGATGGGGGTATTCCACAGCTGGAACCTTCACGATCAAGGAAGCCTACACCATCTACAACCACCACCAAGGTGAAGAAAATCAACCCATCTAGAATAAAATCTGGGACCCTGCTCTCTGGCCTAAGGTCTCAACCTTCCTCTGGCTAGTATTGCACAATAGGGCCCTAACTTGGGACAATCTCAGGAAACGAGGCTTCATTGGACCCTCCCTTTGTGTGCTCTGCCAGCAACAAGAAGAAACCAAAGAACACCTCTTCAATGGCTGCCGATACAACCAGAACGTATGGGATCAAAGTGCACAAATCATGCGTAGGACGGGGCAACATCGAAACATCATCAATGAAACAATAGAGCACTGGGATAGAATATCCTTCAAAAGCACGCTTCTAAATCACATTTGGCACCTCTTACCAAGATTTATCCTCTGGCAGCTCTGGAAGGAAAGAAATAGAAGAATCTTCCACTTGCAGGCCTCCTCGCCGGAAAGCACCTGGGAGACCATCAACTCACTAATCAAAGAGACCATTCGGTGCAGACCCTGGGAAAAGGAGGACCTACATGGCACCCCCAAAGAGCAGTGCATCCTCCAACATTGGCAGCCCCTCCCTTGCAATCACTCAGCCCTGCGGACCAACAAACCCCCCCAAGCCAGCCCCGCCACCTGGTCCCCCCCTCAGGCCCCTTTCATTAAAATCAACTTTGATGGAGCAGCCAAAGGCAACCCGGGAACAGCAGGATGGGGTGCAGTGATCAAAGATTCAAAAGGGCAAATCCTGGGGCTTTTAGCAGGCTTCCTCGAGGAGACGACAAATAATGTGGAAGAGTTAACAGGCCTATTGAGAGGACTACAAGCAACAATCGTCAAAGGCCACCGCAATATAGTCCTGGAAGGAGACTCACAGGTCATCATCCATATAATCACCAAAATCATGAATGGAAGTCCACCCTCAAATATCTCACCAAGTTGGTGTCTCTCAGGACTGCTAGAGGACTTCGAAAGCCTCCTCACATCCACGCTTAGCATAATACCTTCCCATGTGAAGAGAATGACGAATAGGGTCGCAGACTGCCTAGCAAACGAAGCAGTCAAAAGGGAAGATGATTACTCAAGTTGGAGGGACCATGCCCCAGAGGGCTCAGACATCCTTACGAGATGCCAGGCCCTATCCCACAGGGACCTCCTCCCCCCGGATGGGGTGACACACGCCAATCAGCAAACAAGTGGACGCTCGTCGGGACACCCATTTATGGCATCAACCAGCGAGCGCCCTCCGAACACTTATTAGCCCATGGCCTACACCAGGCACTTCCTATCAATGAGCCCTCTCACGCGAGGGAATTGTACCTAGAGCCAGCGCACTAACAGCCCTGCCTTAATGGCCTCGGTAGGCTCGACAGCGTGGTGTGTAATCGCGGGGATGAATAGAGGTGAGGTGAATTGGACCCTCGCAGTGTTCATTCTGTTCAATTTCAATTTCTGACCTCTGCTGCAACTTGTAAGTGAAACAGCCGAACAAATAACAGTTCGAACCATGCCTAGACTCCAGGGGAAATCCCGCAGAGGGGAAACATGGTACAGGGCCGAGTCTAGGCATAAACGCATCCGCAATTTCGAAACAGCTTTGGCTTTGGATGCCACCAGACGCAAGCACAGACCGGGGACACCACCCATGGTGATTATAGAAGAAATTAGTTGGGAGGAGGCACAGCAACACCTCCCCTCACTCGTTAGCGCCGAAGCAACAAAGACACCGCATGGAGACGCCCAGTGGGACCTCAACGCTGCCACCACGGAGGACCTCTTCCCACCATGCATTGTGGAAGAGGAAGCCCCTCCCGATGACATTATAGGAATGGTGAAGCCTGCAGGGTTGTCATCTCGTGTAGCGGAGGACTCTAGCACACGAACGCCCAACGTCAGTGGGGAACCGGACCAGCCTCCAGCCTCAGATTTTCGGTACCTTTCACTCATCTTTGAGCTCTGGAACCTGATGGAAGACCACGCTTTTTGTCTAGCCAGGTTGGACCAACGGCTGGACATGCTTTTTGCAGCCTATTTCAGAAGCTCTCCAAAGCGGCAGTGCCCGACGTGCGCACAGGCATACTCGCTCCTGGCAGGCTGGCGTCAGAAGAGGCACGAAACTCCTGGTTAGGATTATTTCTGCTGTCTAGTTCAATTAGAAAGTTCAGTTACTTTTTGGTTTAGTTATGGCCTCCATTTTAAAACTCTCTAGCTTAATAGCCCTGGTTTCCCTTGGGTGGGGCTCCCACATGTATAACTTGATAATAGGTCTACATCTGGCACAGAGCGCCCAGCTGTCCTGGTTTCCTGCTCAAGCAGGACAGCTGGCGGCAACAATGGACATTGTATTTTCCTTTTTGTTATTATAAT
>ML778971.1:387888-404407 GCA_009831015.1 Picea engelmannii
TGTCGGTTAATTGTTATGAATGTGTGAACCATGTTTCTTTTCCTTTGACCATAAGATACCTTAACTTCGGGACGAAGTTTCCTGAAGGGTGGGTGTATGTAACAACCCTAGTAGAATATATGTTTAGGGATTATTAAGTAAAACAAAATTATTAGGTAATTAATTTTTCTAACATATTATTAATTAAACAAAGATTGGTATAATGATATTAGTTAAATATTTATTAATTAATTAATGGTTATAATTTGATTAATTAATTACCTGTTACATTCATTGACATGGGTATTAAATTAAGAGGGTTAATAAATTATATTGTTTAAGTTAAGGGTTTACGAAAGAGGGGATAAGGAGCATTAATAAACAGATAAGGAACATTAATAAGTGGATAAGGGGCATTAACTAGGTGGATAAAGTAATAAATGTGTAGGTAAAGAATTAAATGAGCAGAAAGGGCGGTGAAAGGGGGATATGAGCAGAGGAGGTTTACGAAAGAAGGGGAAATTATTACCATTCTACGGGGGGAATTTTTGGAGGGTTCTCTTGGGTTTGCGCAGGGGAGTTTGAGTTCTGTAGTCGGGAAGGGTTAGTACAGGGGGCACCAGTTTGCTGGGGGTTTTGGGCACGAGGGCCAGGATATCCATATGGTATCCTGGAGCTAGGAAGCTGTCCTAGTTGGCAGGGTGGAAACACAGTTTGGGCAGAGTTGGTCTGTGGCTTCAAGCTGGGCAAGGCAGCAGCAGGAAGGTCAACAAGACAAGCGGAGGGTTAGCATCAGAACAAGCTATTTTAAAATTATGTATTTGTTTTATTCTGTTATAAAATTAATATTCGTTGATAAATTTAACATGCGTATGTGATGAATTAAAAGGAATTATTGAATTTTTTGAAATCAAGTAGAAGTTACTGTTTTGTTTGTGGAATTAATTGATGTTAAATTAATTCAGTTATTACACCCTGGCTTTTGAAAGTCGACCACTCAAGGGAAAGGACTTACACAAACCCATTTATGAGAAGGAAATGATGGAAATACTACATGCATTGAAGAAATAGCTTCCTTACCTAATAGGTAGGCACTTCAAGGTCAAAACAGATCATGAAAGTCTTAAATACTTCTTGGAACAAAGACTATCTTTAGAATAAAAACAAAAATGGGTAACTAAGAAATTGGGTTATGATTTTGAAATCGTCTATAAAAAAGGGAAGCAAAATGTTGTGGCAGATGCACTCTCAAGGAAGGATGAAGATGTTGATGCCTTTCTCTATGCTATCTCGATCATCCAACCCGATTGGATAATAGAAGCAAGGGATGAATGGAAGAATGGCGAAAAAGTGTGGACTCTCATTCAAAGGTTGTAACGAGATTCCAGTACATCAGATACATTTACATGGAAAAATAATAAATTATGGTCCAAAGATTGCTTATATTTATGTAAGAACTCCCAACTCAAACAAAAGGTACTATTGGAATTTCACACCTCTCCAATAGGAGGGCACTCGAGATTTTTAAAAACCTACCATAGGGTCAAGAAGGAATTTTTTTGGGATGGCCTTAAAACTGATGTTTAAAGGTTTGTGGCAGAATGTTTGGTTTGCCAACAAAATAAGGTGGAAACAATTAAGACCCCAAGTATTTTACAACCATTAGCCATCCCAAGTCAGCTCTAGGAGGAGGTTTCCATGGATTTCATCACAGGGTTATCGAAGTCTAAAGGAAAGAGTGTCATCATGGTGATTGTTGATAGACTGACCAAGTACGCACACTTTTTTGCACTCTCTCATCCCTTCAAAGTCAGTACAGTTGCCACTGCATTCATCGAGAAAATTCAAAAGCTACATGGCAACCCAAAGATTATTGTAAGTGATAGAGATCCCATCTTCACTGGACATTTTTGGACGGAATTATTTTCTTCTTTGGGTACTCAATTGGCTCATAGCTCATCCTATCATCTCAATCTGATGGAAAAACTGAGATAGTGAACAAATTTCTGGAAGGATGCCTTCGTTGCTTTGTCTCTGATAAACAAACACAATGGATCAAATGGTTACCATTGGCAGAATGGTGGTATAACACTTCCTTTCATACCGCAACAAAAATGACACCATTTATGGCACTCTATGGATACCACCCTCCTTCCATCACTTCTTCTCTAAAAGAAAAATCTAAGGTTCAAGCAGTGGAATATCACATCGAGCATCAACAACAAGTTCTCCAAATATTAAAGGACAACCTGACCATGGAACAAAATTGCATGAAACAACAAGCAGATCAACATCGTAGTGAAAGAAGTTTTGAAGTAGGGGATTAGGTGTTTCTAAGACTACAACCATACAATCAGATGTCCCTCAAGCAATACAAGAAGGATAATAAATTATCACCAAAGTACTATGGCCCTTATAATGTGTTCCAAAAGATTGGTACTATGGCATACAAATTGGAGTTGCCTGCATCTTCATGAGTACACCCATTTTTCCATGTTTCATGCTTAAAGAAGGTTATAGGTGACAAGATCCCAGTTCAAACTGTATTGCTCTGAGCATCCATAATCTCAAACATGTCTCCCTTCCTTACTTCATTCCTTCTTCTAGCCATGCTATGTGAAGTCCTCATCACGGAATTTCTTCTTGTGTTCCAACACTCCTGGGATTTGTGGCCAAACCCACTACAGTTGTAGCATCTAATGGTGTTACAGTGAACAACAATGTTTCCTACTTGATCACATATCCAACACCTCATGGTGTTATAAAATATTCCATTATATCTCCTTTCATGAGATCTACATTCAAAATCTTTGTGACCATATCCATTACATGAATAACAATGCCCATGAAAAATACTTTCATACCTTTGCTTTGGTGTCCCAAGAATAGTTTCTTGATGTCTTCCTTGATTTGTTCTTTTGAGATTTTATTTTCTTTGTGTAGATGGTTGTTTTGCAAAATTGTCTTCCTTCTTTGATGGACTTACTTCATGCTTTATTGAGGTGATTTCTTTAGCATGTGTAGCTTCCTTTTTGTATCCAAGACCCGATTTATCATATGGTGATCTTTGACTTTCCAAGATCTCATCCAAGATTAGTGAGCTATTCAAGAATTTATTTGACTTCTCCACTTTCTTTCTAAGATCAAAAATTTTAGCTTCTAACTTACAACATGACTCTTCCTTTTCTTTTATTTGATTCTTCAATAGTTTTGTGAGAATTTCTTTTAACTTCAAGATGTGACTTTGACTCTTCTTGAGAAACCTCTTTGTTGTAGGTGAATCCCCCTACAGACAAGTGGATTCCCTCTTGGCCTCTAGATTCCTAAGGCCAAGACAGAAAGTGCTTAACATGGACACTGACTTTCTTTTAGATCTAATCAAGCTAATGAATGAAAAAGAAGGAGAAAGATATGTACCTTATGAACGACGTTTTTCCTTGCAAAGTCTAGGTTGAGCTTCGATCTTGAGCTCCCTGATAGATCTTGTAAGTCAAATAAAGATACAATGGAATTTCTACTGTACTGAGATTAGTTCAATCATATATCCATCCACTGCAGACAAACTCATATGGAACAAGAACAAGTTTGAAAGAAACAGGCCAAGCATTGATTATATTACTGAGAACAAGTAAAAGTACTTACAATCCTTTGAATGAAGGTGAATCAACCTCTTCCAGTTCTCCTTGTCCAACCCCTTTGCTCAATCAATCTCCACTAATTGCTTTGATGACATCTCACTCATGAGATCATAAGTTTGATGTAATTCTCAATTGTTATTGTACCTTTCACCATGAGAAGGCCTCCTTATATAACCTTGGAGAGGTCCAACTACTTGAGAGATATTTGGGATAAGTTGAGGATTCCTCTCCTTCAGTTGAGGATTTCGCCTAAGATCATGCCTTGACCATCTATTCGAATCCAACTACCTTCAGGAGTTGAGGGATTCTTCCCTTATTTGTCTCAAAAAACCCATAATTTTCTCAAAATAAGGTAGCGCTCCCCCAAAGGGGTGCACAGATCACTCAAACACTCCCAAAAGAGGCTCAGGGTGCGCCAATGCTCCCTAACAGTGGGTAGGGGAGCGATCCTCTCCAAAAATCTATTTTTTAGTGATTTTCTCAATGAAAAAAGATTTGTACTCCATGTCAAGAGACTTTTCATCTTCTAAACTATCCTTTGAGGTGTCTTAAGTGTCTTCATGATGTCGTTAGGGACACGACATAGGCAAGATGGTAGCATACTATTTTTGACACTTGCAACACTTATTGTCAAGATGTGACACTTGCGAACAAGATGCGACACTTACAACACTTGTAATGACGACACTTGCGACACTATCGAAGTGAGTAATTTTGAGGTGTAACAGATTGCCCCCCAAAGTATGAAGTTAGAAGACGATGATGACTGAAGTACTTTGTAGACTTTTTCGAGCAAGGGTATGGATAGAGAGAGACCGGAAAAATCTGCACACAACCATCAAACAAATATTATGACATGTTTCAAAACCCAAGGCAGACATACCTATGCTTGAGTGATAAAGACTTCTTAGGTATGGCCGCCATCAAATACACTGCGGATCCATAATTATATTGACAAAAGGTATAGACACTGAAGATACACTGTGGATCTATACTCCTATGACCTGAACTGATCGTAGCCACAAAGAATACACAGTGGATCTACGAGATGACAAGACATAGCCATGACCAATACAAAATGGATCTATGTAACAGTATATGTGTCATAGTTTCAAAAGAACTCCTTTGCAACCTGGGCAAAGTACATATAAGAGTGAAAACTCAAACCAGGGTCTTTGTACCAATCCCTATGTAGTACGAATCTAACCATGTGAATAGATGTCCTCATGTCAAACATGGCAGAAACCACTTGATTACTGGTCAATGATGTAAACTGTTAACAAGCGCGAGGGAGATCATCTTTGATGTCAATGATTCCCAAGGTACTCGAGTACATTCCAACGAATGTGAATGAATGAGTTGAAGTCGAACATCCGTGGAATCATCCAATCAGAGGTCAATGATCTAAACCCACTGTTGGACATGAGGAGGCATGTCATTGAGACATGCAAGTCCCAAGGTACTAATTGGTTTCTAAGTCTAGCTCCTGGATAATGTCTTGAAGTCGACAGTAATAGACTCGTCGAAGGAGGGCCTTGATGTATCCCCCATCAATGACATGAAACTAACACAGAGATGTAATTGGTAGATCAAATGAATATGGACTGACACGGGTAGTGAAACAGGATATTTGTGATGTCTAACTCTCGAGGCAGATACTTCCCTTGAACACTGAGGCACGATAGTAGAAACATGACATGGACCAAAACTTGATAATGCAGTGGATGCTGTGGCTTTCGTCAGATGACCCAAATGAGTAAAATAAACTCAGAGGGTTGGCTCAGTGCAGAGGTTCAGTGGATTAAAATGTGTGCAAAGACAAAGTCTCATTTTCAAGGGAGACTGTAAGAGTTACTGGTAGTGTTCTCAAAAAATTGCTTGGCTTTCTTTTTTCAATTTTTCCCCCATCCAAATAGATGAGTACCTATTTTTAATTTAACAAGCTCGAGGAGGGTAACACATGCTTGATATGACTCACTTTCAATAATCCCTTCTTCCTTTTTTTAGCGAACTAGAAGAAGTAAGGGTTTGGTCCCGTATGGTCCCTTCAATGTATGATTGTTTAACAAGTCCAGAGAAGGTAAACTCAGTGGTTTTTCATATTTAGAGAGTTTGAAAACAACTTAAAGATGATTCCATTATTGTCCTTATTTGTAATGTTAGTCTCACGAGGCCGAAAAAGAGATAAATTATCACTCGAAAGATGCCCTTTAAAACCTTCTAACGAGTGGGAAAGGAAGCAAGATCACTCGACAATATTTTCACGTTTAGAGAGTCTGAAAAGAGTTTAAAGAAGACTCCAGGGGGTTCCTTTTTCGTGTATCCATGCGGGTCTGAAAAAGAGATAAAAGTTTACCCGGCGTATTCTCATGTGTTGGAGCTTGAGAATGAACGAAGACTATGCTCATGAAGGTGACAAGATAAAACGAACAAAACCCACTTCAAAACCTTCCAATCATGTCAAAAAACTGCATTCCAGGGGATCAATAAGCCTCCAAACATTTTTCAAAAAACCCAAAAATAACTATATCATATGAAAAAAAATGAAAAGTATAATAGTAAAAAGGGGTAAAAAATGTCATTTACCATTTCATTTATGCAAAGATTTGTAGCAGTGGAGAATTTGTGTTTTTGGAGGTGAATCTTGAATTGTTTAGTGCCAGAGCTACAGTTGATCATTTTCCTCATCGTTTGGACCAGGTTGGTGTTCTTCTCCTTCTCGTTCATTTGCATGATTTAAATTTTGTTTTAAGGCACCAAAATGTTATGAAAAATGATGCCCTAGGTCAGCCCAAGCGCCCAAAAATCTCAATGCTCTCTAAAAATTGTGGGTATGTGTTACATAGCTTGCAAAATGCTTTTATTAACCCATGGATGGTGTGCCAACGCTCTGATGTAGTGGCAATGGAGCGTTGTCTCAAAAATCATAAGAAAAATGCCCAAAAATGGCTTACGCACGCCCAATCTATGAAGAGGGAGTTTTTGAGTTTTTGAACATTTAAATGGTGGATGGATGTCCTGATATTCATATGAAAAGGGCATTGTTCTTTTGCAAACACAAATAATCATTTTTTTTTTAATTTTTAAAATTGCCAAAAATTCGTCGAAATCATGATTTAATGAATTTTGTTCTTAATTGCAGGTGACTTCTACAACATGCTTGAGTGAAAAGAAAGAGAACATGAGCTTGATGACATGGCCACTCTGCAAAGTCCCTGATCGAGAGCTACGTTGAGGAATTGTGGTCTCCTCAAATATTTTAAAATGCAAAAGATGAAGAAGGATATTCTTCTTCTCGAATACATGATCGGGTTGTGGAATGTTGCAGAGAAAGGGTTCTAGATAGGGACACAACTTATGACCATCGAGATGGAGGATGTATATTTCATAGCCGATCTTTCGAAGAGAGGGTTTCCTATAGCTTTATCCAGGCAGAGAGCACTTCTTGCACCTGTGGATGAGTATCTGGCAAACCATTGTGTCTCGGGAGCGAGGCTAGTCAAAGGCAGGATTGCAATCAAAGATATCAGAGAATTGCCCCTTCAATCCATCTTGTTTTCCATCACAAGCATAGCAGGAAGTACCAGTGCACATCTAGTCTCAATATCACAGGTGGCTTATGGTTTACAGTGTTTAGAGCCAACACTATTCAACTGGAGTGCAGGGTTCCTTCAAAATGTGAAGGAACAAATCACGAGATGCAAAGAAGGACAGTAGAAGCAATTTGGGCATGGTTCATTCTTGGTTTTGTTCTTTTTGGAATGCATTCCCCAGATGCAACCTCAGATTACATTGGTAGTACGACCAGTGGGAGAACCACGTATGGAGCGGTGGACAAGCTTGTCCCCGAGACTAGGCTCAAATTCAGTGTTTAGATTTACTGAGGGCTTCTTCACTTGGCTGAAGCACCAAGTGATTGTGATAGAATATTTTCCATATGTCGGAGTGGATTTTCGAGGAAGCATGGACTTGGTCCTTCCAGTAGGAGAGGATAGGGATGTGTTAGGTGAGAAACCCAAAATAATCTTGACAAGTGTTTTTTGTTGTTTTTGATTTTTTTTTTTTTTAAACGTTATATTATATGTTTTTGGGGGGGTACATAGAAGAGTCTTTAATAGACGTATCATTTCATCGTGAAGATAGAGGAGTAGTACATCCAGCAGATATGCCAACATTGGGGCATCACCGATATGCTCAGGTTGTAGCTGATCAGGGGGTAGTGGTAGGAGAACTCCAGGAGGTTGAAAGAAACCTCCAAGGCCTCACGATAGGTATCCCTCCTCTCATGAGTCACGAAATACCAGCACATCTACAGAGACACACTGTGGGGGTGTCTGAAAGTCTTAACTCTCTACTGAGGCGAATATCCCATGCAGTGATATATTACTCGTATCATAATGTGATGCAGGGAGATTAGGATCTTCCTGATGATTGTATAGTCTGTAGGACGATGTTTATGGGTGTGAGGACCCACATTTTTCCTATCTATGTATCATTTTTTATGTAATCAAACATTTGCAGTCACGCCGTATATATATACATTTCCGAGTATTTACAGTGCCAAAAGATTTTCAAATGATGTTTTTATGTGATGTGTTTTAATTTACATGATGATATATGATGTGATTCATTTCCTTTATGAAATCTTATCTATGTGTGAGATATCTATCCATAATGTAATTTTCTAGCGAATCTGAAATGGTATTAAGTTCTCTTGGTATGTGTCGATATTCAATAAAATCAAACATTTGTTCAATATGGCGCACTCGTAGATGGAGACGTAGTAGGATAGGGTTGCGAATAGCGTAGACACGATTGAGTTGATACACCACGATTTGAGAGTCCAGATGAACAATTATGTGGGAAATTCCTAGGGAGGATGCTTCGGTTAAAAGTCCAATGACAACATGATATTCTGCCATGTTATTAGTTGTCGATCCTAAGAAAATACCTCTTGAACTAACCAACTCATCAGAGTGGTAAATGACCCAAGCTGCGGAGGCAACGTTTTGGGTGTGTCAACTAGCACCATCCGCAAACCCGATAAAGATAGGAAAGGAAGATGTCATCTGCACATGAAAAACACAATACATAGTATAAGTGGCCAAGAAAAAAACTCGAGCACGCAAGAGAAAAGACACACCAAAAAAATAAAAATACAATAGTGTACAAATCATGTACGCTAGATGTCCTAAGCATAGTAATTCTTTAGGTAAATCCCATTCTGGGGCTTGCCCAAGGAAACTGAATCGTAATCGGCTAGTTCGTAGGCACCTCTATGTAGAACATGTTTCATGATGTAGGGATTGTGCCATAGAGGTTCTAACTTCCTTGTCCCTAACTTATCATGAACCTGTTCATATACGAGGACTAAGTCTCCTTCTGCAAAAGTGGGAGGATGGACGGATTTGTCGTATTGATGTTTGATTCTCTTTTGATACGTCTCATTAATGAGAGCAGCATCATGATGTGTTTTTTCCAAACTATTCAAGTGTAGGAAACGTTCTTCTTCAGCAGAAGTGTGGGGCAAGAGTTCTACTTTAAGTTTTAGTGAAGGAATTTCGCACTCGATTGGTAACAAAGCCTCAATGCCATATACTAATTAGAAGGGAGTGAATCCAGTAGCATTTTTTACTGAGGTTTGATAAACCAAGAGAGTGGAAAAAGGTTGTAAATGCCAAGATGTCTTTTTTACCCCTACCATCTATTGGATCATCATTTTGAGGACATTGTTGATAGATTCAACTTGTCCATTAGCTTGAGGGTAGTAGGAAGATGAGTTCTCATGGAGAAAACCCAACTTGGTATGCAACTCATTCATCATCTGGTTTTGAAAATGGGAACCATGATCAGTGACAATGGCTTGTGGAACACCAAAGCAAGTGATGATGTGATTAAAAAAGAAAAGGGTTGCAGTACGGTCGTCGTTCAAAAAGGTGGGCATAGCCTCAACCCATTTTGTAAAGTAATCGACGACGATGATTATATAACTGTGCCCCCTGGCTGAGGTAGGCTTACAATGCATGAAATCAATGCCCCATTTTGCAAAGGGGCCGATGGCAATAACTGGATGTAGCAGAGCAGGGTGGGTGCATGCCTTGTTTTGAATAGCTTGGCAGGGTGGGCACTTTTTGATGGCCTCTATACAATCCTTGAAGATGGAGGGCCAAAAGTATCCGGCATGTAAAAATTTCTGGGCAGTAGCCATCCCAGAAAGGTGACCGCCACAGGCTCCAAGGTGATAGTCATTGAGGATGCGTTCAGCCTCCTCATGAGTGAGACATCGTCGCAGGACGGTATCAATGCCACGACAATATAAAGTGTCGTCGATAATAAGATAACGACGAGATTGGTGGTGAATACGAGGGCATTCTTCGCGAGAGATATCTGGCTGAAAACATTATGTCTGGAGATAGAGAATGATGTCTCCATACTAGGGATCAGAAATGCTAATGAGGAATAAAGATTCATCAGGAAGAGAATCTCTAGGCTCAGTTTCTTCATCAGCACAGGGAAAATCACAAATGAGTTCTACAAACACCAGGGACATTTTAGGTTTGGATTTGGCAAATTCAAGATCAAATTCTTGAAGGATTACGATCCATTTAGAGTATTTTCCCCCAAGCACCTGACGTGTCAGGATGTGATACATGGGGTTGGAATCTGCTAACCGTGGTGGTGCGTAACAGAATGTAGTGATGAAATCTCTGGATGGCGATGACGGTTGCCAGAGCAAACTTCTCAACATGTGAGTAACAAAGTTCAAGTCCAGATAGACTTTTACTCATGTAATAAATCACATGTTCTTCACCAAAAGAGTCCTCTTGAACTAACACCATGGTGATAGTGGAAGCAGAGACCGCTAAGTAAAGGATATAATCCTTTGCATAGTTTGGAGGATGTAACAAAGGAGTGTTATTCAGTGCATGCTTGAGAGCATCGAACGATCGTTGAGCAATGTCATCCCAGATGAAAGGGGCGTCTTTCCTCAACAAGCGCGTGAAGCCTTTAGTGATCTCAGCGTAGTTACAAATAAATCGGTGAAGAAAATTTACTTTCCCTGCAAACTTTGGAGTTGTTGTAGGTTGGTAGGTGGGGATAAAGCTATAATAGCTCAAACTTTTAAGGGATCCACCCGAATCCTATCCTTGGAGACAATAAAACCGAGAAGCTAGCCAGATTTGACAACGAAAATACACTTATGTGGGTTCAGATGAATGCGGTAGAACCGACATCGAAGAAATATAGCTCGTAGATGACCAAGATGGTCGGATCGACTGGATGAGTGGGCGGGTAAGTCATCGAGGTAAGGTTCCGCAATATGTTTGATATCATGGAAAGCGTACGACATGGCATGCTGGAACGTAGCCCCAACATTTTTAAGGCCAAATGGTAGCTTCCGATATGCAAAAGTTCCCCAGGGGCAGATGAAGGTTGTCTTATGTTGATCAGCCGGTAAGATGTCAATCTGGTTATATCCTAAGAAACCATCCATAAAAGAGAAAATTATGCTACCAACGCAATTATCAATAATATGGTCGATAAAGGGTGTTGGGTAGTTGTCTTTTGGACAAGCCTTGTTAATATCCCTATAATCAACACAAACGTGAATGGTCCCTTGTTTCTTAGTAACCAGAATGATATTGGAAACCCATTATGTCAAGGGGATAGGATAAATGAAGCCATATTTCAATAACTTTTCAACCTCTACCTTAATAGCCCTGGTCTTTTTAGGGTGGATTGGGTGGAGTTTTTGTCGAACAGGTTTGACACTGGCATAGGTTTTAATCTCATGCATAACGATTGACGGATCGATTCCAGGCATCTCTTCGTAGCTCCAGGCGAAGACATCATGAAATTATTTAAATAAAGAAGTATAAGAGACCACTTCCTTGGGTGAGCAATTAGCTTCGAGGTTAATGTTTTCCATGACATGTTCCTTGATCGAAATATCAACAACAATTGTAGAGGATATGTTTCCCAAATTCCCCTCAGAAAGAGTATCTTGTGTGAGGATGGGAGATTGCGGAAAATTGACAACATCAAAAGGGAAGACAGAGTGTATGTCTTCTTGAATTTCTTTGAGAGGTGGAAGAAAAGAGGACCGATGATGGCTATCATCCCAAGGTACATCATCGAGGCTAATCATTTCCATTATGGATTCATCGGAAGGAAATATGTGAGAAATGTAGTTGATTGCAGACGACAAGGAATTTAACCATGACGGTATTGAATAAGTGTTGGGTTGATCCAGGTGGATATCGGTGGCCACCCAGCTATTCCACTTGGACCCACACCATTGTTTCTTTCAATTTTTCAGTTTCCTTAATTGTAGCACAATTTACTATTTCTAGCAGTTCTTCGGGTTCTGAACTTTAGGAGCTATTTTGAGGCCCTAAATGGTGTTTTTTTGGGCATGAATGGTCTGGTGAATATGAGTCCGTTTTGAACTTGATATTCGTTGTCAGCAGTGTAGTCCTCAAATAGATATTTCTAATGATGTATCATGTGCATCAAACGGAGATAGTATGCCAAAGTTACGACCCCATGAAATTGATGTACCAATTTACCCCAACAGGGCCCATATTCTGGCATTTCATCTCCTAGGGTTAGGTTTTTGGATGTTTAGGGTTTTCCATTGTTTCTTATTAATATATAGGCCTTCGAGACTCATTGTAATAGGCAATTCAGAGGCCAATAGCTTCCACATCTCTTCTCAGAGATAAGCTACCAGCGCCCTAGCTAGTTTATTTCCATTCTGTTTGTAAGCATTTTTCAGTCATTTGTTATTAGTGAAATGAAGTCTTATTTCTGTTGCATCTCTGTGTTTATGTGTATTTATGTATTTCATTGTGTTCCTACATAAATTTGGATCAGTGGTATCAGAGCATTCTGCTCATTTTCGATCTTTCTTTGCATGTCCCCAATGAGGTCAGGGTATAAGGAGTTGGGGCTCGATCTGGTTGAACCTTTGAAAGATCAATCTCGCAAGCCTCGACGACCACCCATGGGGGAAGAAAAGAAAGATGAGGCAGTAGGAGATCCTATCAAAAATTTTCTCGAGGAGGCCCTCGAGAAACAAAGGAATGCGATGATGGACAACTTTACCCAGATTCTTCAACGGATTCCCACTAGCGACGCATCGACAACCAACAACCACTCTGTAGGTGCCACTCCTTTTAAGATACAAGTAAACTTTGACATTCCCATATTTGAGGGCCAAATAGATGCAGATGTTGTGGATAGATGGTTGAATCTATTAGAAGGATATTTCTCGGTTCAAGAATTTTCCGACCAAGAAAGGATTATTTTTGCACTCCTCAAAGTTGCCCCCCATGTCAAGGACTGGTGGGAAACCTCCTCAAAGCAACAGGGTGAGGGGGAACCCTCTCTATTCTCGGCCACACCCATTTGGAATTCTTTCCGAGACACCATCAAGGAACAATATTATCCCATGGGGAGCTATGAGGACAAATACATATAATGGACTACGCTGCAGTAGCAAAGGGACCAAGATGTGCATGAGATGATGAATATGTTTCATACCCTATGCACAAAGTTGGGTATCAAAGATTCAAAGAAACATTTTGTGTTAAATTACTGTAGTTTTCTTCACAGATACATTCATGAGGAAATGGAGTTCCTCAACATCTCCTTGCTTGGTGTGGTGTACCGATATGCTTCCAAGATTGAGCAAAAGTTCAAACAGAAAAAGTGAGACTTTGGGTCTACAAATCAAAAGCAAGGGAAAGGTACCCCCAAACCACAGAACAAAGGACCAATCCAAGGTGGGGTGGCCCAGGATAACCCGCCAAAGCCACAAGCAAAGAACAACACCACAAAGCCAAAAAAGGACACGGGGAAGTGGTGTGAGTTCCATAAGAGCTCCACTCACAACACAAGTGAGTGTCAGGCCAAGCAGTCACTGGTAGTCGAGTTGAAGGCTTCTGAATTGGATGCATGCTCCGACTCTGAATCAGAACCCAACAAGGGGAATGATAGGGGAAGCAGATTATCAATGCGGAGCCCAATGCCACCGTTGCCACCACGAAGATCTAGAAGGAGGAACTAGAAGATCCAGAGGAGGCAGAGCGTCTCTTCCATTCCAAGATGTGGGTAAAGGGTTCCCCGTTGCAGTTCATTTTTGATAGCGGGAGCCAGAAGAAACTCATCTCGGTAGAGGTCATAAAGCGGCTGGGATTTCCAACCACAACACACCCACAACCATACACCATCGGGTGGCTGCACCAAGGACGGGACCTCCACGCCAGCCAACAATGTCGCCTTCCCTATAGCATCAAGCCCTTCACGGATGAGGTATTATGTGACATTGCTCTTCTTGATGTTTCTGATGTATTATTAGGCCAACCGTACTTGTGGAAGCAACATGTTGTGCATGAGTCCAGGCCTCATGATGTTATTATCACCTTGGGCAATAAGCTGTACAAGATACCGGAGATAGCACCACCTACCACCATCTCTTTGGTTACTGCAAAACAATGCAGTAAGCTCATTTCCAAAAACAAGAAATTTGTTTTCCTGATGATCCGCCCTCAGGGAAAGAGGAAGATTGTGGCCATGACCTCCAAACAGGGCCCCGCTGCACGAAAACAACAGATGGATAAGGTCGTGGAGGAGTACGAGGACATCTTCACCTCCCCCACAGGGGTGCCTCTACACTGCCAAGTCAAGCACCCCATCGATCTGACCCCAGGTGCGCCATTGCCCAATGGACCCATCTATCGGTGCTCTATTCTGGAGAATGATGAAATCAAGAGGCAAATTTAGGAGCTATTGCAGAAAGGTCACATCCGGCCGAGTTTATCACCCTATGGGAGCCCGATCGTGTTGGTGCAGAAGAAGGATGGGACTTGGAGACCTTGCATTGACTATCGGGCACTGAACAAGATCACTGTTCGGAATAGGTACCCGATCCCATGGATTGATGACCTTCTGGACCAACTCAAGGGGGAAAAATATTTCAGCAAGATCGACTTGAAGTCGGGGTATCACCAGGTACCAATTGAACCCTCTGATGTGTGGAAGACTGCCTTCAGATCCAAGGAGGGCCTTTTCGAATGGTTGGTCATGCCATTCGGGTTGACGAAAGCCCCTGCAACCTTCATGACGCTAATAGATGACATCCTATGACCATTCACCAACTCATTTGTAGTGGTGTACTTGGATGACATTCTGATCTTCAACTAGACTTGGGAAGAGCACCTCCACCATATCCGACAGGTCCTCCAAACAGTACGACAACACAAGTTGTGTGCCAATTTGAAGAAATGCACTTTTGGCATGACCCAGGTTCAGTATCTGGGATACATTATTGATGAGCGGGGGGTGCATGTGGATCCAGCAAAGATCCAAGTCATTCGGGATTAGCCATCCCCAACCACCCTAACAAAGCTCCACAGCTTTTTAGGTCTTGCCAATTTCTACCTTAGCTTTGTGTGGGTATTATCTCATATCACTTGGCCCTTGAGTCAAGTCACCAAGGGAAGAGCTAAAGCAAAATTCTTTTGGTATGAACTCAACAAAAGGCATTTGGGGAGTTGAAGCATCACCTCTGCTCTGCACCAGTGCTCACATTACCAGACTTGCAACAACCATTTGAGATCGAGATAGATGCCTCTGACTATGCCATTGGGGTAGTCCTTACTCAACATGGGCATCTAGTGGCATATCACGGTGAGACACTTTCCGACACAGTCCAGAAGTATCCCACTTATGACAAAGAAATGTATTCCATTGTGCAGGCTTGTCGGCAATGGAAGCATTACATTTTGGGAAAGGAAACGGTCATCCACACAGACCACTGACTCCTGTAGTTCATACAGACACAAGGGAAGTTGCAGAATGATCGTCATCAGAAGTGGTTCACATACATGCAACAGTTTCATTTGAACATTAAGTACAAGAAAGGCAGCACCAATAATGTTGCAGACTCCCTCAGTCGACCACCCATCATGGTGCTAACCACTGTGCTCAACTCTTGTGGGCACGAGACTTATGATTGGCCGCTTCTCTACACAAGTGATCCAAAATTCGGCCACGCATACAATACACTCCTGGAGGGTAAGAAAGTTCCTAATTTTCACCTCCAGGATGCCCTGATTTGTCACCTGGTACACCTTTGTGTTCCTTCAAGCGAGCGTGCCAAGATGATTTGGGAGTCACACTACAGTCAGGTCGTTGGGCATTTCGGGGTTGAGAAAACCATGGCAGTACTGCAAAAGTATTTCTATTGGCCGAAACTTTGATAGGATGTCGGGAAGTACATCAAGTCCTACACTGCTTGAGCCATTGCCAAACTGACCATCAAGAAGCAAGGCCTCTATACTCCTCTTCCTACCCCTAGTCGACCTTGGGAATCCATCTCTATGGATTACATGTCAGGCCTTCCTTCTACTAAGCATGGCAATGACTATGTTTTTGTGGTCGTCGACCGATTCTCGAAGATGTCCATTATGATGGCCTGCAAGAAGAATATCACAGCAGAAGCCACTGCTAAACTCTTCTTTGAACAAGTGTGGGTACACTTTGGGATCCTGTAATGGCTCTAAGCTAATTTAATTAACCATTAAATTACATGACTTACAGTAAAATTTAATAATTCCTTCATCTAGCATATTCGAAATCTAATTTTTCATAGTAATAAAATTTAATAACCATTTACTTCAAAATAATTCGTAACTCTAACCTGAACCTGATGCTACCACTTGCTTCCTTTGATGCTGCTGCTTGCTTCCTTATCTTGCTTCTTTAGGACACCACCCCAAAACCAACCTCCCTGCCGACTAGTAGCGCCTAGCCCTAGGATATCAACGGATATCCTAGCCCTCCGAGCCCAAAACCTCCAGCAGCCCCCCGGTGCACTGTAAATTCCACTCTGTCAA
>ML778971.1:410731-450175 GCA_009831015.1 Picea engelmannii
CATGCCTTCCAACCATGCTTCCGCGCGTTCACTGGCGCGACCTCCGGCAAACTCCGGAAGTTTGATCTTTTGCAACTCTCACGTGATGTCTTCAGGTGGAGGTCCTCCCCCTGAATCCCTTGACGCTTCTGGATTACCCATTCTAGGCAGTGGGGGTTCCACTTCAGTTCCTGCCGGTTGTCGCCCCTTTAAAGTCTCGTTGATGGCTTCCAATGAGCGCAGTATGAGGGCGAGTTCGGTTGATGGTGGTGGTGGTGCTGGCGGTGCTTGCGATGACGCTCCCCCGCCTCGACCTCCTCGAGTCCTGACCATCCTGTGTGCTTTGACCTGCATCAACCAAAGTTGTCAGGGTGAGTTCCAGGATGTTTTAAATTGGTGCTACAAAACTTAGAAATAGGGTTAGGCGTAAGTTTTCTTTACTTGTCTGTAAACAAACATTACTCCATTAGGGGATTGGCTCGGTTAGGGTTAGGTTTAAGCATATAAGCTTCATTTCTTCGCCCCTACGAAAATAATTATTGGTTCCTTTGCCCTGTGGCTACGCTAGCTTTGCGCCTTATTCGCCACTTCCTAGGCTTACGCTCCTAATGAATATGTCGCCTTCTCCCCGCTTGTCCTAGTCTGAGCCCTTCCAATTTACGCTTACAAATTGATTAAAAATGACTCCTGACCTTATGTTTATTAATTTACGCCAATATACGTACACCCGCGCTATGTACCTTTCGACGTTAGTGTTCTTCGTAAGACGTCGCGTTGAGCATATACGTCCCTTTGTGAGCTCCTCCATTCACGTCTTTGGTGCTTGATAGCTTGGCATGCGACCTGTATGGCTCAAAAGGTGCTTGATAGCTTGGCATGTGGTCTAGGGTACGACAATTAAAGTATTTAAATGTTAAATTAATTGTGAAAGAAACAACGCATGGCACGTTGGTAGGGCAGATTTTATAAAGACTGTCATGGTGGGGAGGTTTGGGGTTCAATCCTCGCGGACTCCATAACATTTTAATTAACTTTTTAATATAATTTAACTTTATTTTACCTTAATTAAACTAATTAAGGTTACTTACTAATTAAACTTTAATTGAATTTTTATTATTATTATTTTTATTTTTTTTATATTTTGAATTTTGATAATCACCTTAACTTTAATATCCATAACAGGTTAATTAATTTATTTTATTTTTATTAAAATTTTATATATTTTTTAAACTTAAAACTTAATTAAATATATATATATATATAAAAGAATTTTTTTTTTTATTATTTATTATTATTATTTTTTTTAATAATTACAATATAATAATGTATGACTGAAATTATAACTAAACCAATTTTTAAATAATAATAGAAAAAAAATATAAATAAAACTTGTATTGGCAACGTGGGATCGCATGCCGCCCACTTGCTCCCAGACTCCCAAGTCGACAAGGTGGGGCTTGCATGCGGCCCACGTGCCCTTCGCCTCCTGGGATTCGGATCTGTCTCCTTCTCCTCCGCACAGTGATTTAGCAGGGCGGATGGAGAAATATCTGAGCGAGGTGGGCGTAAAGGAACTTCCCAATATTTTCGATAAGTTTTCCTGGGTTTCGAAATGGCAACCTCTCAGATGGGCAGGGGCCTTATTCTGAAGTCCTACGAGGGCCTGAGGTGTCCTCGCTGTGCAACGCCCATTATTTCTATTCTTACTCTCATGATTTATTTTTTTGTCTGGTTATTGCCACAGATTGACTATCTAACCTGCCTGCGAGCTGCGCTACTCTATTATTCTGTGTGTTTTGATGCATTTTTCCTGTGGTTTGTGCTTTTATTTTATTTATATTATTTTTTTTGCCTGCGAGCTGGTCGATGTTGTCATTGCGTCTCTGACGGATTTTCTGCCACAGTTTACGTATAATCTCTGAGTCTTAATGAAAACGTTGGGTTTTCTCCTTTCATGGACTCCGAATATTACATTATTCATCGCCAGTGAAAATGACTGCACCAGATTTGAACGCGCGACTCCGCCCACTAACGCTCAGGCCTAGTCGATGTTTGTTTGCTATTTATTGTTGTGTGTGTAGGTATATTGTTCGATTCACTCTTAAGCCAGTTTGCTTGTGCAAAACATCATTTGATTTGATCATCAACAAAAACTAATATGATGCCAATGAGAACCGAAACCTTCCTTTCGCCCTTCAATGTCGTTTGCTTGCGCATTTGAATTCTCTTTTTTTTTTTTTTTTGCTTTCTTAAAGGCTTATTGTGCTCGTATGGCCGTCTGACTCTTAGTCTGAGTGAGGTGTTGTTATCATCAAAAAGGGCAATCTTTCACTACCTAGAGCTGCCCACTTGTTACTATGGAAGACGGCTAATCTCCATGCACGTTTTCAAAGCCAGAGACTTGGAAGGACACGCCAACTGTGCGATAATTTTGGCAGTTCCTTCCCTCTCTTCCACAATCGCCTACCAAATTAGCAGAAGAAATGACTGTGCAAGGGGTTGTATTTAGAAATTAGGTTGCAAAGCTTGTAAATCCACAAGGTCACACACCTCGGTTATCTTGGAATGTGAAGAGATACACGGCGGATAAGCTAACTGGAATATCCAACGGTGTTTGCCTCCGTCAATGACCATCCGATAGGGCAGTTTTGGTTTTTGGTTCATTGTTGAGTCATTGGGAGCTCTGTATACTCTTGTTGTGCTGCGCTTGTGCCAGTTTCTAGTCACCGGGAAAAGAAATAACACAGGCTCACTAGATTACAGGCTTATTGGTGATCGAATCACCGATGCAGGAATAAAAATAGCACGGGAAGCCAGGAGGATGCATGATTGAACGATCAATGGGCCTACCTTGCTTGGGGTAGGTACTCAGCTCGCCTTGCACTAATTACAGAAAACAGCAGCAGTTTACATTTTAGTCTATTAACATCTCCTTTTTCCATGTACAAGAACCCCCCTCCTCTTCGGAACAATTTAATAGATTCTATTTTTTTTTTTGTTTTATGAACATGGCTCATTAAGGTTCTATATTCTTCCCGGGATGGAATCAATTGCTGGGTAGGGATAATCGCTTCCGCTTGGATACTTTGTTACTTGGACAAGCTACCTGTTACAAAAAAAAAACAATCGTGATTGATCGTCTGCTCACTTCAGCCCAGGTATCCACATTTTCTCTTGCGTTCTCCTTTCATTGGGATATCGAGCGATATTTTTAGAGAGCTTTACAGGTATGGCGTCTTGAGCTTCTTGAGAAGTTTGGAGGTTATTCCACTGCATTAGCCGTTTTCTTTGTAAATGTAGATAATTCTCCCTTATATATATAGCCCAAACTTGGCTTTTTCCCCTGCATTTGTGAATGTCGGGTTTCTTTTGTATTTTCTTTTTACTTCGTTCGTGTTTAATGCAGTTCACGCACTACAATTCGACCCGGGACATATTTTAATGCCTTGTAAACTTGTTACGGAGATTTTTCTCGATACGGCCTGGTAAAAGCTCAGTAGTGGGTTAATTGTTACTGAGATTATCAGATTCCCAAGGGTTAACGTTGTATTCCTAGGTTTTATGACTTGTCAGAATCACAAGGGTTTTGAATAAAATCGGTTATATGCATTTTAGATGGTGTAAATGTTTCATTTAAGGTTTGTACTTGAAGTTGACAGATGAAATTAGAGTTCAACCATATATAAATCAACATAGCAAGCATGCATCCATTTTCTTCATAAGGCAGAATTTCAACAAGCAAAAGTAAGTAACTGTACCAATGAAAATAGAACAGTATCAACAGTATTTTATAATTTGTGAAAATAGAACAGTATCAAGAGGAGAAAACTGTTAAAACAACCGTAGTTGCTTATTGTACTTCAGTAATTTGTTTTTGCATTTCTTTATTTTATTTTTATTTTTATTAATGTTCTATGTTTTATGTGTTTTATGTGCAAGTTAAGCTAAGCGTGGCTAGAGTTTCTCAAAAGAATAAAGACTACCCCTTATTTAGGCCCTCGACTCCAAATTTGAACCAGGGCTCTAATACCAATTGTAATGGCTCTAAGCTAATTTAAGTAACCATTAAATTACATGACTTACAGTAAAATTTAATAATTCCTTCATCTAGCATATTCGAAATCTAATTTTTCATAGTAATAAAATTTAATAACCATTTACTTCAAAATAATTCGTAACTCTAACCTAAACCTGATGTTGCCGCTTGCTTCCTTTGATGTTGCCGCTTGCTTCCTTAGCTTGCTTCTTTAGGACACCACCCCAAAACCAACCTCCCTGCCGACTAGTAGCGCCTAGCCCTAGGATATCAACGGATATCCTAGCCCTCCGAGCCCAAAACCTCCAGCAGCCCCCCGGTGCACTGTAAATTCCACTCTGTCAATGCTCAAGCTCCCCAAAATCCTTTCTCCCCTCTCGTGGAATGAATCCCCTCTCCACTCCATTTCCCCCCCTTATTCCTCCTTCACCGCCTTCCCTGCATTAACTGCCCCACCTAAAACCTTATCCCATTCTTAAAGACCTTATCCCATTATTAAATTCCTTATCCCATTATTAAATGCCTTATCCCATTACGGGAACGTAACTTAAATTAGTATTATATTTTTATTATTAACCATTAATTTAATACTTAATTAATTAATTAATTAATTAATAATTAAATCAATCATTAACCCTCATGAACACTATTTAATAATATCCTATTATAAATGTTATTTTAAGATATAAATACAGTTTAGCTAATCTTTTAGGATTATTATTAAATTAATTATGCTTAATAATCAAGGGTCGTTACAGATCCCACAGTCTATCATCTCAGATCAGGACAACAGGTTCCTCAATACATTTTGGTCTAGCCTCTGGTCGATGCTGGACACCAAATTCACCAAGTCCACAGCTTTCCATCCACAAACTGATGGCCGGATAGAGGTCGTCAACCGGATGATTGTACACATTCTGCGCATGTACAACTCAAAGCATCCATGCACATGGGATGAGAGCCTCCCCTATTTACAACACAACTACAACTGGGCTCTCCATAGCTCAACCAACCACAACCCCTTTCAAGTGGGCTTGGGATTCCAGCCACTATGTCCCATTGATGTAGCCATGCCATTTGCGACTACTCAGGTAGATTCAGCCCATGTCCAGTCTGAGGCTAACAAGGCAAACAGCTTCATTGATCACATTCAACACATCCACCAACAAGTTCATGACATCTTGGACAAAGCCAATGCTAAGTACAAGAAATGACATGATCAACATTGGGTGCCACACAACTTCCAGGTGGGCGACAAAGTGTGGCTACATTTGCAAAAGGATCGCCTGGCTGGACCCTACCGCAAGATTCGTCCGCTCCGATATGGGCCATACACCATCACCAAGGCTATAGGGGACAATGCCTTTGAGCTTGGTATTCCACCATTCCTTGGTCTGCACCCAGTGTTCAATGTGGACCGCCTTCGGCCCTACTTTCCACCTCTACTAGACACATCCAACATGGCAGAACAACTCACACCAACAAAGTTAAACCCAAATTGCACGAAACAAGCCACAACTGATCGAATTATGGACACATAGATCAAGAACACCCACCAACAGAGGATCCAACTATATCAAGTTGTCAAAGCAGGCCAACTCCTTCACCAGGGAAAGTGGCTCACCAGGGACCAAGTTCAACAGAGGTTTCCTCATCTCATGGAGGAACTCAATGCAATGGGGACCATTTATTCCTAAGGGGGGAGGACTGATCCAGGTGGATATCGGTGGCCACCCACCTATTCCACTTGGACCCACACCATTGTTTCTTTAAGTTTTTCAATTTCCTTAATTGTAGCACAATTTACTATTTTTAGCAGTTCTTCGGGTCCTGAACTTCTAAAGTTGTTTTGAGGCCCTAAACGATGTTTTTTGGGCATGAATGGTTCAGTGAATATGATTCTATTCTAGACTTGATATTTGTTGTCAGCAGTGTAGTCCTCAGATAGATCTTTCTAACAATGTATCATGTGTGTCAAACGAAGATAGTATGCCAAAGTTATGACCCCGGGAAATTGATGTACCAATTTACCCCAACAAGGCCCATATTCTAGTGTTTCATCTCCTAGGGTTAGGTTTTTGGATGTTTAGGGTTTTCCATTGTTTCTCAGTAATATATAGGCCTTCGAGCCTCATTGTAACAGGCAGTTCAGAGGCCAGTAGCCGCCACATCTCTTCTCAGAGATAAGCTACCAACACCCTAGCTAGTTTATTTCCATTCTGTCTGTAAGCATTTTTCAGTCATTTGTTATTAATGAAATGAAGTCTTATTTCTTCCGCATCTCTGTGTTTATGTGTATTTATGTATTTCATTGTGTTCCTACATAAATCTGGATCATAGGTGCCAAGAGATGATGGTCATCTGAAGAGGGAGAGGCAAATTGGATGGCAACGTATGAGGTTTTGGCTGGACTAAGTGGCATGGTGTCACCTAGTGCATTGAATTCCAATGGACTGGGTACAATCCAAGGGTCAGATGATTCCAAGGATTGATAAACTGTAGTCGAAATCATATTGATCGTGGCAATATGATGTGCAGTGGGTGGAATTGGTGTTGGGAAAGTACCCATGAGGCTAGAATATTTCAACAAGCCAACACCAATGCTTTCATACATGATTGTGTGATCTCCCAAGAATGGAATATTGTTGGTAGCAGGAGCACGAGCGTCACATGTGCAGAAATCCAATTGATAGATGGTGACAATTTTGCCTTGATGAGGAAATTGCACACATCGAAAAACTGACGAAGCGACAACAGTCATAGCATAGAACCAACTTCTTCCAAGCAACAAATTGTAATCAAGGGGAGCATGGACCACCTCGACATCAACAGAGATGGTTTTTCCACCTAATTGGACGGACAAGGACTGCAAGAGTCCATGCGGATGAAAACCTCGCACATCGAACACACGTAACATCGTTGGGGATTTATTAAGTGTGGGTGATTTCAAGCTTTTCCAATAGGCTAGATACATGACACAAGTGGAGGCTCCCTCATCCAGAATAGTTCGGTGGATTTGTTTATTGTGAACAACAACATCAACTTGGAAAGCAAGTTGGTGAGAGAGTCCAGATGTAAAATTATCCAAGTTAAACATGATATTGTAGTTGATCCATTGTGTATTCTTTATGGCTACGATCAGTTCAGGTCATAGGAGTATAGATCCACAGTGTATCTTTAGTGGCTATACCTTTTGTCAATATAATTATGGATCTGTAGTGTATTTGATGGTGGACATACCTAAGAAGTCTTTATCACTCAAGCATAGGTATGCCTACCTTGGGTTTTGAAACATGTCATAATATTTGTTTGATGGTTGTGTGCAACTTTTTTTGGTCTCTCTGTGTCCATACCCTTGCTCAAAAAAGTATACAAAGTACTTTAGTCATCATCGTCTTCTAACTTCATACTTCGGGGGGCAATCTGTTACACCTCAAAATTACTCACTTTGATAGTGTCACAAGTGTCATCATTACAAGTGTTGTAAGTGTCGCATCTTGTCCGCAGGTGTCGCATCTTGACTATAAGTGTTGTAAGTGTCAAAATCAATATGCTACCATCTTCCCTATGTCGTGTCCCTAACGACATCATGAAGACACTTAAGACACCTCAAAGGATAGTTTGGAAGATGAAAAGTCTCTTGACAGGGAGTACAAATCTTTTTTCATTGAGAAAATCACTGAAAAATAGATTTTTGGAGAGGAGCGCTCCCCTGTCCACTGTTAGGGAGTGCTAGCGCACCCTGAGCCTCTTTTGGGAGTGTTTGAGTGCTCTGTGCACCCCTTTGGGGGAGCGCTACCCTCTTTTGAGCAAATTATGGGTTTTTTGAGACAAATAAGGGAAGAATACTTGATTGTTGAGACAAGCAATTTCTATTGTAGGTGAATCCCCCTACAGACAAGTGGATTCCTTCTTGGTCTCTAGATTCTTAAGGCCAAGACAGAAAGTGCTTAACATGGACACTGACTTTCTTTTAGATCTAATCAAGCTAATGAATGAAAAAGAAGGAGAAAGATATGTACCTTATGAACGACTTTTGTCCTTGCAAAGTCCAGGCTGAGCTTCGATCTTGAGCTCCGTGATAGATCTTGTAAGGCAAACAAAGATACAATGGACTTCCTACTCTACTGATATTAGCTCAATCATAGATCCATCTACTGCAGACAAACTCATATGGAACAAGCACAAGTTTGAAAGAAACAGGCCAAGCATTGATTATATTACTAAGAACAAGTAAAAGTACTTACAATCCTTTGAATGAAGGTGCAACAGCCTCTTCCAGTTCTCCTTGTCCAACCCCTTTGCTCAATCAATCTCCATTGATTTCTTTGATGACATCTCACTCATGAGATCATAAGTTTGATGTAATTCTCAATTGTCATTATACCTTTCACCATGAGAAGGCCTCCTTATATAACCTTGGAGAGGTCCAACTACTTGAGAGATCTTTGGGATATGTTGAGGATTCCTCTTCTTCAGTTGAGGATTTCCCCTAAGATCATTCCTTGACCATCTATTCGAATCCAACTACCTTCAAGAGTTGAGGGAATCTTCCCTTATTTGTCTCAACAAACCCATACTTTGCTCAAAAGAGGGTAGCGCTCCGCCAAAGGGGTGCACAGAGTGCTCAAACACTCCCAAAAGATGCTCAGGGTGCACCAGCACTCCCTAACAGTAGGTAGGGGCGTGCTCATCTCCAAAAATCTATTTTTTAGTGATTTTCTCAATGAAAAAGAAATTGTACTCCCTGTCAAGAGACTTTTCATCTTCCAAACTATCCTTTGAGGCGTCTTAAGTGTATTCATGATGTCGTTAGGGACACAACATAGGCAAGATGGCATCATACTATTTTTGACACTTGCAACACTTATAGTCAATATGTGACACTTGCAAACAAGATGAGACACTTACAACACTTGTAATGACGACACTTGCTACACTATCGAATTGAGTAATTTTGAGGTGTAACACTTTTAGTGTTATCCGAAAGATAGTTATAGTCTATATAATAGTGGTCATTGCTATATTCATATAGACCTCTTTCAACTTTTTATTTAAGATCTAATTGTTTTTCCTCTACTTCTTCCATGGGACAAACCTGTACCTCAACCTGTACCATGAACAAGTGCATCAACCATCCACCAAACCTGTACAAATAACATGTCACAACAACCTGTCCAAACAACCTATCATAACAACCTATATCATCAATATTATCAACAAAATCATATCTACTCACCAATATCAATCACCAAGACAACTCTCAAAGATGTGCATCAACCAAGCATAACACAACAACTCATAATCATCACCAAGATCAATATGTGCTTCTAATAATATACCAATACAAGTATGCTACATCATCCATAAACCATGTGTCAAAAATAATACTAACAGGTGCCTCCAACCATGTACCAAGTATGTACCAATCATGTACCAACTACTCATCAAATATGACTCATTAAGATGTACCAACATCATCAACTATACACCTCATGTATGCGCCAACTCATCAACTACTTGCCTCAACCATGTAGCCAAATTTTACCTCGACCAAAATCCCTCATCAATTTCATCATACAAATCTGATTTGTAACTTTGTGATAGACCTAGTGTATATGATCACATACTTGCAAACCTTCCTTAACTTTAACAACAAGAGACTAGCATTTTCATCAAACTTTTCTTTACTCTCACATGACTAGTTTTGGATTAGTCAACAACCCTAACTTGAAATAACCATAACGTTGTACCTATAATGAATAAATATCTGAAAATGGTACACAATTTTCTTCAGTTTGTTTTATGCAATTCATCCAGGTGTCACTACTTGGAACCTCTTAGAAAATGAGTTATAGAAAAAATGGCATACCTTGTTGAATTTTGCTTATTCTAGAGAGCGAACTTGTAGAGCGTGCCCCGCATGGAATATTTGTTGTATGGATAGAATATTTTTACACAGAATACTATAGATTTTACTCTAACCAAAACATTTTTTCTTACTTAATTTTGATATTTTATGAATAATTTATAACATTTTTACCCGAAACACCTGTTTTAGACTAGTTTCAGGACTAGCCACAAACCCTATTTTCCACGAAGTGTAACTCCAAAAATACAATGACCCACAAGCTGAAATTCATACCAAAACTACTTTAATATGTTTTCTCAATGCCCTATCAATTTCACATTCAGAATCATTCTAGCAAAAACATTATTGTGAAAATGGTGAGATGACCTATAAATAACATGCCTTAGAAAGCATCATCAAAATAATTTTTCCTCCCTTGAATTTCAGCCTTCTTTACTTCACCTTCTCTTTGAAATTTGGCTTACATATCCTTTGGTTACCTCAGTCACCTGTAGATATTCAATATTCTCAAGTGTGATACAAAATGAGAGATCCTTGCCTCTTATTTATACTTTCATGTAGCTTCCTCAAGGGGTTACCTTTTAACCATCTTAACCCACTTTCCTTATTTTAGGGTTAACCGAATTCTAACTACTTGTCCAATTAGTAATTTATCCATTAAATTTATTATTTAAATAATTTATTTTGTATCCAATTTGACTTATAATACACTCATCACTTCACTTTACCTCAAGGGGTTACCTTCTAGCCATCTTAAACCACTTTCCTTATTTTAGGTCTAACCCACTTCTAAACACTTGTCAACTTAGTAATTTCTCCATTAACTTTATTATTTAAATAAATTATTTTGAATTCACTTTGAATTATAGTACACTCATCACTTCACTTTATTATTTACCTTCTAAAAATATCTTAAACCACTTTGACTACTTTGACCTTTTGGGGCTTCTAGATGACTCATGAGGGTTCTCCAACTTCACATGGCCATAACTCTCTAACCGTGAGGAGTTATGTGACATTCCACATACAATTGGAATTGGAATGACATGTACTATCCATATAGAATAGTATTACCTGCAAATATATCAAAAATCATATCGTTATCCATCAAACAAACTTGGGTCCATTACCCAAACCTGGGTTCCCCAACTTCACATGGCCATAACTCTCTAACCATGAGGAGTTATGTGATGTTCCACATACCACCAGAAATGGAATGACATGTAATACCCATATAGAATATTCTTACTTTCAAATATATTAAAACTCATACCATTATACATCAAACAAAATTGAGTCCGTTACCCAAACCTTTGTGCTACCGGATTTTATCCAAGGGTTGAAATCAATCAATAAGGGTCAAAATCAATATACAATATCACTCTCTAATGGTTGACATCAATGAAAACCAACAATCCATACCAACTTTCCATCAACCTAAGCCAATTATCTGACACTTACAACCCAACCATTATTACCCCTTGAACCATTAAGACTAATAACTCACTAACTCTTGACCTCATTAAATATATAAATCATTGTTGACTACCATTGAACATGATGAAATTTTTTTGATGACCATTAAACATGGTGGCATCATGTTCACCATATTGACTATATTCACCATGTTTCTCCATATCAGTAGCATGGAGTCACTATTCCTCAATCAAAACCCCCTTTTATTTCCATGCCTAATTATATCCACTAACCCATTGACTACAGAACCTAATAATCCATTTCTCATAAGCCTCATAACCCAATAACTCCATTAACCCATCGTTTATCTACAATCAATGACCATATCAACCATTGTTGGACATTGTTGATCTAGTAGTTGACTCACCCATAACCCCTAACCAATATTCACCTATCGTGTTTAATGCCAACTATTAGTCAACACCAACCCTCCATCACCACTAGCCACCCACCCTTGATCCACCAACTAGCCCACTAGCCACTTAATCCATTATAAACCCCTTACCCACTAATATTAATAACTCACTAACCCTTAACCATCATTGACCATATCATTAAATTTTTTATTGTTGTTAAACGATGAATGAACATCATGGAACCATGTTAACCATATTGACTTAGATGATATCCACCATGCCAAAATATTAGTTTCATTGATAGACTCATCCTTATCCCTCTCACCAAATATCATGCCCACTTATATTACATAAACCATTACTTGCACAACTCAATAATCCCATCACCCACAAACCTCCTAACATAGTAACCCATTAATCCATAAACCTCAACATGAGACACTATTGACCATTTTTTACCACCTTTGGTAATGGTTGACCTTATTTACCATGGAAAACTATAGTTGATCATGGTTGACCATTGTCAACCATGCATGGTTGATATAGTAACGAATTCACCCACAACCCCCTAATCCATATTCACCCATGACTTATAATGTTGACTATTAGTCAACATATGTTTCTTGTTATAACTTGCCACCTATCCCTCACTCACTAGTTAGGCCACTAACCATCTAATCCACTATAACCCTCAATCCAAAATAATAGTAATTTACTAACCTTTAACCATCATTGACAATATAAACTACAATTAATCATTGTTAACTACTATTTAAATTTGTTTAACATATTAGTTATATAGCCATATTCACCATGCTTCTCCATATTAGTCGCATTGACCCTATGACCCTTAACCCACAGCCCCACTATCATTGTGTTCACTTATACTCCACTAAACCATTAACCATTTATCTTGATAATCCTATCAACATAAGCCTCCTATCACATTAACCCAATTAACTCATCAACCCTCCACCCTCATTGACCATTTGAACACCATTGACCATTGTTGGCCATGGTTGACCTTGTTGACAATGGAGGACTACCATTAGTTATGGTTGATCATCATTGGCCATAGTTGATTTAGTAACTTAATCACTAATACCCTCTAATATATATTCACCAATATTTTCTAATGCCAACTATTGGTCATATATCCCTAGTCATAACTAGTGACCTACTCCTAACATACTATGTAGTTCACTAACACCTAATCCACTATGCTTATTATCTTACTAAGCCTAATAAATCACTAAATATTGACCATATAAACCATTTTTTATTTCCATTAATCACTACTGACCATGGTAGAACCATGTTGATCATATTGATTATATAGACCATATTCACCATTCTTTGCCATATTAGCTGCATTGACCCACTGAACCCTATCTTGTTGGCTAGCTAACATCATGTTTTCTTATAATCCATGAATACATTAATTTTATAACCCAATTAATAATCCCATAAACCAAAATTATCTTACTCTAGTAGCCTAGTAATATGTAAACTACCGTATATATTCCACTCGAATAGTTCATCACAACAGATCTTGTATTATGTTGAAATATTTTATTAATGTAGGATTATTTCCTTAGATCTCAAATTTATTATCATTATCTTATTTCTCATATTATGAAAATAAATAAAATATGAAAATGAAAGAAAAAGGAAAACAAAACACCATCAACATATAAATGAACACAACATGTATCCCAGGAAATTCAATACGAGAGAAAACCTAGATAGAAAGTGAGTATTATTCTCTGCTCTCTATTCTTCAACTATGGCATGCAAGTAGAAAGAAAAGGGGGAACTCACTATGGACTTTCTTTAACGTTATGGCCTGAATGGATTTTACAAAATATCCTACCTCCTATGTTATGCTCTCATAATCCCACTCCTAGACGTTCTACTCAAATATGGAACAATTACAATGATAAAAGAATGGAACCCTTTTTCCTCCTAACGACCAAGTATTTAACATATCATGGTAGTCATCTAGGGTTAGAGTTTTTCCATTTCTCAACCATTTATTAGTGTTAAGTTTTTTTCCTTCTCTAATATACCTTAAAATACACACATGGATATCCCCACATGTGTGAGTAATGGGGGAACATGGCATCCACTCAATACCACAATGGTCGATAAGGTAGGTAAACTTGTAGTAGGCATAAATTATGCATACGATCTCTGATTGACGTGATTTTTGTAAATGTGTTGAACCTGCATAGAATAGATCTAGCTAGAAAATACCACACACATTTGCAGAGATAAATTGAGAAAGAAGAAGCAAGAGAGAAAGAATGAAAGAATTCTCATTAACCGTAATGAATAATGAATAATTTACACATGATATACTTTGTATAACTCAACCAATGGGAACTGGAGGAGAATACAATGCGCCATAGTGGTGGTATAGAGTGAGATGATAACACACCACCAGTTACGGGAGTAAACTTCCACCTAGTCTAGTCTCTCAGGAAGTTACGGGAGTGAACTACCACCTAGCTAATTTAACTAGTCTACTAGTCTTCAATTAACTGACCAAAAAAAAGTGAAGTGAGGAGGAGATCAGGGAATCATGGGTAATGTGCTAGTATGGTGATGATACCAAGGCTAATGTGCATTATCTAGTGATGATCCCAATGTTGCATGGTGACAAAACCAATGCAACATCTAGACTCCACTCAACTAGTCAAACTGAAATGAAAATTGAAGAGAATATTTTCCTAGAGGAATATTCTCCCTAAAATTTAGGAGACTGGATGAAGACTAATAAATGTAGGAAAAACCTTAGGAAAAATAAATCATAGGTGTGTGTGAAGTAACTCCAACACCCCCCTGAACATCCCTATGGTGAAAATAAAGAATGTCTCCTAGCAACGAGGCCATATTAGGTACCCAAATACAAAAGCTACACTGAAATAAAGTGAGTAAAGAGGGAAAAACTCATGGGAAAACCCCCCCTTAAAGGTACAATGTATGTAAAAAATAAGAACTACATTTTCTAGGAAACTATGTCCTTCACTCCAAGACGACTTCGTAGAGAATGCAACTTCTGCTCAGTGAAGGTCTTGGTGAAGATGTTTGTCGTTTGTTCTATTGAAGGGAAAAATTGTAGTTCGATGATCCCCTCCTATACTAAGTCCTGGATGTAGTGCACATGGATCTGGATGTGTTTCGTCTACTGCCTCTAAATTATATCTCTGCAGAACTTTAGAGTGCTCTGGTTGTCACACCATATGACGATCGACTGATGAAACTAAATTCCCAACTTAGTGAGAAAATGTTATAGCCACATAGCCTGAATGGTTATGTTAACTACCCCTCTGTACTCTGCCTCAGCTGAATATAGAGAAATATCATCCTGCTTCTCGCTCAACCAATAGATAGGCTCGGAGCCAAGAATAAGTGAGTAACCATATGTGGACTTGTGATCAATGTTATCTCCATCCAATTCAGAATCAGTGAACCTGATGAGATCCAATGTAGATTCTATTGCATAATGAATCCAAAAGGTGATGGTTCCCTGTACATATCAAAGAATACACTTTGAAACCTTCCAATGTAGCTCATGCAGCTCCTCCATGAACCTGGAAACTATGCCAACTGCATAGGAGAGGTCTGGTCTAGAGTGTGTGAGATACAAAAATATCCCCAGTAGTTTTTTGTTCAGTGTGTTGTCAACCAGTGGAGTTTCCCCTCCATCCTCAAGTTTGACTCCTGATAGGAAAGGAGTCAGAGAAGACTTGCATTTTGTCATGTCAAATCTCTCAAGGAGATATCAAGCATACTTGGCTTGAGACAGTTTTATGCCTGATGCATCCTGACTGATCTCAAGTCCAAGGAATAAGTGTAGTGGACCCATGTCCATCATAAAAAAACTATCATGTAGAATCCTCTCGACTACAGCAATCGCTGAAGTCGAGCAACTGGTGATCAACAAATCATCAACATACAAAACTAAGAGTAGAAGTGAATCAACCATCCTGAACATGTAGATATTCGGGTCTAATTTACAACTTACAAAGTTCTATGACATTTGGTAGGAGTAAATCTTGGCATACCATGCCCTTGGAGCCTGATTGAGGCCATAAAGAGACTTATTCAGTCAACAAACCAAAGATGAGTATTTCATAAATACTTGGGGATGCTCTATATAGATGTCCTCAAAGAGATCACTGTGAAGAAATACATTCTTCACATCCATTTGATGGAATTCCCATCCCTTGGCTGCCACAATGGAAAGTTCCAAATGTTTGGAATCCATGTTCGCTACTGGAGCGAAGGTCTCATCATAGTCAATGCCATGCAGCTACTGAAATCCTTTGGCAACAATCTTGGTTGTGTATCTTCTAATCTATCCATCCACTATGCTCTTGGTCCTGTAGACCCATATGCACCTGACAAGTTTCCTTCCAGAAGGAAGGGGAACTTGATCCCAAGTTTAATTCTTGAGGAGGGAGTTGTACTCCTCCTGCATTGTAGATTCCCAAAAGGGATTTCCAGCAGCCTCGCCATAAGACTGTGGATATGAATACTGAACCAAGAAAATATTCCTGGATGGAAATGGTTTAGTGGAAATGAGCGAAATAGGAGGCTCCTCAAAATGAGATTGAGTCCTCCTAGTATTAGTTGGATCACCAACAATATCTACTGCATCTTGGAGAGTATTTTGGGCCCACTTGGGCCTCGGTTGTGGATTTGTATATACATATAGATGCATTGACTCTGTATATGATTGTACTGACTCTGTATCTGGATCATGTGAATCCTCTAAATCAGAATTCGCATATGAAGAAGAGTCAACATGTGCATTCTCATCATCTCGGACAATTGGAAGAATGAAGGTGTCTACATGCAGCTGCGGAGGTACATGTGAGACACTTTCCTCGAATTGGACACTTCGCTCAATGATGAGCCGGTCCGAGGAAAGTTAAATAAGTATGTATCATTTCACATCATCAGGGTATCCAACAAAGATACACTATGTCCTTCGTGGATCAAGTTCCTTCCTCTTTTCAGAGGGAAACTGTGCCCATGCATGTGAACCGAAAACACGAAAGTGGGTCACTTCAGGTTTGAGGCCGCTCCAAGCCTCGTAGTGGGTCTTATCCTTGAAAAATATACGAGCATATATGTTTTGGATGTATATTGCACAATTAAGTTCTTCAGCCCATCGTATTTGTGGTAGTGACTTTCCATGTAGCATGCAAGACGCCATCTCTTTTAGAGATTTGTTTTTTCGCTTAGCAACTCTATTTTGTTGCGGAGTATAGGGAATTGTGTTATGCAACTAAATCCCTGCCTCGTGAAAATTATTATGGATCTCATTATTGACATACTCTCCCTCATTATCATTTCGAAGGAATTTGATTTTATTTCCTGACTGTGTCTCAACCAGGGATTTGAAATCTTTGAGGTGTTGAAAGACCTCTGATTTTTTCCTAAGAAAGTAAATCCATGTGAAATGTGAGAAATGATCAACAAAAATGAGAAAAAACCTCACTTTTCTGATTGATGGATGCATAAAAGGACCCATGAGGTCAGTATGGATCATATCTAAAGGAGATGAAGCTCTCTGAGTTTTTCCTTTGTTAAATTTCTCTTGGGGGTGTTTTCCAAGAAGACATCCCTCACAGATTCCTTTGGAGAAATGGATATCTGGTAGACCATAAACCAATATTTTATTTCTAAGTTGTTGCATATATATATAATTCAAATGCCTAAACCTTTCATGTCATATCCTACTACTTTCATCAACATGGGTAAGCAGTAAAGAAAAATCTGGTTCAATAAATCCAGAAAATGTATACAATCTAGATTGATGATTTACCTCACCAGTAGCAACCCTGGAATTGGTTTGCATGATCTACATGTTCACTGCATTAGGTGTGAATATGAATTTATTTCTGGTGCCATAATTCGTCATCTAATACATGGAGAGAAGATTGACGAAAATTTTGGGACGTGCAACACATTCTCCAAGATTCCATTGGTGACTTCAATCCTTCCTTTTCCAGTGACCTCGAATGGAGATTTGTCCCCCATAAGAATAGGAGGACCTTTGCATGCATCCAATTAACAAGAGACTAATTTTGTGGCAGCCATGTGATGTGATTCTCTTGAATCTACAATCCAAGCATCGGGAGAGGATTTGATGGCAATCAGGGCATGGCTAGAATTGCCTTTCTTAGGATTTTGATCTTCTGGCTTCTTCTTCTTGGCACCCTTGGGGATGTGATATCCAAGGTTACTTTTATGAATTATTTGAGTCATTATATATATTTGTTTCTACATGCATGCAGATTCTGGATGGAATCCTTTATGCCAGTATGTGCATTTCTCCCCTTTTCTTCCCTTTCCACCTTTGGATCCAGAGGCATCGGTGAAGGGTTCTGAGTACCCTTCCTTCTTCGTATTTCCATGTGATTAAATTTTTTATTTATCTTTAGATTTCTGATATTGATTTTTTCCATGTTAATGAGCTTGGATTTTTCTTGTGTCAAGGATTCGATAAATTCCTCAAGAGAAGGCATCTTCCAGGTGGCTCCAAAGGAGAATTTGAATGAATGGAATGTGGATACGAACACAGAGAATTTAGGACCAATTTTGGAGAGAATGGTGAGAACCATTTGTTTCTCCTCCTTAGATTTATCAACCCCGCAAGATTTGAGTTGCGATAGTAAATCCTTGTATTTTGTAAAGAAATCTTGGAGATTGTCAAAGATTTTTGGATCAAATGTGAAAAATTCCACCTCGATCATGTGTCCCCTAATCTCATCCTATTTACCAAATATTTCTTCCAAGTTGGTCAAGGATTCATTGGGGGCTTTAAGTAAGATATGTGAAAAAGGAGATCGAGAGAGATGAGACTGTTGATTAAGGTTGGTTGTCATTGATGTCAACCCTTGAAGAAAGCCCTGTAGAACAAAGGTTTGGGTAATGGACCCAATATTGTTTGATGTAAATATGACTCATTATTTTTTTGTCATGGTTGATAAGAAATAAATATGGATGAACTCCAAAGTGGTCCCCTTGTGGTGAAATCCCTCACGGGAAGATGTTTCGTGGAGTAAGAGAACCCATGCTTAATTGTGGAATAATGAGATCAAGGAAAGTGAATTTTTCAGGTACAATATCCTATATGGATAGTTCTTTTCATATCATTTATGGTGGTATGTGGAACGTCACATAATTCCTCATGGTTAGAGATTTATGGCCATGAGAAGTTGGAGACCCCAGGTTTGGGTAATGGACCCAAGTTTGTTTGATGGGTAATGGTATGAGTTATGATATATTTTTAGATAATACTATTCTATATATATAGTACATGTCATGCCATTTCTGGTGGTATGTAGAACGTCACATAACTCCTCACGGTTTGAGAGTTATGGCCTTACGAAGTTGGAGGACCCTCATATGTCATCTAGAAGCCCCAAAAGGTCAAAGTAGTCAAAGTGGTTTAAGATATTTTAAAAGGTAAATAATAAAGTGAAGTGAGGATTTTATTATAATTCAAAGTGAATACAAAATAAATTATTTCAATAATAAATTTAATGGAGAAATTAGAAGTGGACCCAACCCTAAAATAAGGAAAGTCGGCCAAGTGACCTAGAAGATGTTTTTAAGGAAGCTACTTGGAGAGTATAAATAAGAGACAATGCTCTCTCATTTGAATCACACTTGAGCATATTGAATATCTATATGTGTCTGAGGTAATAAAGGATATCTAAACCAAAATTCTGAGTGAAGGGGAAGAAAAGAAGGCCGAAATGCAAGGAAGGATAAATTCTTTTGATGGTGCTTTCTAAGGTATGTTATTTACAGGTCATCTCACCATTTTCGCTATAATTGTTTTTCTATAATGATTCAGATTGTAAAATTACTATGCAAGTGAGAAAACATATCCAAGTATATGTGGTAAACAATTCATCTTGTGGGTCGTTGTATTTTGGGAGTTACACTCCGTGGAAAATAGGGTTTGTGGCCAATCCTGAAACTAGTCAAAATTAGGTGTTTCGGGTAAAAACGTCATAACTTATTCATAACAGATACAAATTCAGTGAGACCAAAAGTGTTGGTTAGGAGACAATCTGTAGTATGTTGTATAATAGTTTAATATCAATTCATCAAATATTTTGTGCGGGGAACACTTTACAAGGACACTCTCTAGAATAAGACAGATTTCAGCAAGGTGTGTCATTTTTGCTATAACTCCTTTTCTGAGAGGTTCCAAGTAGTGAAACTTGGAGGAATTGCATAAAACACACTGAATAACATTGTGTATCAATTTCAGATCTTTATACATTGTAGGTTCAAATTTATGATTAATTCAAGTTAGGGTTGTTGACTAATCCAAAACTAGGCATGTGAGACTAAAGAAAAGTTTGATGAAAATGCTAGTCTCATGTTTTTAAAGTTAAGGAAGGTTTGCAGCAATCTGATCATATACACCAGGTCTATTATAGAGCTACAACTCATATTTGAATGATGAAATTGATGAGGTCTTTTGGTTGTGGTACATGTTGAGTACATGGTTGAGACAAGTAGTTGATGAGTTGGTGCAGATACATGAGGTGTATGGTTGATGATGTTGGTACATATTGATGAGTCATAGTTGATGAGTAGTTGACACATGATTGGTACATGGTTGGATGCACTTGTTTATGGTATAGGTTGATTACAGGTTGGTGCATGGTTGATGCACTTGTTTATGGTACAGGTTGATTACAAGTTGAGGTACAGGTTGATGCATGGTTGATGCATGGTTTAGATTTATTGGTATAGGTTTACAGTGGTATATCTCATAGTGATAGTGTGATATTGGTTCCATCATTTTACTTCTACTTCAGGGTGGCAGGATGGGGCAAGGACAGGTGGTTGTAGCCACCTTCCGGTTGTAGCCAGAAAACATTGGGGGTTGTAGCCTCCTTCTGGTTGTAGTCAGAGAATTGGGGAGTTGGAGATTCCCTCAGGTTGTAGCTTGAGAAACTAGAGGGTTGGAGCCTCCTTCCAGTTGTAGCTAGAAAAAAAAGGAATTTGGTGCTTCCAATGAATGTAATTCTTCAAGACATATAAGAAAAAGCATTATGTGGTTTTCTCTCTATTTGGGTTTCCACATAAAACACTGGTGTACTGTGTATGTGTGTGATTGTTTATTTCTTACTACTCATTATTGGATAATAACTCTACATTGATATAACATTTGAAGAAAAATGAATATAATTACACTATTACTGATTCACCCCCCCTCTCAGTAATCGAACAGAGACTGCAAATTGTTCTAAATGCTTCATCCATTTGATTTAGATACTTGGATTTTTCTATGTCTGATGTCGGTTCTATCTTTGTTTTCAAGGTTATCCTGTACAATCCTCTGGTTTGGAGATGCATGATTATTCTCTCCTTCCATGCAAAGTAATTGTAAGGTGTAAGAATGAATTCTTTTGGGAATTCCATTTTTTCGTTGTCTTCAATATTTGGTACCTGCAAAAATAATTTGGTGTAGATTTTTCTTAGAAAAATGTTGGCTCTGATACCATGTAAATTTTTTGAACCTGCACCAAATAGATCTAGATAAAAATACCACACACATTTGCAGAGAGAAATTGATAAAGAAGAAGCAAGAGAGAAAGAATGGAATAATTCTCATTAATCATAATGAATAATGAATAATTTACACATGATATACTCTATATAACTCAACCAATGCGCACTAGATGAGAATCCAATGCACCATAGTGGTGGTATAGAGTGATATGTACACACACCAATAGTTACAGGAGTAAACTGCCACCGAGTCTAGTCTCTCAAGCAGTTACGGGAGTGAACTGCCACCTAGTTGAGTTAACTAGTCTTCCATTCATTAGTTGAATGACTGAAACAAAGTGAAGTGAGGAGGAGATCAGGAAATCATGGGTAATGCGCTAGTATGGTGATGATACCAAGGAAAATGTGCATTAGCTGGTGATGATCCCAATGTTGCATGGTGACAAAACCAATGCAGCATCTAGACTACACTCAACTAGTCAAATTGAAGAGAATATTCTCCTAGAGGAATGTTCTCCCTAAACTTTATGAGACTGGATAAATACTAATAAACATAGGAAAAATAAATCATAGGTGTGTGTGAAGTAACTCCAATAATTTTTACACCGTTGGAAAGGTGTCAATGTGTATAAAAACATCGACAAGATATCATCTATGCTATAAATTGTTTTTACCCCAAAAGTATTTCTTTGATGTCTCAAAATGTCTCTGGATGGTTCTAGACCCCAAATATATAAAATAGGACCTACCACTAAAATGGTCCATGCAAGTCAATTCCTCCATTTTTTCTACCTATAAAGTACCAATATAGATGAAAAATCATATAATGATCCCATATAAATCATATCTACCCATTTTTGGAGGATTTTGGTCCCCAAAATATTTTACTAAATGAGGTGAGGAAATTTCCCCTCTACCTTCTCCCTAGAGTAACATTTTTCCTAGCATGGAAGTTGGAATTTAAACTCAATATGTCAAAGTTCATGTTTCCCCTATTTGGTAGTTCTATAATTATTCTGCAAAATGATATATTTTACCAACTTTACTTGAGCTTGTAGTGCTAAGTCCTCTATGGTATGTATAACATGATCCTCATTTTTTTATCCAACATGGAAGTCTCATATAATTTCATATTTTCCACATTCACTACTGAGTAAATGTGCATGTATGTGGGTAGACTGAGTTTGTAGGAATTATTTCCCAATTTCTCCAATACTCAAAAGGGCCATACAATAAAGCCTTAATCTTATTATGAATACCCTCTACTCCTTCCTTATTTAGATCTAACCAAACTCTTTCTCCCACTTTGAATGATTTCTCAGTTCTATGTTGATCATGACAGGCCTTGTACCTTTCATGTGACTTCTTTATCATATCATGTACATGCAAATGGATATTTCAAATATTTTCAACAAAATTATCCACTTTCAGTTCTTTCCTTGTGGTGTTTTCCCTCACTCCTTACTATACATAGACAACATCCAAGGGTAAAGGTGGAAAATACCCAAAGAAAATTTTGAAAGGGAAGTTATCGGTATAAGTATAGATTTATCTATTATAAGAGTGTTGAATTTAGATCTGATTTTCATTCGATGTATTCAAATGATTCTGATTGTAACCACTCAAAAGTTGTACCACTTCTTATTGACTATTTCTATCTACCCATTTGTATGTGGACATAATGTTGTAAATATTTTCAACTTGGTGTCCATATTCTCCCAAAGTGTAGTCCAAAAGGTACTAAGAAATTTGGTATCCCTATAAGAGATGATGCTCCTTGGTATCCCAAAGTACACCCAGACTTGTTCGAAGAATTTTGTTGCTTCTTGTCCTTTGACAGTATTTTTACAAGAAATAATATCACACATCTTGTTGAACCTATAAACTACCACAAATAGATAGTCATGTCCATTCCTGGTTATTGGAAAGCCACCCACAAAATACATGTAAATTATTTCCCAAGGTTGAGTGGGTAAAGGTAAGAGATGGTATTGACCTTGATTTTTATTAATGGGATTGCTAGTACAACAAAGGATATATCCTCTAATATATGGAGCTATGTCTTCTTAAATTTTAAGCCAATAGAAAAACCTTTGTAAGTTGGAAATTATCTTCCCAACACCAAAATTTCCTGCAACCTTGGAGGTATGAGCCACTCTAGTAAGCTACATAAAGGTTGTCTAGCTTGTAAAGTAACCCATTATGGAGATGGTAGTCATCCTTACCATCACCTTGCTCTACAAAAAGTTGAACCTATAGCTACTAAAATGCCTCTTTAAATTCCTCATCTTCTATGTATGCCTCTTTGTACGCACCATGGGTTAAATGATCCATGTGCATAAGAGTTCCCAAAGTTGTAATATTGGATGCGGTTGGCCTTGAAAGATTGTCTTCCAACGTATTAGTTTTGATCCTGATTATTTTCGGCATCAAATGAGAGAAGAGATATAATAAATAAATGTACAGAGATATCCCGGATATCCAATAATATAACAAAAATATATCAGAGATGCGGCCATAAACACATAGATGCAGTGATACATAATTTCTATTAATGAGCGAAATGTACAAAACTGTAGAAATATAGAGTGAAAGACTCCCTACAATGGTGGAAACCTATCTCTAAGAGGAGATGTGAAGGATACTCACATTCACAATAAGATGGTTACAATGAGGCTCTAAAATCCTTTTTAACATAAATAAAATCCAAAACCCTAACCCCAAAAGATGAAAAGCCAACAGTTTTGTGGACCCCATTTTGGGTAGTTTGGTGTATCAAGTTCCTAGGGGGCATAAATTTGGCATACGATCTTCATTTGGGGTGCCCGATAGCTCGTTGGAAAGGTATCATCAAGTAGATTCATTTTTGGGGCTCAATCAAAGCCTTTGGCTATCATTGAGATGCTCTATCCCAAAAAACTTCATTTAGGCTTTCAAAATAGCCCCTGAAGTTTAGGAACCAAAAAATTGCTAAAAATAGTAAGTTGCCAGAAGACTGTTTTGATCCAGTTGGAATAGGTGGGTGGCCACCGATATTCACCTATATAATTCCTCACTCCTTAAGAATAAATGGTCTCCATTGTGTTGAGTGCCCGGGGGAGAGGGAAAAGCTTTTATTGAATCTGCATCTTAATGAGTTGCTTTCCTTGCTGGAGAAGTTGTGTTTATTAGCTTGTTGAAGGTTGTCATGAACCTGTGGCTGGAAGGGTTGGAACTTTTTAACCAATTTAGCTACATGAGATGTCTGTGCGAAGAAGGAATCTTTACGCTTTGTTGCAATCTTGTTGACTTGATTTTTTTGGATAGAAGGTGCTTGGACCGAGGCTGCAGTGGTTGTAGTGTCCTTATGTTCACCTTTTGAACAGATTGTGAAGAAGATGAATTTTGTAGTATGAGATACTAACTTTTGGCACTTTTTAGGTGGGATAGTAGTCATAACTACCTATGGTATCCTGTAGAAATGAACCCCCAGAGTAACAATGACACTATGGGGTAGAGACTCATAAATAGCATGGTGGTTCCACATATATGGTTGGCCCAAGAGAACATCATAGACATCCAATGAGGAAACATCACATAATACTTAATCCTTGAAGGAATGGATGTCGTATGAAAATTGACACTAATGGCTAACACAAAGATCTCATCCCTGGCGAAGACACCCGATGTTTTATCGATGCGGGTGTGGTGTTGTTGACAATACCAATTGATTGATGACCTCTATTGAGATGAGGTTATTATGGATTTCGATGTCAACCATAAAATGTAGTGGGGTCCCCTTCACCCACATCTGTGAATTAAAAAGGCGCTCCCCCTCTTTAGGATTTGTTGGTACTTCTGATTGAATTGTTGTGGTCATGAAAATAGCAGTGGGGTCTGCGTCGATAACCTGTCTTATACCATTATTTTCTGAATCAAATTCTGAATCATGGTTTGGCTCCTTGTCTTTGATCTCATACACGAATGATTATTTTGAGCGACATTCATCAGTTCTATGCCAGGGGATTTTTTGGAAATCACACCATTTTCCAGTGTCCTTATTCATCATTCTATTACCATTATTTTCATGTGGCTTGGACTGGTTTTATGAAGGTTGGTTGTTAGGGCCATCTTTACCATACTTTGGTTGTTGCGGATTTGCATACCTAAACTCCTGCTTGTTTTGGTGCTTAAATTTCTGCTCGATTTTAATAGCATATCGATAAGCAGCACCCAGTGATGAGATTTCCAGAAAATCCATTTTAGTTTGGATGTATCTGTGTAGAGCCCCATAGTATTTGAGAGCCAGATGTTGCTTGGAGTTTTTGATACCCATCTTGGTGCGCAAGGTATGGAAGGTATTGGTGAAATCCATCATTGATTGGCCCCTCTCTTGCCGCAGTGTGGTCTATATCATGTATTGGTCATCATAGTTTCCAACATGGTAATATTGTCCCTTGACCACATCCACAAAAAAATACCAAGTGGGCTCAACCCCATATATTCTAGACTCCTCTGTGGAAATTTTATCCCAGTAAGTTTCCCACCAATTTTTGACATGGGGGAGATCCTTAAGGAGTGTGAAGGTGATTGTTTCCCTGTCGGAGAAATTATGAATAGAGAAATAACCTTCTAGCAGTTTTAACCATTTTTCTAGGGCATTTGCATCTCTCTGTCCTTAAAATATGGGAATATAAAAATTAAATTGTAGCTTGAAAGGCGATTTGCCTCCAAAGTGGTCACTTGATTAAGATGTGCATGTTGTTATTAGCAGGCATTGAAGGATGTGCAGAAAATTCTCCATCATTTCATCCCTCTATTGTGTGAGAGCGTGCTCAAGAAACATAAAACTAGAATCATATGCTCTGTCATTTTTCTTTTCTTACACCATGGAGGGTTTCTTGGGAGTGTAAGAGAAATTTTCCTCAAGAGAGACAAGCTTGAGACCCAACTTTCTATACTCAAACCTCGTCGGGAATATGCACTTAAAAAACGATCAAGAGCAGCTTGCTCTAATACCATTGATCCAGATTATTTTCGTCACGAAATGAGAGTGAAGATATGATAAAGAAATGTACAGAGATATATTTTATATCCAATAATATAACATAAATATATTAGATATGCAACCATAAACAAATAGATACAGTAATACACAATTTCTATTACTGAGCGAAATGTACAAAACTATAGAAATACAAAGTGAAAGACATGCTAGAATGGTGGCAACTTATCTCTGAGAAGAGATGTGACGGCTACTCACATTCACAAGAATACGGTTATAATGAGGCTCTAAATTCCTTTTTAACATAAATAAAATCCCAAACCCTAACCCTGAAAGATGAAAAGCCAACAGTTTTGTGGACCCCATTTTGGGTAGTTTGGTGTATCAACTTCTTGGGGGCATAACTTTGGCATACGATCTTCATTTGGGAAGAATAATATCTCATTGAAAAGGTATCATCAAGGAGATTTTTTTTGGAGGCTCATTCAGATCTTTTGGTTATCATTGAGGTGTTCAATCCTGAAAAAACTTCAATTAGGCCCTCAAAATGGCCCTGAAAATTTAGGAACCGAAAAACTACTAAAAATTGTTACTTGCTAGAAGATTGTTTTGAGCCAGTTGGAATAGGTGGGTGGACATCGATATGCACCTGGATCAAATGTCTCCCTTGTTATATTTTATAACTAGATGAGGCTATTGCAAAATCCCATCCACTTGTAATTTTTGGTTTGTTGAATCTTACTCTAGGCCTACAAATACTACAATGGTTGGTGATCATTGTGGATAATGGTGTCCTTTCCCATCAGATAATACTTCCACTTATTAATATCTTGAACCAGACCACATATTTCCTTATCATATGTAGGGTATTTTAGGACTCCCCCTTGAAACATATCTTAATGATTTCATACCATCTTAGCTCCATTTATTAGTACTTCTCTCATAACATATACACTCACATTTGTCTCCAATTCAAAGGGATTCTAAAATTTAGGCTATGTAGGAACTAGTGCATGATTAATATTTAATTTCATGTCATTGAAATCATCCATTTATTCTTTCCCCACTGAAAACTCTTACCACTGGTTATTATGGAGTGGAGTGGCACAACTATCTCTAAAAAGGATGATATTAATTTTCATATGTATTATGTTTCTTGAAAAAAGATTCTAAGTTTAGTGACTTTAGTAGGAAATTCCCACTTGATTATATAATTTATCTTTGTGGCATCTATATTGAGTTCCCATCCATCAATAACATACCTAAGATACACCATTGATTGTTGAGAAAACTCACATTTCTTGAGGTTAGATAGAAATTGATCTTTTTCAAATTTTCTAACACCTGCATGAGATTTCATAGGTATAGATATAAACCAATATGCCATCTATATACACTATTACAAATGAATCTAAATAGGGTCGCAATAAAACATTAGTTAATCCCATAAATGTAGTTGGTACATTACATAAACCAAAAGGAATGACCATGGCAGTCTTCCAAGTATCTTTTTCTTTAATTCATACCCAGTGGTATCTCAAGTTGATATCCAACTTGGTGAAGTACTTGGCATGCTATGATTTCTATAACAAATCATCTATCCTAAGAAGAGGGCACCATTTATTGAGTGTGATCTTGTACAAATCTCTATATTCAATACAAATTCACTAAGTCCTATCCTTCTTGGGTAATATGATGATAGGTGACCCGCAAGGTGAGGTTCTTGGTCAAATTACTTCCTTCTCCAATAGTTTTTGTAATTCTTTCTTCACTTTGTTTTATTCCAAAAAAAAAAAATATCTATACAACCCAATATTTGGTAATGGGGATTCATGAAAAAATTGAATCCTATGCTCCACTTCTCTCTTAGGTGGAATCTGTTTAGGATCATGAAACACTCCTCTATATACTTACAACAACTCCAACTATAATTTATTCTCTTTGGTACATCCCTCTAGGGATGCCTTTACTCTTACCAATCCTTCCCTTGGATAAGACGCTCTTAAGAAAAGAAATACATACTTCTTAATAGAATTAATCAACTTTTTGGTTTGGTTGACACTTACCAGATAGAAATTCTATTTACCTTCATGTGAATTTATCATATAATACTTCCCATCTTTGATCAATAAATATTTTTTAACCCTTCACATTAATATCACATACCTCGTATACATGTAGGGGATTCCAAACACTACACCACATAGATCAAGGGGTACTGCATCTAACTCTACTTCATCAATAAAATGTGCATTTATGAAAAATTACTTGATCTTACATTGTTTATTGACTTTGATATCTACATCCTTATTCACCCATCCCAATGGATATGGGCTTGGATGATCATGAAACTCCAACCCAAGCTTTCTAACTAGCTCATCTTTCACAAGGTTGGCCTATGAAAAAGAATCTAATAGAGCATCTTCCTTGGTATTTTTGACCTAGACCTTAATATAGAACAATTTTGTAATATCCTTCTCTTCCTTGTGATGAAGGATACCTAGATTCAATTCCTTCTGAACTAAATTGTAGAAAATATTGTTATCCACATCTAAGATGCTCTCAACTTGGTTCCCTAAATCCATGCATAACAGTTTCTTCTTAGAATCCTTCTTATGGTTTTTTGGATTCATCTCTTAATGTAGCTTCCAACACTTATCTTTGGTGTGTCCAAATATATTGTAATGGTCATCATTTTTGTTTGGATCCTTGCACTAATGTGCAATGGTTGTTGTCTTCTTGTATTTTCCTTTCCACTTCTTCTTCCCCTCCATGGAAGCATCTTGTTGTTCTCTCTATTTAGAAACAATTGGTTGTCATTTCTTATTTCCTATGTTCTCTAGGTTTTGTTCTTATACACAGGCCTCATCAATGGTCCTTAGTTTGAAGAGAGTCACTTGAGACTCCCTATATACTTTTGGATTAAATATGGGTTCTTTAATCTTGGGATATATACCCAACATGCTTTCCATATTCCTAAATTGAGTGATGTACTTTTGCACACTTTTCCATTACCTTTTCCTAAAGTGATGCAAACTGATCCACTAGTCCTCTACTTACACAGTAGGGTAGAAATGGGACTTGATGAGGGTTTTAAAATACTCCCACTTAGTTAATGGTGGATTACCCTCTAGCTTAAGTGTCTCTATGTATATTTCCCACCAAGTTAGTGCATGTCCCTCTAGTTTCGGTCAGGAAAATGAAATCATCTACTCTTCATCTATATCATGGAAACTGAAATACACTTATAACTATTGCAACCAATTATTCAACACGTAATAACATTGATCTAACCTTGATATAGTTTGATGTATATTTTCACTTCCATTTTTAATAGAGGTTGTGAAGGTGTGATGGCACCAAAACTTGGTTTCTCTTTCTTGGGACCTTTTCTTTACTCCTTTTCTAGGTCTTCACTACATCCCAATTTCTCATCTAATTCTAATTCTAATTTAGAACCACCAACCTCCCCAAAAGTTCCAAAAATTTTCGCCAGATCCACCATGAGGAGGGCCATGTTGTGAGATAGATCAATGACTTTATCTTCCAGCCTCACAAATCTATATTTTCTATCATCCTGAGGGTTGTTATGAATAGACTCATCTACCATGACAAGGGTTCTAAAAATTCCTTATTAAGTTGGTTCTTCGATCCTACAACTTCCAACAAATGCCCCAAATAAAGTTTCTCTAATACTATTATGATCTATAAACTTTTGTGGATATTACATTGGAACAATTCACCATAACAAATCTTGTATATGTTGAAATATTTTATTAATGCAAGTTTATTTCCTTAGATCTCAAATTTATTATCATTATCTAATTGCTTATACTATGAAAATAATTGAAATACAAAAATGAAATAACAAGCAAAGGAACACAACATGTCTCCTAGGAAATCCAATACAAGACAAAACCTGCTAGAACATGAGGCCTATGCTCTTCTCTCTTTTCTTTAGCTATGAAATGCAAGTACAAAGAAAGGGGGAACTCACTATGGAGTTTCCTTTGGCACTGTGACTTGAATGGTTGCTACAAATATCTTAACACCCCTATTATTCTCTCAAAATATTATTCCTAGATGTTCTTCTCAACTATGGAACAATTAAAATGCTAAATAATGGAACCCTTTTCCCTCTTAACGATCTAGTATTTAACATAACTTGATAGTTTTTTAGGGTTAGGTTTTTTGCATGTCTCAACCCTCAATTAGTGTAAGGTTTTGTACCTCCTACAATATTATTGAAAGCCTGCATGTGGCTATTCCCACATGTGTGAGTAATGGGGGGCTGAAATGGCATCCACTTAATACCATGGTGGTCAACAAGGTAGGTCAACTTGTGGGAGGCTTAACTTCTGCATACAAGCTCCAATTGTGGTGATTTTTACATCGTTGGAAAGGTCTTGGTGTGTAGAATAGATTCAAGGGAATGTGAGATATTATAGAAATAATTTGAACCCCCAAAATGTCATTTGATGCCTCAAAATGGATATAGAAGGTTTCAAACCCCAAATCTCCAAATTGGGACCTACCACTAAAATGGGCCCTACAAACCAATTCCTCAAATTTTCCACCAAGAAAGTACCAATATAGATAACAAATAATATAATGATCCAATCCCAATCACCCAATAAACCTCAACCCTCTTTGACCATATTGACCACCATTTACCACAATTGACCACTAATAACCATGTATGACCTTGTTATCCATGGAATACCACAGTTGATCATGGTTAACTTTTTTTTTCCATGTGACATATAGTAACCCACTCACACATAACCACCTAATCCATATTCACCTATGTTATCTAATGCCAACAATTATTCAAAATTAGTCTCTTATCATAACTAGCCAAATACCCCTAACAATTGTTTACTATAGTCGATCATGCTTGACCATCTATTACCATGGTCAATATTGTAATGCATTGACCCATTATTGTCATAGTAATGTGTCACAACTAGCCACCTACACTTGACCTACTAACTAACCCCTTAACTTGTATGTTCCCCACTGACCCTTTTTATTATCCAAAAATATGGTATGTCATTTCTTATATGGCTATAGTAACATACTAACTAAATAAAATTAAATAGCAAAGCATGTAAATAAAAGTTTTCATTAGGATTTTGTTGTTTGTATCATGAGTCAAATCAGATTGTGAATGGGAGTAGAGATAGAGAAGAAGAATGTTCCCCACCGACCCTTTTTGTTATCCATAAATATGGTATTCCATTTCTTATATGGCTATAGTAACATACTAACTAAATCAAATTGAATAAAAAAACATGTAAATAAATTTTTTCATTAGGATTTTGTTGTTTGTATTGTGAGTCAAAGAGGATTGTGAATGGGAGCAGAGAGAGAGACGAAGAATGAGAGAGTTCATTTGAGGATAATAAATCAAATGAATAAGAGAATGCTATAGGAAGAATAATTTTGACTAGCTAAGGGATTTCACCCAAAAGGTAGAGTATTTAATTTCTTAAGAAAATGTGATGTGGAAAGGGTTTTTCATTTTTCTCAATCAAATGTGATCTTGAATTTCCAACTTATTTAATTATATATTTAATCACGAAATATTTTTTTTGCACATAACTTCCATGGAAAACCATTAAAAATTATGCACATATTTATAGTGTAATGGTAGATGATTTAAAACCATATAGAACCACATATATTCCTTCTAATTATCTTGGCCTCTCCTAGGAGTAATGTCAAGTAAATCATTCCAAATCCAAATTGTAGAAAAAATTAACCCACACAAATCCATATCCATCATCATCATACCAAATATAATCATTTGTTCCATAACTGTGGGTATGTATGAATGGTTGTGACACTAGTACAACAAATCTTCATTCTATTGACATTGCATGTCCCTGCCACTTTTTTGATTGAGATGTGTTTTCCATTGTGGTTAAACAAATCATGTGGGGGTTAATTTATATAAAAAATTATGTTTGCAAATATAACATCCTTGTTTTCTTTCTTATCTGATGCAAACCCCCCACCTTCTCTTGGGGCTCGCATGACCTCCCAATCTACGGATCATGTTTCTCAAGAGCCAAAGTAGCTCTCGGGTCCTCACATAACCCTTAGATTCTTACCATAGGCCTTTTTCCTTCCCTCAACTATGCAAAAATTCATATTCGTGAGGGTCTTCTTGAAAAACGAAGTCGTTCACATGACCTCGAGCCTCCAACCTTGGGCTAATGTTTAAATGTGGGAAATCCAATGCTTTGAAGCTTCGGACTTCGAGAGTTTTATGAACACAACATTATAATTCTCCTGAATAGCCGAACCGGTGAACTACCGAAGAATTCCTAGATAAGCAGTCCACACTCCATGCCATGATCTATGGCTAGAAGGAACTTCGGGGCTCCGAGCTTTGGGCCTTTTCCCACCTTAGCCAACACTTTCCCCCAAATTGTCAAATGTTGAATACCTCAAGATCTATGGTCTTCGTTTACCCATTAATGAATGGTCAAGGTTGACTTTGGACTTTGGGACTTCGAGGAATCCTGTACCAAAACAAATTTTACACACAATCTCTCGGACTGTCGAACTCCGAACACTCGGGGATCCATGGACACGTGTACACAACAACCAATGGTTAGGATCTACTCCTGTCTTTGGGACTTTGGTGAATCCTCTACTCCACGCAACCATAACCAAATTCTCCTGGAGTGTCGAATTTATGAATCACTCGGGGATCTAATGGTTCGCACTCTCCCAATGATCTACAGTGTAGATTCACTCCAGGAATTCGGAGCTTCGGGGATTTTACCTCACTTGCAACAACAACTTAAAAATTGTCAGAGCAGCAAAGTCTGAAGGACTTGAGGTTTTTTTCAATCGTGATCCTTCTCCTTAATCCAATGGTTGTGAGAGATTATGTTAAATCCAAATAGATCGTGTCCACTCACCCTCCAAACAAAAGGGATTATTTCTCCAAAGACTTACTCTCGTTATTCTTCCTGAGATTTATCAACTCAAAGAACTCAGACCTTTGCCCAGACCTTGTGCTTCTCTCCTAATCTTGGGACTTAGAAAATTCACTTGTGCACTCCTTGTGCTTGCTCTCCCCTATGAGATTAAGTACTTTAAAATTATCCTGTGCACTCCTTGCACTTTCTCTTCTAATATTTTTCAACACTTAACTAAGTGTCGACACTGTGCACACTTTACACTGGTCTTTTCTTCGAGCTTTTATACTCTTGAGAGTATATGTGCACTCCTTTCATTCACCCTACGTGAACTCATGCTATCTCTCTCACAAGTGGGATAAGTGATCTAAGTAAGAGACTAAGAAGTTGAAATTTTCCGAGTTACTTAGCGATGTTCTATTGTTTACTAAAGCAATATTGTATATAATCGGAAGTACTTACCAATTGCAGAAAATTGTGCCTATTTAATTTAACACTAGAAAATCAACATGGTTAGTCGTATGACATCGAGTATATGATGGATGTGTGTTGGTAGTTGTAAGAAATCGAGTATATGTTGGATGTGTTTCGGTATCCATATGACATCGAGTATATGATGGATGTGTTTTGGTCATAGTAGAAGACATATTATTTGGAGGGTCATTGTATAGAGTTGTGCACAAGATAAATTGATTTCCTCCAGGAGATGCGTTTTGTTGTTCTTTTTTCTTGTTCTGGGAAGGTCACAGGTAATAGCTCTGGTAAGGTGCCATAATGACGTTCATAGGAGGAAGACATGGAGGGAAAGACCTTCTAACATGATATAAAGGAGAGACATTGCCACACATGATGCTCAAAGACAGGAAGTCTCTAGGAGAAATTTACCTCCCAGGATGAGACCATGCCAGATAATAGAGATAGTTCCAATGATCATGGATACAACGAGTCAAGACCAAATGTAGCACAACTATGATATATCTAGTAGAGGAGGAAAACAATTTATGAGACTCAAAGGGAGAAGGTGTAGCAATCCCAGTACATGAGTCGAGCCATCAGATGTTGTGGAAGCAGGCATGGCAACAGTTCCATTGTATATAGAGGAACTCCTAAAGAGGGAGGCGGTGCTACATCGAAAGGGAGAAAATATTGAGTTACCTCCATAGAAGGAGGAAGATCTACCTTCAGTGTTAGAGAGAGCAGAGACAGAGGAGGATTCGCCTCTAGCTCCAGAGGAATTTTTTATTTTTTTCACCTTCTTGAGACATTAGTTTCATGAGGGAACCTCGATATATCAAGTATGGTCCAAGATGACTTAGCATGATCAACATTTACCTATGTTTTTGTGGGTAAAGGCATCCATGATTGCAGTGTATGTTCATAGCAAAAGTCCTCATAATACTTTGAGGAACATGACGCCCGAGGATGCCTTCACTGGAGTGAATCCTGAGTTTGGACACTTCAGGATATTTAGGTGTCCAGTATACATTCATGTACCCAAGGAGAATAGGATCAAGCTATACCCTTCAGGAAGAAATGATACATTTATGGGGTACAATGAGTCTTCAAAGGAATACCCGATCTACATCCCTGGTCAAAGACAAATTGAGGTGAGCAGAGATGTTACCTTTGAGGAGGAGGTATCCTTTAAGAGATCTAGAGGATATCACATGGAGATTGATCTAATTGATCCAATTGATCCCATTGATCTTGTATCTCCATTTGATGTTCCCAGAGATATTGCAGTAGGTCGGAAGGGACCTACATGGGTTTGTCAGACTCTGTGGGAGGTAGAAGGATATGCATCTCATTGTGGTACCTTCCAAGTGAGAAAGAGACCTCAAAGATATTCATACTATGCCATAGCTATGAGCCAAATCATTCATTTTGAGCCTTAATATTATGAGGAGGAAACTATTTTGAGCCTTCCTGTTATGAGAAGGAAACTAGTCATCCAGTATGGAAAGATGTCATGATGGAGTATCAATCCATCATGAAGAATGATGTGTGGGATATTGTTATGAGACCTGAGGGGAAGTTTGCAGTGACTTCCAAATGGATCTAGAAGATCAAACACACAGTTTATGGGATCAACGAGAGGCACAAAATGAGATTTTGTGCTAGAGGATTCTCTCAGGTGGAGGGAATAGATTATGAGGAGACATTTTCATCTATTACTCGATACACTTCTATCTGGATGATTATTTCCCCTGCAACATTCATGGGTTGGAGAGTACATCAGATGGATGTAAAGACAACCATTCTCAATGGAGATATTGAGGAATAAGTATACATCAAGAAGCCAGATGGTTTTGTGATACATGAGAAGGAGTCTCATGTGTGCAGGTTGAAGAAGGCCTTATATGGACTCAAGCAACCACCTCAAGCTTGGTATGTGAGGATTGATGAACACCTGATGATTTTGGGCTTCATCAAAAGTGTTGTCGATGTCATCCTATACTACAAGCCTATTAATGGTGAGTCCCTGATTTTGGTCCTCTACATTGATGATTTATTCCTCATCGATACAGAGAGCCTTATTGCTAAATGAAAGTATGCATTGGCCTCTAAGCTTGAGATGAAGGACCTTGGTATGATGCACTACTTCTTGGGACTAGAGGTGTGGCAGAGAACTAATGAGATATTCCTGAGTCAAGGGAAGTACACAGTTGAGATATTGAAGAAGTTTGGGATGTTAAACTTGAATCCCGTGGCTACATCAATGGTGACGAATTTGAAGAAAATTAGTGTGTCTTCTTCTGATTCTGAAAAAATTGATCTGACTCTATATAGAAAGGTGATTGGATCATTGATGTATTTGGTTAACACCAAACCAAATATTTTCTATGCAGTGAGTGCACTTAGCTAGTTTATGAGTCAGCCGAGATAGACACACTGATTTGCTATGAAGCATGTGTTGAGATACTCGTGAGACACATTTGGACATGGTATGAGATATAATTCCAATATTGATATGATATGGTAGGAATATATTGACTCTTATTGGGCTGGGAGTGTAGTGGACAGAAAGAGCACCTTTGGGTGTTGCTTCACTTTGGGATCTTCCAGGGTTTCCTAGTGTAGCGGGAAAGATACTTCTGGCTTTGAGAACAACAAAATCATAGTGCATTGCATCAAGTATGTCATTCTGTGAAGTAGTGTAGTTTCACAAGCTCCTTGCAAATTTATATGAACATGTGCTAGATTCCACCATTATTCATTATGGTAACCAAAGTTGTGTGAATATATCAGAGAATCCAATGTTTCATGACAAATCAAACCACATTGAGATCAAGTACCATTACATCCATTACATGGTGCAAAGGAAGGAAGTATTGGTGCAATACCTTCCTACAGATGAGAAGGTTTTTGATGTTCTTACAAACCAGGATGAAGTTCAAGTAGTTCTGTAACAAACTTGGCGTGGCAGAGAATACCTCCCTTGTTGAGAGGGAGTGTTGATGTTTGCAGCTTCCTGAGACATTCTCTAGATTGTACTCATCTGTGACTGATTTGAGTTGATCTTTGATGACACTTATCCGAGAAGGGATAAGTGTGTTTGGGCTTATAGCCCAATGTCCCTTGTGGAGATCACATGAGGACACATCCCATGTGGAGATCACATGAGGACATGTCAAGGGATTTGACCTTGACATCACACACTATGGGGATTTGACCCTAGTGTTTCTAGAGGGAGTAGCCTCTAGAAGTCCACATGGGAGTGCCATGTGTGACACACATTCTCCAGATCATACTCCTCTGTGAATTGAGTTGGCTTGATCTGTGAGGACACTTATCCAAGAAGGGATAAGTGTGTTTGAGATTATATCCTAATTTCCCTTTTGGAGAGCATATGAGGACACGTCCCTTGTGGAGAACACATGAGGACATGTCAAGGGAGTTGACCCTAAGTGTTCCTAGAGGAAGTAGCCTCTAGAATTACACATGGGAGTGCCATGTGTGACAAACCTTTTGCTACTATGGTGGTTGTGTACCACTGGCGGAGACTATGTGTCTCTAGACAGTAGTTGTGTACTACTTTGGAAAGATACCTCCCTAGCTAAGAGGGAGTGTTGATGTTTTCAACATAAGGTGGACCTTCTCCTAGATTGGGCTACAGACCAAGGGACATACGATGCATTTATCATAAAGGTGCACTTGTGGTAAATGGGCCCAGGCATATTACTTCCTTGATCATGACAAGGAATAATATGGACTCGAGGTGCTTGAAGTGTTTTCCATGTGTCAGTTAACACTAGACCTACATTCACTCACAGGTGTGTAATTGTGGTGAAATATCCTGGTGTAGTCTTTTTCCTAGTCATGGTGATTTGACAAGGAATAATAAACACTCAAGATGTTATATGCTATTACATGCGGACCCAGAGTGAGCCTGATCTTAGAGAGGGTTAATTGGCTCAGAGGGAGAGATGCAGAAGGATTTTCTCCTCGATTCATGTGGGAGAGAGACGTCTCCCAAGACTAACAGATAAGTGTCATGAGTCTAGGGTGACGTTTGTATACTTCGAAGACAATTGAACCCGGATTTCTGAAGAGAAACAATTGAAACTTACAGTAACATTAAGGATTCATTCAACCAGCCATAAGATGCACACACATACAAACATACAGATAAATAACATTACATTACCCAATCACTGAGAGATAAGAAAACTCAGAAATTGGAAGAAATTCTTCTCTTCTATATTCCTTCAACAAATATTTACAAGGATTTCAACATCCTTCAGCAGCTTTCAACTTCTCTTTTCAGCCTCTCTTTTCAGCAACCTCTTTTGGGCATAGATTACATACATTTATACATGAAGGGGCTTCTCGAGCCTTCCCTCCAGATTATTCTAATGATTTCATATCATAATTAAAGAATCTTACCACTAAGCTTATTATAATAAATGAACATTTACAATATAGATATGAGTCAGCGCTAAAAATCTATATAATCCTACATGCATTAAAAGAAATTACAATCTCCTAGAGCACTTACAATGGCTCTAGCTTCAAGGTCTTTTGGGAACTTTAATTACAATCTCCTAGAACACATACAATGACTCCTTAAGAATCTTGGGTACTGAGTTGTCTTCCACCATGCCTCACTGAATGATGATGGTGATGCTCCTGCATCATTATCAATAAATATATTTCTTCCTTCGAAGGATATGATCAAACTCAATACTCTCAAAGCCTTATATTTATGATATAATTCATTAGACAATAGCCATCAAAATGAGACATGCATACATACAATAAAAAAAAACACAAAAACTTATTATTAAAGGATAATGAAGTATATAAGATACAAAGAATGGTGATGCCTACAATGGAACATCACATCTCACCTATCTTTTATAGGTTAAAAATAATTTAGATTCTTTATATTAATTTCTTAGGCCTCCTCCACAGTGGAACATCATATCTTACCTCATCACCTATCTTTTATAGGTTAAAAATAATTTAGATTCTTTATATTAATTTCTTAGGCCTCCTCCACAGTGGAACATCATATCTTACCTCATCTTTTATAGGTTAGAAATTCTTTATATTCTTTCTATGAATTTCATCGATTTATAATAGTTTTGATGTATGATTTATAATAGTTTTAATGTAAATATACATCATAAAGTAAAAAAATAACTAGTTATAATATAAAGTAAATCCATTTACACTAAAATTTTATAAATATATTTTATTTAAAAAAAACAAATAATCCTTTGATAACTATGGAGTACAATTTACAAACTCTAAAAACTAATATAATATCCCACAACATCCTTAAACTATATACATAATATTGTTTAACTATGCAAATCCACACATTGTGACCATTTATATGAATTGTTATTTAAAAGGAACAAATCACCTCTTTATCACTGTAGTGCAGTTTACAAGCTTCAAAAACTAATATAATATCCCACAGTGTATATATATATATATATAATATTTCACAAAATATATTTATATGAAAAAAAATGCATGAGAAGAACAAATCAGCTCTCTATTACTGTAACATAGTGCAATTTACAAGGATCCGACGCGGCATGTATTCATAGCGAAAAAAAAATATCCCAATAAAAACTAATATAATATCCCAATAAAGAGTTTATATGTGTCATTTTCATCTACAAATATCTCAAAATGAACTCTATAAAAGAGTCGTTCCTTTCTCTAAAAGCCATACATATATCCACTTAGATATTGTTTTATGGGGTTTTCATGGTACGCTAAACATACTTCACTTT